>CAMZMU010000117.1:600000-957535 GCA_947311845.1 Poa pratensis | reverse complement strand
CGGGCGGTCCTCCTCGTACCTGGCGAGCGCCTTCTCACGCCTTTCGATGAAGAAGGCGTCCCAAGTTGGGAGATAGTTGGCTGCCAGCGGGAATCCATCCGCTGCCAGGGGAATCCATCCACTTGGAGGCGGGGCCCTCCGCGCTGCCGAAGAAGCCAAGGATTCGAGGGGAATCCCAGGTCCCTGACGAGGACAAGGAACCTGCTACCGAGAGGAGAAGATCCTCATTACGCCTAATGGGAGAGAGTAAGTGACTATATATACTAATTTTGAACATGGTAACTTCATTGTGGTCAGGACAATTTGACATGTACTAATATTTAATTATTGTAAGCAACTGGATACATCCTGCGGGAGCCCGTGTGCAAACACCCTGATTGGAGCTTTGATTAGAAAGTTTTGGCCGGGCTTGTACAGTACCGTCCCCAACGGCGCGACGAAGCTAGCAACTATCAGGCCGCCAATTACGCAGCGGCGGGAAATGTTCTGACGCCGTGATCAACAAGTTTTGGGTAAGTTGAACTTTTCCAATTTCGTTCATACTTGATGTCCCCACCATGCTCTCAAAATTGTTTTTGTGCATGATTAAGAAGTTCTATAGGGTACTTCCTGAGCTGCGGGGCGATGCGGACAAGACTCTGGAGGGGGCTTGTAGGAAGTTGACACGACGCAGTTCTACAATGCAAAGCATACCATGATCAATCTTTCAGTACTGAGACGTTAGGCAAGACGGCGGTGAAGCATGAGATTGTGGTGAACCCACTTGAGGTGACCGTAGATGTACATGGCGGTAAGTAGATTGTTAATGAGATTACATGTTGCTGCTAAGTTGCAATTGCATTATCCGTTCTTCACATGAGTATTATTTTTCAGTTTAAGCCCTCATGGGCCTATGGCAAGGATGACGCATGGAGGGCGTTTGGGTGTCTAGGTGGGCTGGGGAGGACCCCGCGTTCAAGGCCTTGAGCGAGCGAAACAAGTTAAACCGCGGGAGCGGGGGGGACACATCGTGCGGGTGCCCGCAACCATGATCGCTTCAAGGCAAAGCTGGTATTATATACATGAAACAATCTTCATTTATTCCCCTCATGTTCCTACTTGATACGCATGACACTTCTTTGGCATTGCAGGAGACGATTTCGGGGAGCCTTTACGGACATGCAAGCATGGGAGAGGATGAAGATGAAGAAGTCCAATTTTTCTGAGCCTCAGCCCTCGCAGCCCGATTACTTCGGCACTGCAAGGAGGGGCTAAAGGCATACGTCGAGACGTTCAAGGGTATAAATCCGGAGGTGGACAACCCTCTTGAGCATGACATCGACGAGAGAGCGGTGGTCCTTGCCGGGAACGGTTGGGAGCATGGCCGTCCTCTCATGCTTAGTGCGGTACTCACGCGTACTCCTGAGTTGGGCCTCTCGCGTGTCAAGGCTACCCTCACCGCCGACGACCCTCCCGTCCTGCCTCGTCGGCCTTCCGAGCTCGCCCCGATGTAAGTTTTTCTCAATTTCATTCTCTTTCCGACATTCGTTCCTAGCTAAGTGGCTAAGTTGACGAGATGCGTTCCTTTTAAACTGTAGGCTGATTTCGAGGCGGCCTTCGATGCCACTTACGCGAGCTATGAGAGAGAGTATCAGTTGTGGGTACAGAAGAGCCAGGAGTATGAGGAGTGGGCAGAGTTGGGGATGCTGTAAGTTTCAACTTTTATATTTGCAAATATGACAAGTCCCATTTCCTCAGTTTGAACCTTCTTTTTCTACAACTCCTAACATCTAAACTATCTTGTAGGCTGACGAGAAGTTTCACGCCACTGGAGAGCGGTCGCAGCTGCCTACGCGTCCACTAGGCCGGGGATCATGCCCGTCGGCCCAACGAGGGAGTCGGTGCTCGCACATACAAGCCAGCGACTCCGGTAAGTTATTTGCCAAACAAGTTGTTACCGCCATGCTGTGCTTTCCAAGTTGCTAACTTGGACTCAAAACATGTAGGGATCGGAATACTCGAGGACTGCCCTTTGGTCGTGCTTCCGCCTCGCCGATTTCGACGCTGCGCGCTCGTGGAGCATGGCACTAGTGGTGCCTCGCCGAGTTCGTCGCGTGAGACCACACCGTCCCGTGCCTCGCCGGATTCCTTGTGTGGTTCGACTGGCGCACGCGGTCGGTTGCCTATTCTCACGCTGTCAGAAATGGATCGGGCTCTCGGGAGGTTAGTATGTGTTCGGGTGTAGCGTGTGTGAATTCGAACTATGTTTGTGTCATTTTTGAGTTTGGATGAATTTGAATCATGTTTGTGTCATTTGGATATGTAGTGATGTTTTATTTATGTTTCTGTGATGTTTTATAATTTGTGCAATTTTAATTGTATTTAAAATGCGCCAGAAACCAGCAGCAAAAAATTTCAGAAAATGAAAATATGGTCAAGGCTACGCCGACGGCAGTGGGGGACGCACAGGATGGCACCACGTCGATGTGGAGGACCATATGGTCATGCCTACGCCGACGGCATTGCGTCGGCGTCAGACTCCTCCCAGCCGCCACCAGATCAGCACACGTGGCATCCTAGGCCGACGGCAGTGCCGTCGGCGTATAGGTGGAGCAGACGGAGACGTTCGACGTCCGTTTTGTGGGTCCCACTGCGGCGTCGCTGACGGCGACGGATAGCCCGACGGCAGTTTTCATACGCCGACAGCGTCCTACGCCGACGCCTATACGCCGACGGCGGCCATCGGCGTAGGCCTACGCCGACGGCGATCGTTGCTACGGCGACGGCGGCCCGCCGTCGGCGTTTCGACGGTTTCCCGTAGTGTCGGCGCCCTTGGTGGCCCTCAGGTTCATCTGTGTTCTTCGCTGAAGCAGGCTTGAGCAAGTTATTGTAGCTGCATGTCTCCTTGACAACTGACATAAGTGGTGCTGGTAGTACATGATAGTTTGAGAACATCAGAGGAAAATAGATACAGTATATTAATAGAGAGACAGTACTAATCACGATGATCCAGGGAACAATATCTGTACTTGAGCTAGCACTTGCACTGCCAGCATAGCCAACTGATCCTACTTGCTCTGCTTAATATGCTAACGTAACATGTTTGTAGCGAACAAGATTACAGAAGGAGTCACTACTAAGTGGGTAGATGTAACAGGTACAATTAACAAATTATTGAGAACTGCATGATGCAGCCCTTACAATCCACTTAGGTATTTTCAAGTCATACATTGGTTCAGTTAAATCAGACTTGACCAAAACTGAGTAAATAATGGTACCTCTGTATTATTTTCAAGAACAACCAATTCCATTATGTTGGAGATAGCTTGACAGCAAGACTTCGGGAAATGCGAAGTACATATTTTCCAAATAAGTAGAGCCGGAAATTAGGTTCAGGAAAAAAAAATCTGAAAACAAACCTTGATTTTCCGACGACGCAAAGCAGGCGGCCCTGTCGTACGTCGACCCAGGGATGGCGTGGGCGGCGGCCGATGTCTTCGATCTAGGTGTCGGACAGGCTGAAGCGTGGAAGACGACTGCATCATTCTGGCCGCTCGCCGACAGGGTCCTCGCGTTGGACTTTTTCCAGGACGGCGGCGTGGATGCACGGCATCGTAGATTTCTCGGCTAGGTACTCCAGTTGGGCAAGGCGGCAGGCGGCGGCGGCAGTGTGTCGGGGTCGTCGGGCATTGGGCTTTGTTTGGAAATTGGAAAGGGATAGTAATTGGAGAAAAAAAGAGGAGACGGAGATCGATTAGTCTTGTTCCGCTCCGTTCTCCGTCCATGGTCAGTCAGATCAGCTGATAACCGTTTGATTATTGGTTGTGCGGTCACGATTGATTGGATCACCCCTCTCTCCCTAGTGGTGATTAGTGGTGATGATGGTGATGACTAACTAACTTGTAGCTAGCCATGCAGTGAATTAGCTGCAGCAGGTGTAACATCAGGTGTAACATAAGCATCATCAAGAATTCCATCTTGTAAAGCAAATCTGAGGTTGATCTTATCTAAGTGTGTGGTCCAGTACGCCTTCCTGTAGGATATGGTCATCCTGTCGCTGCAACTGTTTGTTATGTTTCCTGCATAAAACACGTGAGTTATTACCTTCCTCTGTCGTTATTGAGATGGTGATACCAACTGCATAACTGTAGTAATTTGAAGTGATGGCGAGGTAGCAACAGGTGATACAAGGGAAAAGGTTGTGCAAAAGGAAAAAAAAACAGTTTGGAATAAATCCTAGAAAGTTCATATATAGGAGTATATATAAGCTAGATGATACCTAGAGAACTATGTGGAAGTTGATAACTGATTGTGTGATTACGCACAACATGATCGTAGAGGATGAGCGTGATGGCAACATGTATGGCCAAGATTAGTAGTTTCAGAGTAAATTGCTTGAGCCTCAGGTGAAGCGGCAACATTTGCAGAATTCATCCACTTTAATCATGAGATAAGTGATCGGAATGCTCATAAGCAACATTAAAATGATTTGGTTGAACATATCTGAACAAGCACAATTTTGGGCAATGAACCATAGCCCCAGTGATTTAGTTGATATATTTTTTCATCAATTTGGCTGTAATAAAATTATGTGATTTTATTCAATTTGGTTATTGAAACTATGCTACTTATTTATTTAATCTTGTACAACATTTGATTAAACGATTTGTTGGATCAAAAAGACAGGGCGAACCAAATGAGTCGCCCTGTTGGAGATGCACTTGCTAGAAAGGTTAGACATAATCGAACTCTTATCCGTTTGACGATTCGACGGACAAAATCCATACACAAAATATATATGTCTGGATCGGTGCATTGGAGTTGCCTCTCGTCATGACATTGGCCTGGTCCAGCGTCCGTATACAGAAATATATGCGAATCAAGACATAATATGCATGGTCCAGCGTCCGTATACAGAAATATATGCGAATCAAGACATAATATGCATGGTCCATATAGAAAAACAAATACTTCCTCCATTCCAAAATAGATGACTTCCATTTGTCAACATATGCATGTATCTAGACATGTAAGAAGTCATCTAATTTGGAGCGGGGAGTACTGTGCGATGCCAACGATGACTGATAGCGAGCAAATGGATAAAATAGTACGGAGTACTCCATATATATAGAAATATATGGGATTCCAATTGTGGTGTATGTTACGCCAATATAAAGGGACAGATGGGGACGCATCGTCCGTTGTCAGATGGGGACGCATCGTCCGTTGTCACTATCCAATAAAAGGGACACAACTGGCAACATCTACTCTACTGGAGCAAGCACAGCCTCTAGCATGCGCGTCTTGTCATCTTAGGGCAGCTCCAACGGAGCCCTCAAACGGACAATCCAGCCCGAATTTGTCCGGACGGACAGGAGAGCTGCTCCAACGGGGCACCGCATGTGGACCAATGTCCGGACGGACATATTTTTTGCCCCAAACGTGGCACAAATATGGTCCGGTAAAAAAAATTGAGCTTTATGAGCTATTCGAACTCGGCTCTGCTCGAGATTTCAAGACCATCCTCACCCAAAGGTGTCCGCTTTGGATGGTGTCGGACCATATTTAGGGACCGCCGGTGCAGATGCTCTGAGAAAAAAGAAGTAGTCTCAAGTTACACCTCACACACATGTGCTTGTCTTTATCGATGTATTTGCGATGGAGAAAGGGTTAAGTCAGATCTATTCGACAACACACATGCCAATGATGATCAATTAATCCATCACTAGCAAATAAATGGGGACAAATAGTACAAGCTAGACCATCAACACATAATATGCGGCCCAGCATCCATATACAGTAGAATTATTTCAGTAACGTCACGACATATGCCTGGTCCAGCGTCCGGATAAAGAAATATATGCAGATCACGACGTAATATGCATGGTCCAGACTCCATGTAGAAAAAAAAAATATGTGCGATGCCAGTGTGTAATGTCGACGTCTAGACCATCAAGACATAACATGCATGGTCCAGCTAGCGTGCCCCTATATAGAAATATTGGCGATGCCAATGTGGTGTAATGTCACGAAATAATTCGCATGCATGTCCAGCGTACATATATGAGATATTTGCGAGGCCAATGTGGTGTAGCGTTTTTGGACGGAGGGAGTAGTAGTTCTCGGCCGGAAAGAAAACCCGGACTGATCTCCAACACCCTATACATCTTCTTTTTAACCCAACGACCCTGGTCCATCATTTTTTCTTACTTAACACTTAACCATGCTGCCGCTGCGACCGTACTCCTATCGCCGCCCCATCTCCCTTGCACCACCGCCATGACGCGCCTATCTCACTCCAAACCACAACATTCCACTCCGAGCCGCGTCAACGCCTGTCGTGCACCCTAGAAGCTCCAGTCATGTTATACCCGACCCGTGACTACACTACCCCGGTGTGTTTCATCAACTTCACACTCGCGCGTCTAGTGTTAAATCCGTGATCTTTCTCCTCCGTGTTTTGCAGTGTTGCGAAAAAAATATGTTCACAAGTGTTCCGTGCATGTGCCCGGCCAAACAATAGGTACCGGTACCGTCTAGGAGGACAAAGTCGGCCCCCTTTACATACGGTGGGTCGGGCCATGTACTCGTTGGCCGAATATTACGCGGGGACGCCTCATTGATTTGGAGTACAAGATGTAGATGTACATCTACTCGAAATATCCAGGCTCTAGTTGTAACTGATTAGGAACCGTATTTGTAAGATGACTCTAGTACTTGTACCTTAACCCCGGTCGGCTCTATAAGGCCAGGTAGGGATTTCCCAATCGGTATCACGTAATCTTATACACACAAACCCTAGCAACCTGCAGCATCATCAAGCCCTGAACCTACTAGTGAAATGCCCGTGCATTGCGACGGGCTTAAAATAGATCACACGCCTTATGTTTTAAGTAAAATCGGATTTTAGTTCCATCATTGTTCCAGAGTATGCGGGCTTTCTCTCATATTTCAATTCTCTTACATGTCCATTATACAACAATCCTCACAGAAGTTAAAAAAATAGTCAGCACTTACATTCTAATTTTCTTTGTATACATCGTGGCTATCCAAAAGTATCACACATTATTTTATCTGACCCACAACCAAATAAATCTCAGAGTAAGAAAACATAAGTGCACATAGAGCAACCTCAAGGAATTCAAAGTAAACTTGTGCTCAAATGAAAGAGCGGGTACAAAAAAGAGGGAATGTAAACAATATGCTATTATATCATGCGAGAGCCAGCATGTGAACCAGGGGGCACTGGGGCAGCAGATGGCAGAGCCGACTACATTGTGCAGTTTCACCCGCCCAGCCCCCAATCTCGAATACGATGGACTTGATTGTGTTGTGTACCTAATAGATAGCTCTCTACATCAAATATTCGAAGTATATCTTGATCATGATTCTCTGAACTCTTGAACAAAATCTGCAATAGCAGAATCACATGCCTCTTTGTCCAATAATATAGGTATTCATATCCAGCAAAATTACAATCGATGCAAATATAGATATTCACACCCCGAAAATACAACGATTATAAAGTGATTCTTCATGCAGCTGGGTCTAAATTTTTTTAGATACAAGGCCAAAGGCCCAACGTTAAATTAATAACGCCAAAACGGCGACAAGGATACAGAGTGCTGAACCCAGCTTACACCAACGAACTACACGCACCCACAGAAGATACAGGACAACCGAGGAAACTCCGGCGAGGCGGGTCTAAATTAAACTACGCTCCTTATCCAAATATTATGTCTCGCATATGTAGGTAGCTGAATCTAAAAAATCAACCATTGACTACAAATCTAGCATAACAGCCCAACTTGCGAGCCACTGGTCGCAACTCTTTTTGGATGAAATATTGCCGAGATCCATTATTTCCTCCAAGTCGACCGTCATCATAAACTTGGCCAATATAAGTCGAACGAGAGACTCAAATTTGACTATTTGTCAACGTTGAGACCTTTAAAAAAATTGTGTCGCACCATATATTTCTTTCATATGCTATTTTCCACCGCATTTTCTTATAC
Organism: Poa pratensis; assembly: GCA_947311845.1. NCBI lineage: Eukaryota > Viridiplantae > Streptophyta > Magnoliopsida > Poales > Poaceae > Poa > Poa pratensis. Next base: position 949,541 of record CAMZMU010000117.1, on the reverse strand, counting down.
AGTTTTCAAGATGTAATTATAGTAAAAAATTATCAGATTATTTGTCAGATTCAATCAGCAAAGCATCCGAGCTGAATAGACAAATTTATCAGATTCAATCAACAAAGCATTGAGGCTGCATAGGATCTTTACCAATTTTTTCCAGAACACACGTATCGTACAGTAGATAGCATGTGCGGATGGATCCTGGACCTGGACCGCGCTCAGAGGAGCATCTCGTTGCTGCCCGAGGCCTCCCCGTTGAATCAACAAGGAGGAGCTCCACGGCCGCTCGACACATTCTGAACCTCGACAGCATCCTTGACTACGCCGCCGCTTCTGCTGCTCTTTCCCAGATGCCGCCACATTCTGGATTTCTGGAACATGCCACCCCATGAAACATATTTCTCCCACACATTGAACGGTGGTGATTCCTTTCTGGTCAAATCATCTCCTGGGCACCGGCGAAAGCAACCCAGAATCACTTAAAATCCAACACATACATCTTCTATCTCTTAATTAATCGTTTTTCCTTCCCCTGAGCTCCCAATCTATACGTACAACAACGCGGGAGAAGGAAAAGGGATCGAGTACTCGTTCCTGGAAGAGGAAGGTGAGGCGGGCGAGGGGCGCGGTGCAGGTCTTGTTGACGACGCCGGCAATCCCGCCGGCAGCCAGGTGCGACGCGGCGTCACCACGCAGGGAGGGTGGGAATACCGCGGGAGGAGACGGGGGAGTGGCCCGACAACGGCTGGAGGTGGGAGCGACGGCGGCGGAGAGAAGTACGTCGACAAGTTGGGGGCTGAGAAGTATCCGGCCGCCGCTCCTAGCTCTAGCGGCCACGACGCCCTGGCCTTCATCCTCGCCGAGTCCAGGAGGTCGACTTCGAGCGCATCGTCGTTCGTCGCCGGTGGGCCCTTGGCTTGATGCCCCTGCACCCCCGCTCGTGCCGGGCGCCCGGGCTGCCCCGGCTCGCGACAGAACGAACCGTTATTTCTCATAGGCGGTGGCAGTTGTCGTTATTTGGACTGAAAAATAGGGGCGGCGGCACATCACATAATAACGAACCGTCTATTTTACTTAGCGGTGGCACATAATGTAATATTCCGAAACCTATAGGGGTAGAATCGGAATTAAAAAACGTACCAACCATCGCTATATTATATAGTAGAGATATATACTCATGACCGGTGCCCCATATTCAATATTACCGGACACAGAGGTATAAATAAGCGGTTTTGTAAACGTTCAGAACAAAACGTACGTTTCAAAATTAAAGGTAAAGTATTTGCCTCTTGTTTCAAAAACAAAATGTTTTTCCTTGTAAGAGTGACCTATTTTTATTTTTGCCGCAGATAGGAAATGGATTTCACGGTGAAAATAAGCAACCTATTTTATTTTTTGGCTTCTTTTAAGCTTTAGCGGTGGATAGCCTGGAAGCTGGCCGATAAGTTTTTTTTGTTGCTAAACACAGTACAACGCAGACGCTTACATACACGCACATACACTCACCCCTATGAACGCACACACGCACACCCTACCCTATGAGCACCTCCGAAAGACTGAGCCGGCGGATTGGGTCTTGAGATTGACGAAGTCAGCACAGGCGCCTCGCTGTCGACGGGAATGTCGCCTCCCACTAAATAATATTCCGCCTTAAATGAGAAACACCAGCGTCAAACCTGGGGTTTGAACTCTGGTGGGCTGGGGGTACAACCACCCTTGTAACCATCTTGCCACAGGCAAGTTCTCAAGCTGGCCGATAAGTTGAAAAGAATAGGTTTACACAGTCACACCTCACACACATGTGCTTGTCTTTTGGAAAAAGTCCAAAATAAACCCTGAACTCGTAGGCAAAAGCTAAATCGAACCCTAAACTGTCAATCCCCGAAATTGGAACCCTCAACTCTCAAATCCTGGTCTAATTTGAACCCTGACAGCCGTTTGACAGGAAAAACGCCGACGTGGCAATAGTCAACCGGGATTCCTGTCAGCGGTGGGCCAGGGTGCTCTGCGGTTGACCGGTGCGCGCGGGTTATTACCGCCAGGCCCGCCCGCTCCACGGTGTCTTGGCGAATTGGGGAACGAAATTAGGGTTTGAGGCGGAGGGACGGCGGGGCGATTTCTCACCGGAGCGAGGCGCAAGGCGGCGGGCGGTGCGATGTCGTGGTCTTCTTCCGCTTCTCAAGCTCCCGGATTCCGTCGCGCATCTGGAAGGACCGGCGCGGATGCTAGGTCCCAGTGCGGTACCGCGAGGGCGCGATGGAGTATGAGCCGGCGAGGTACTGCCGGTGCGATCCACGACGGAAGGCGCCGCGCTAGATTTCGTGGAGCCTTCAGAATCCAGGGAGGAGATACTATGCTTGTGTGGATGCAATGGTGAGGCCCAACTTTTCATTCCTTTCTTCTATTCATTTGTTCTCCAATCTTCTGATTCAGTTTTGTTCTTCAATTGAGTAGCATGGTGGTTGTGGCTTTCTTGCATGGCACGATGATCCATTGCCAAAGTTTTTAGCGATTTGAGGGATGAAGTTATGAGGCCGGGGGAGGAAATGTGGCTCCAACTGAAGAACTAGCTGTAGGTGTTGGCATGTCAGAAGAAGAATCAGCAAGAGAGTTCAGGTTGCAGGCTCTGCAAGACCAGCTGAAGTTGAAGAATGAACAGATTAAGGCAATGGAAGGCAAATATATGAATGTGTTGTTTGTTTTTATTGTCTTTGTGCTAGGTTTGGTTGTAGGGAAAATGTTAGTCTAGTGAGAAGTGGTTTGTAAGTGTACCGTATCTTGCACTTTGAAAAATCTATACTGAATCTTGTGTTGTTAATGTACTGGCAGTGGTTTAATATGTGTGTTGAATCTTGTGTTGTAAATGTTTCGACAAACCTCGACTAGTTACGACTAGTCGAGGTTTTGACTAGTCAAGGTTTTGACAAACCTCGACTAGTCACGACTAGTCGAGGTTTCGACAAACCTCGACTAGTTTCGACTAGTTTCAATAAACTCAACCATTGAAATAGTATGTCACTTCAAATCATCAAAAGCATTGACAGTACTCAATTGAAACATAAACTTCAAGTCTCATAACCTGTTAAAGACAAACTGGTTTGTAGCAAAGTAACATTACACACAGATTGATCAAGTTTGGCAACCTGGTACACACAAAATATTTTGCAACCTGGTACTTGTTGCAAAATTACAGCTTCACACGTTTCCACTTGCTGTGAAGTACTGGAAGCTGCCATATGAAGATGCAGGGGGTCTCTTTGTCCTTTTACTTCCACCAGTATCTGTGCTAGTTCCTGCTGCTGCTGTCCTCCTGGGATGCTTGAAAGCAGCAGCTCGAGCAGTTTCTGTTGGTGGTGCCGAAGGAGTAGCAGTTCTTGCAGTTTTGGATGGTGGAGCAGTTCTTGCAGCCCGTGAAGTAGGAGCAGAGCTTCCAGGCTGTGAAGTTGCAGCAGAGCTTCCAGCTTGTGAAGCTGGTCCAGATTGCTACATAATTTGAGTAAAATGAATGTAAGTTCAACTAAAATCATGTACAAACCATTTAAATTCTTCTAAATCATCTAAATTCAGAAAAATGCATACACAAACCTCTGTTTTCTTGGTTTTTCTGCTAGTTTTCACAAGGTGTGCATTCTTCTTATGTCCTCTTTCTGGATTTTTCTTGCAGCCTCCCCTGGTGTGTCCTTTATCCCTTTGTTCTTGCATTTGGCAAATAATCCTTCATTGCATTTATCAGTCCCTTCTGCTGATCAGATATGAACACCCAGCCAGCTCCATTGTTGTTGATGTCAAGATCTTTAATTAGTAAGCCAACAAACCACTTCTAGGTTTCATTTGTTTCCTGCTCAACAAATGCCCAAGCCACTGGGTACATCTGATTATTAGCATCTCTGCCAATAGCACATAACAGCTCTCCCTTCACAGCTCCTTTGAAAAAACAGCCATCTAAACCAATTACTTTTCTGCAGCCAGCCTTGAAACCTAGCTTCAATGCATTAAAGCAGACATAAAAGCTCTAAAAAATGTTTTGGTCCATGTTGGTAGTGTCGTGGGTTTGTCACGTGAGATGTCATGGATGACTTCGTAGGTGTGGGATTACGCGAGTCAATCGTCTCCGACTTGGGATCACAGGAACAAAGATGAACATAGATTTACCCAGGTTCGGCCCCTCAATGTGAGGTAAAGACCTACTTCCTGCCTACCCTAGATTGGTATTGATATGATATATGTGTTGTTACAATGGAGGCGATCCGATCTCGGTACTCGCCGTATGAACTAGGGTTTGAGGGCTTGATAGCTTGTCCCCGTCTAAGTCCTGCGAGTCCTCTTTATATACACAGAGTCTTGCTAGGTTACAAAGGAAACTTCCTCCACAAGGAATATATCAACTGGAACCTATCTGGAGACTAACTCGTTCTTACGTCTTCCAGGATATGTCTTCTAGATTCTTCTCCTTGTGGCGGTGCGATATTGGGCTTGTTTTCATGCAGGCCTTTTCTGGTGCGAGTAAAGTGGGTCGCACTTATCAATACGGGCCGCGGGTTAATCCACAATGTATTCCCCCGACATTAGCCTCCAAGTTCTGCTTGGACTTCAGATGAAGGCTTCTTTGTCTTGGTGAACTGCCGAACCGCGCATGTGGACGTCCTAGCTGAACTCCAGTTTTGTGTCGCCACTTGCGACTTATATCCCTTTTGGCGGCTCAAGGGCGCGACTCATCTGGTCGTGCCTGTTGGTTTCCAGATCTGAACATCTTCCACGCCTGGGCTATTTAGTTCGGCCCATCGGCCTCCCTGGCACTCTGTTTGGGTTTCGCCTCCGTTACTCTTCTCCGCCGCCTTTGCTTCCGCTTCTCGCGCTCGCGATGTTCTGATGGAAATTCCCCTGATTGGAAAAGATGTCTCGCCGTAGTTGCAACTGGGAAGGCTCGTGGATTGACGAATTATTTTTGGAATCTCTGGCCGCTCGCGGCCTTCTTCCATCGAAAGATCAATGTGAATGGCGCGCCCCTGGCGAGGAGATAATTCCTGATCCGCAGCTAGGAGAAGTGGTGATTTTTGTAGAACACGTCGAGCGCGGATTCAAGCCCCTAGGCTCTCTCTTCTTCCGCTCCCTGATGCAACGGCTAGGCCTTCGCCTTCATGACATTGGTCCCAATTCGATGTTGCAAGTGAGTAACTTCCATGTTCTTTGCGAAGATTATTTGGGTGTTCCTCCTTTGATAGATTTCTGGCTTGCCTTTTTTGGTTGTAATAGTCAAAAGGAAGCAACAGACGCTTCTTTCCTCCAATGCGGCGCCATTTCTTTCCAACGTCGTAAAGGTAGTATCTTCCCAAAGCTAGCCCTCGCCAATAAAGTTAGAGGTTGGCAAAGAACCTTCTTTTACTGCAAAGACACTTCTCCTGAGGGCGAAATTTGTCTTCCCCCTTGGTCTCCACTCCCTTTCGAGGCTACCCCTGCTTTGTCTTCCAAACCCGATCCTTCTTCGTTACCGTCCATCGAAATTCTTTTGGACAAGGTGAGGGCGCTGACGCTCCATGGCCTCACCGGATTGGATCTCATATCTTGCTGGACCAAATGGCGAATTCAGCCCGTGAGCCGCCGTCTGCGACTTATGGTGGATTTCACCTGCCATGCGAATGATGTTGATCGTACTTGCCTGAAGATTGGGACAAAAGGGAGTGGATAAATTTCATTCGCCGAGTGACGAACGAGGACATTAACTCGTATGATACCGTCGGTCTTGCCCCTTTCTGGGCTGAACACAAGCCTTTTGTGGTAATTCTTCTTGTAACTTTTGCCTTCTAGGATTCTTCCTTCAAAGTTGATTATTTCTGACCTCGATTTTCTTTCAGATCGACCCCCATTTTTGGACTCTCCCGTCAGAAGAGGCCGACTCAAGCCAAGAAGCCGCTGCCAAGTCATCAGAACAAGTCGCTGCTCCTGGTGAGGAAACGATTACACATGGCACTGCTTCTGAGCCTGGGGGTAGCGCCTCCGAAGAGGAGCAACAAATGGCCGATGCTCTTCTGTCTTCGGCTCCAGGCACATCTTTCCTGGAGCTTCCTGAAATACCTCGTAGATCCTCCAAGCGTTTTTTATCTGAGCGTCCGGAAGATCCCTCGCAACCTGAGAAACGTCGCAAGGCCTTGGCGTTGCTTGTGGGAATAAAAGTTGCCAAATCCTTGAAGCTTGCTGAGCCTGACAGTGCTGTACTTTCCTCCGAGCCTGTTGCGAAGAATTGCTTCTCGACAAGTTCGGGTATTTCCATGCGACATTCTGTTTTCTTTGTACTCAATGTTTCCATGAAGGATTGTTAACCACTGCTGTTTTTCCTATCCTGTAGGCTCAGATCTGCAAGATTTATCTTCTCCTTCCTCTGGTTGCCTGATGAAGAGCATCCGTATTGCCTCTGGGTAGGATTTACCTTCCTTTTATGACTATGACACTGCTATTTTAGTCTATAACTATCAATATCTTGTAGGGCCACGATTGAAGGGGATACAAAGTCTGCCTCTTTCACTGCTCTCTCTCAGCCAACCATGAGTGAGGACGACGTTGCTGATGAAAACATGGGGACCAGTGATGGCGCAACTTGTCTGAAGCCTTCCTCAGAGGAAGGTATTGCCGATGCGGCTCCTGCCATGATCCCAGCCGCGGCTCTGTCTGCGACTCCCGATGGTATAGGGGTGCCAATTCAGTTTGGAGCTCCTGTTTCTGAAGCGGTTGATCTTCCAAACACTAATAATTCCAAATCAATTGCGGATGCCATAATCACAGCTGGAGATAGGCATGCCGCTTTACTGCGCGACCTGGTTGAGCAATTTTCTTCAAGTCGCCGGGTAGCATAACGTAGCCCCCAAGGATCAAGACCTTTGCGTCAGTTAGCAGGGTGTTGATTCTTTCTCTATTCCAAGTTTTCAGCCCCCAAGTGCCTTTATGAATTGCTTACATTTTTCCTCTGTTTATTTGCAGCTTGAGTGGTCCTCACTTGATGCCTCTGACTCAATGAAAGGCAATGGCATGTCCTTAGATAAGCCTGAAATGATGCAGTCTGCCTTGGAGCAACATAGCGAGATCATTAAAAACCAGGCACAAGAAATAAAGGTACTCAAAGGTCAACTTGACTCCTGTGAAGAGCGATTTAAAGAGCTCGAAGCTGATTCGAAGCAGCGACTCATGGAGAAGGATGAAGTTATAAATCCTTGCAAGAGGGCTGAATCTCAAATCTGAATTGATTGATCGACTGAAAGGAGACCATGCGAGGGAGCTCGTTGCGCGAGATGAAAATATAACACATTGCTTAAGGCCTTTGAGGGTTTTGGATCTGTTGTTAAATCAGCCATCCTGCAACTCGCTGGTTATATCCTTAATCCTTTGTCTCTTGATCATGCGTATTTGGGTGAACACCATGAGCTGCTGATTTAGATCTCATCTTGTTTTTTGACGCAGGGCCTGGTGCTCCAGTATGCCGCTCCAATTTAAAGGATCAGCTGGATATCTTCAAGATTTTAGCCAGCGCCTCCTTAAGGTAACCCAGGAAGTTATGACAAAAATTGCCCCTGCGGTTGATGCTCCAGCTTCATGTGAGTATTGGCTGAACAGACTGTTTAAGGCTCCCCACTATGTCTTTGATTGGAAGGGGTCCTCTGCTCGCGCCGGAGCTGCTCATGTTTTGACATTACTCCGGGCATATTATCCAGAAATAGAGGTTGGCAAGATTGCTCGCATGGCCGGGCGAAGCGCGCGGACGGTACTGAGCTTCCAATGAGTGAGTATTTCGACATCTAGAAGGGGATGCGTGGCTACGCCACGCTGTTTGTTAAGAATTTAGACCTGGGCTCTTATCTGGGGAAGTTCAATCCTGATGGCAGCAAAGTTGCGAAAGAGAAATCCACTGGGGCTGATTCATCCCGAGCTTATAATCCATCCTCGGGACCTGGTGGTCCTTCTACTTCGTCTGGTGGTGCCCTGGTTATAAGGACACCTGCCGCTCCAACCCCAAGACAAGCCGCGAAGGCTCCTGTTCCTGCAACTCGAAAGCAGAAATAAACATCCAATAGTGATGTGGGACTTGTCAATAGCGACGTGCCCGTTAGTTTGTAAAGTATTTGTGTACTGTAAGCAGTACTTTTGTGACCTATAAGCAGGTTCTTTTATGATATTTCCATTAAGCAGACGCTCGCGCGGCTCAGTATTTCCTAGGAACATGTGTGTTCAGGGTCGTGAGCGGCCATGATAGGCAATCAAGCTCGATTGACGCCACACCCCAGTACTTTGGCCGCATAATGCAAGACGCTTCTAACTTAAGGATTGCCACTCGTTTGGCAAAGGTTGAGGTAGCGAGCTGTGCTCGCTGTGCTTGTAAAAAAGCCCTCAAGGGTTAGTGATGTATGAAATTCCAAAGACTCAGCAACTCAATGATAGTTGGGGCAAAACGATGAACCCTTGAATGTCAAGGGTGCCGGCTTTATTTCATAATCACTCAATTTCTTACAGGGTGTGACAAAAGACGATGCAGACCCTTTAATGCGAGTTTTCTGTTCCTCGCAGGTCATACATACTTGATACTCATCGCACTCGGCTGCGAATTGATACTCCTGACGGAGTAGGGTTGAACACCTAGTTGGTTCAAGTTTGAGTCGCTAAGAGCGACTCGGGTCGAGCATGATAGCTCCGATGTGTTTTTCATGCCAAAGTAAGGGGCAAATCCTTTGGAAGATCAGTCGCACTGAGTTGCGACTTATGTTGATTCACTGCTTTGGGAGATTAGTCGCACGGAGTAGGGTCTCACAATAACTGGATGTCGGGGGGCTACCCCGGGTAGGGTCAAGGCTTGGCATAAGTTGAGTTTAAAGATGTGCCGAGGTACGGAAAGGGCCGACCTGTTTGGGCCTGGGAGTGTCCGAGCTTTATCTTGACCTAGAGAATATAAAGGCCGACCTGTCTTGGCCCAGAGGGGTCCGAGGTATCCCGTTGGCATGGGCCGACATTCATAATCCGAGCTATGATCAGCCGACCTAACTACCTCGGTGCTATGATTTGTATTGTGAGTGCAGGAGAAGCTATTTGAAGGAAGTAAGGTCCGACCTGGTCAGATCTTAAGAGCAAGACCCGAAGTAAGGAGCCCGACACATCCGTGCCGAGCTAACCAAGGCAAGAAGCCGTAGGTCGGGCAGGAGTCAATGCTCCTGTCACTTCCCGCCTGACACGGGAGCGTCTGTCACGGAGCCTGGCAGAGGCGTGCCCCAGGTTCGGCGGGGCTGCACATCTCTGACCGCTGACCATGCGAGATCTGGGGAAAGGCTACGAGGTAGCTCAGCCAGGCCACGTCCTGTCTCTGTCAGAGGGGACATCATAGCTCTACTGTGGTGATGCAGGGGATGGGCAGGCCATGTCCTGTCGATGATGACCAAAGCAGAGGCATGGCAACAGTGTTCAGCAAGGGGCACAACGGTAACTCGGCTGGCCTATATAGTGGGCTTCAACCCCTCCTGGGAGAAGGATCGATCCAGGGAGGGATCAATCAGAGAGGAACCTCGGAATCCCCGGAGACACCTCGGATCAAGCTCGGAGTTCCTTTCCCCCTTGTAGCTTCATCTTCTACCTCAAGTTCTCACCATTGTATCATCACACAGCTCGAGGAGCGGCTTGTACTTGTCACCTTGAGATATACACCAAGTAGGATAGTGCTGCAGTAGGGGTGTTACCTCCACAAGAGGGCCCCGAAGCAGGGTACATCGTGGTGTGCTTTGTGTTCTTGGTTTCTTGGTTTCTAGTTCATGTTCTTGCGGTTTCTTGCGTGTTCTTGCTTGTGCACTTCTTGAGTGCATAAACCCTCCCCGGATTCCCCCAACGACCATTCGGCCCCATCTTAGCCATACCTATGGCATCTGCCGTGATCCCACCACGACAGTTGGCGCCCACCGTGGGGCAGATTGAGGCGTTGGAGGGAGTTTACATCCGGACGGGCTCAGGCGAGCGTGTTCTTTCCGGGCTTATCGCCAAGATCGGTGAGTTCACCTTCATCAGCGACAATGCGGGGTGTTTCGCCGGCAAGCCCTTCCCCGAGCATGGCTTCACCATGATGCTTGGCAGCTTCGTCACCTATGTTGCTGTCGAGGTTGTTCGCGAGTACCCGGAGCAGGTGCTCGTGGACGACGAAACTCCTCTCCTTGCGGCTCTAGGTCGGCGTATCACTCGCCCCGAGAGCTGCGTGGAGGTGATGATGACCGGTCCGGTTGATGCCGCTGGCAAAGGAGATGCCAGCAAATCCAAGCCGGCCGAGGTTGCTAAGGTGAGATCTGCAAAGCCCAGGCTAGAGAAAGAGTTGCCTGGTACCCCCGAGGTGCAGGGCCGAGGTGCGACCCTAGTAGAATAGCGGAGACACTGGCAGACCCAGTAAATCCAGGAGTGGATGTAGTAGTGACTGCGGCCGAGCTAGAGGCAAAGCGTGTCCTGTTGCAAAAGGAGGCTGTAGCAATGATGACAGCTAGAGATGAGTTCAATAGAGATCTGCGTGAGTACAATGCAGCGAATGGCTTCACCCCGGTAGCAGCTGATACAAATAGGGGAGCCGAGGTGCGGCAGAGAGGCAAGGGGCTCAATGATGAGATGAACAGGGAGGCTCGACCTACCACCTCGGCTAGGAGTGAGAGTCGCGTGTCGACTGGAAGGCCGGTATATAGTTCCCCTGCTAAGAACCTCAGAGCTGCCGAGGCAGGCAGGGCCGAGCTATCCGGGTTGACTGGAGATGCATGGCGTGCGCAGCAGAAGCGAGTCAATGAATTAGTGTATGTAGCTAACCAGCAGAATGAGGCTCTCCGCAGAGCATATGCCGGGGCTGGTGATTCGCAGATGGTTTATTCAGCTAGGCCAGTTAGTCAGGTGTCCAAGGGGCAAGCCTCGTCTCCACTCGTCGGAGGAGCCGATCGAGCCCGGAGTGTCACCTCGGGTCAGAACAAGCAGCTGCAGATGCAGATGTATGATCCGGTGTTAGCAGCAAAGCAGAAGGTGGGCCAGGGCAATGCTAGCCGAGCTAAGGGAAACCCCGGCCAAGGTAATGCAAGCCGAGCTAAGGGTAACTCCGGTCAGGGAAATCAGAATGGCGGGCAAGCAGCGTCGGCTGGCCGAGGTAAACCACCTCCGCCCCCGAGGCATCAGCAACAACCCCGGCCGCAGGAGCAGTATCAGCGAGAGCCGGAGTATGTTCAGCAACCTCAGAACGTCGGTCAAGGCGATGACCGATATGATGATGGAGACTCGGCCATGGCGCGAGCCGGATACCACAGAGTGGATGGGGCGTTGGGACCTCGGATAGGAGCTCGGATGTTAGCTCCGGCGATGTTCGTAACAAGCTGGATAGAATCTACTTGTCCGAGCAGTTGGAGGAGGAAGGCCCTCCTGGTCCGGCGTGTTTCGGACCTCGGATCATGAGGAGCCACCACCGCCAGTATCTCAGTTCCAGTTAGGTCGGAACACCAAGCCATACAACGGGAGCACCAAGCCGCAAGATTGGCTGACAGATTATGTATCCTCGGTGCACATAGCGGGGGGCAATCGCCGATGGGCGGTCCGGTATCTCCCGCACATGTTGGAAGGTCCAGCTCGGATCTGGCTGAATAATTTGCCGGAGTATAGTATCAACTCCTGGATAGACTTGGAGCTGGCGTTTAACAGCAACTTTGCTAGTACATACAAGAGGCCAAACCGACCTCAGCTCCTGGCAGCATGTAAGCAAGATGATCATGAAACTGACCGAGATTCTTAACTCGGTGGAGCAATGTTCGGAATTCCTGTGAAGGAGTTGTAGAGGCACAGGCCATTTCCTGGTTTGCAGATGGTTGCCGACATGGCAGCATGCTGTGGCAGAGGCTCCAAAGAGATATGCCGAAATCCCTAGCAGAGACAATCCGGATTGCAGATTCTTATGCTCTTGGTGATCCGATGCAGCCAGCAGCAGAGGCAGTGGCACGTAACAGAAGGAGGGAGCCAATAAACAACCGGCTCGGACCAAGGTGTAATGACCGCCAAGAGTTCGGACACAAGAGGAGGGAGCCGGACTATTCATACACCTCGAACCAAGTTGCAGCGGTGAACCCGGATCAGCCCGGAGCTGGAGGTGTCCAGAGGCCGAAAATCAATGGTCCGGCATTTAGTCCGAACCCGGAGCCACCCTTGACTTATGAATCGATGTTAGATGGTCCTTGCCGTTACCATACGACCGACCCGCAAGCCAGCCAACCATTCAACCCGGCAGTGCAGCTGGAACCACAGAATCAGGGAAGAAGGGGCGAAGGCCGGAGGAAACAGAGGAGGACCACCTCAGAGATTTCAGCCGAGGCCTAACCCGAATCTGTCCGGAGCAAATGTTACCCCGATAACCACTGCACCTCCTCCGAGGCCTGCAGCAGCAAGGCCCGTGAATGTTGTGAATGTCCGAGGTAATAACAACAATAGTGGTGCCGGACCAAGTCAGCAGTATGAATACCCCGGAAATGACTATAGAGAGGCTCATGCGAGCTATGTGGTCTTTGTGACCGAGCCAACTGACAAGAAGAGTGTGCAGAGGCGTGCCATGGAGGTGAATGCAGTAATGCCGGTGGTGCCGACCTATATGAACTGGTCTGAGCAGGAGATCACTTGGAGCAGGAAAGATACACCTCGGATCATGCCGAGCCCTGGAAAGTATGCCCTGGTGGTAGATCCGACGTTGTGTGGGCCTACAAACAATGTGAGGTTCACCCGAGTTCTGGTGGACAATGGCAGTGCCATCAACATCATGTACCGAGACACAATGGTGAAGTTGGGCATATCGAATTTGTTGATGCCGAGCAGTTGTACTTTTCATGGGATTGTGCCTGGCGTTTCCTGTGCACCCATGGGCAAGATATGGGTGGATGTAGCATTTGGAACCAAGGATAACTGCCGAGTTGAGAGTATCGAGTTCGAGGTGGTGGACTTGGAGAGTGCATACCATGCATTGCTTGGAAGGCCGGCTCTGGCCCATGATTTCCACCCATGTGCATACCTGAAGATGAAAATGCCGGGGCCAATGGGATCATAACCATCTCGGGTGACTACAAGCGAGCCATTCAGTGTGCCTCGGCGGGGTCTAATCTGGCCGATCTTTGGTGATCGCAGCTGAGAAGAAGAAGCTGCATCAAGTGGTGGCAATGGCGCAGTCAACACAGCTCGGCATGTCCGGACTGATGAGCCCGGACTCAACTGCAGCATTCGAGGTGCCCAAGGAGACCAAGAAGATCCCCATTGACCCGGAGCACCCGGAGCGCATGGCCCTCATTGGGACCGGGCTGGGCGAGAAATAGGAAAGCGAGCTCTGTCACTTCCTCCGTGAGAATCGGGATATCTTTGCATGGTCGGCTAAGGACCTGCCTGGTGTTCCGAGGGAGTTGGCAGAGCACTCTTTATTTGTCAGGCCGGAGGTGAAACCGGTGAGGCAACCGACCCGTCGTCTCTCAGACGACCGAAGACAAGTGGTGCTGGACGAGCTGGCTAAGTTGCTTGCAGCCGGGTTCATTATGGAGGTGCTGCATCCGGACTGGATATCCAATCCGGTCTTGGTGGAAAAGAAGAAAGACGAGCCAGCCGTGGTCAAGGTGTGGCGCATGTGCATTGACTTCACTAACCTCAACAAGGCGTGCCCTAAGATCCATTTCCATTACCTCGGATTGATCAAGTGATCGATTCCACTGCTGGTTGTGAACTGTTGTCTTTATCGATGCGTACTCTGGTTTTCACCAGATACCACTGAACCCGAAGGATCAAATAAAGACTGCTTTTATTACCCCGTATGGGGCGTATTGCTATCGTGTCATGTGTTTTGGTCTGAGGAATGCCGGGGCAACTTATCAGAGGTGTATGCAGAAATGCCTGCACTCTCAAATGGGCAAAAATGTGCAAGTGTATGTCGATGATATCGTCATCAAAACTAAGGAGAAACGTACTCTCCTCGAGGATCTCGAGGAGACATTTGTGAATTTGAGAAAATATCGGTTGAAACTTAACCCGGACAAGTGCACCTTTGGTGTCCCGGCTGGAAAGTTGCTTGGATTCCTGGTGTCGAGCCGAGGTATCGAGGTTAACCCGGCCAAGATCCGAGCTATTGAAACATGAAATTACCGAAGTGTTTGAAAGATGTGCAGAAATTCACAGGGTGCTAGCCTCGTTGAGCCGATTTGTAGTAGGTGGGGAAAAAGCCTTACCTTTGTACCAGCTCATGAAGAAAAGTACCGGGTTTACATGGACCCCGCAGGCCGACGTGGCGTTCAATGAGCTGAAAAAGATGTTGTCCACCGCTCCGGTGTTGGCATCACCATTGCACAATGAGCCGATGTTACTTTACATTGCGGCCACAAACCGAGTTGTAAGTGTGGCAGTGGTGGTGGAGCGAGACGAAGGTGGCAGGTCGGTGCAGAGACCGGTGTATTACTTGAGCGAGGTGATCTCTACCTCGAAGCAGAATTACCCTCACTACCAGAAGATGACGTATGGTGTCTACCTGGCGGTCAAGAAGTTGAAGCATTATTTCCAGGAGCATCCCATGACGGTGGTGTGCGAAGCTCCAATCTCGGAGATCATCGGGTGCAAAGATGCAACTGGCCGAGTTGCCAAATGGGCGATTGAGGTGTCTCCATATGCACCACATTATGAGAGAAGAGATGCAATCAAATCCCAGGCGCTGCCGGACTTCTTTTGTGATTGGGCCGAGATGCAGTATGAGCCACCCAGGCCGGACTATAATTATTGGAAGATGCATTTTGATGGGTCCAAGACAAAGATCGGGCTGGGGGCGGAATAGTCCTCACCTCACCGAAGCGAGATCAGCTAAATATGTGCTGCAGATTCATTTCTCGGCATCAAACAATGTGGCGGAGTATGAGGCCTTAATCCATGGACTCAATGTGGCGAAGGAGATCGGTATCCGGCGTATGGAATGCTTCGGCGATTCCGACCTGGTGGTGCAGCAATCTTCTGGAACTTGGGATGCTCTGGATGCCAACATGGCGTTATATCGGTTCCATGTGCAAAAGATATCCGGGTTCTTTGAAGGGTGTGAATACAAGCATATACCTCGGACAGAAAATAATGCTGCCGACGTGTTGTCAAAGCTCGGTTCATCTAAAGAGGCAGTACCACCTGGAGTAGCCCTGAATCACTTGAGAACTCCTTCAATCAAACCTTCTCCTGAATCCGAATCTATTTTCATCCCGGCTGAGCAAGAGTCCGGACCTGTTCCAATGGAGGTAGACGTCGGATGCGTCTGGTCGGACCCGGGGACTGCGTGGCAGAACTCGGGGACTGCGCACCGAATCTCGGGGACTGCTCGTCAGACTCGGGGACTGGTCGCAGGATGGTGGAGGAAATAATGGAGGAGATTATGGTGGCCGAACCAATGGAGGTGGACGAGAAACTTTTTCCTTTGCACCCAGTGCCGGAGTGGGCGGAGCAGATCATGAAGTTCATAACAGAGGGAAGCTTGCCAAGTGACACAACCGAGGCTAGGAGAATCCAAAGGAGGGCAAAGGCGTACACCATCATCAACAAGGAGCTCTATAAAAGAAGCGTAACCGAGGTGTTGCAACGGTGTGTCGAGCCAGCTGAAGGCAAGGAGATGCTTTTGGAGATCCACCAAGGAGAGTGTGGTCATCATTGCAGCACAAGAGCTCTAGTGGCCAAGGTGTTCAGGCATGGGTTCTATTGGCCCACTGCTCTTGCTGATGCAGAGGACATAGTCCGGAGATGTGAAGGATGCCAAAGGTTTGCCAAGCAAACGCATATGCCAGCCTCGGCGCTCAAAACAATTCCTATCACTTGGCCGTTTGCGGTATGGTGTTTGGATATGGTGGGAGAGTTCAAACCAGCCCGAGGTAACATGACGCACATACTGGTGATGGTGGACAAGTTCACCAATGGATCGAGGTGAAACCAATCCGGAAGTTGGATGGTCATTCAGCAGTGACTTTCTTGAAGGAATCATTCTGCGATATGGGTACCCCCATAGCATTATCTCGGACAACGGCACGAACTTTGCTGTTGGAGAATTTGCTCGGTTTTGCATGGACAAGGGAATCCGGCTGGACATAGCCTCGGTGGCACATCCGGAGTCTAATGGACAAGTGGAAAGATCAAATGCTCTAGTGTTGGCCGGCATCAAGGCTCGGCTCATTGAACCACTGCTGAAAACGCCGGGGTGTTGGATAGATGAGATACCAGCAGTACTGTGGGGTCTAAGGACCACACCAAATCGATCAACTGGCTATACGCCATTTTTTATGGTCTATGGGGCAGAAGCTATGCTACCCACTGACATCGAATATGATGCGCCCAGAGTGGCAATGTACACTGAAGCCGAGGCAAAAGAGGCTCGGGAGGATGCAGTAGATCTGCTTGAGGAAGCTAGAGAATTGGCCTCATCTCGGTCAGCAATATACCAACAAGGTCTCCGACGTTATCATAGCCGGAATGTCAACCCTCGTGTGTTTCACGAGGGAGATTTGGTGCTGAGGCTGGTGCAGCGCAGTAAAGGTCGGCACAAGTTGTCACCTCCATGGGAGGGACCGTTCATTGTGAGCCGAGCTCTGCTCAATGATTCGTACTATCTTATAGATGCGCAGGAACCAAGGAAAGATGGGCTGGACAACCCCGGATCAGAGGTCAAGCGACCATGGAATGTAGCTCTACTCCGACCTTTCTACTCATGAAGGGCGCAATGTATGTACCTCGGTTAATCCTTAATGAAATGTCGGCACTCCGAGGTTGAAGCTCGGGGACTGCCTCGCTCATGTGCTTGTGTTTTATTTCTGTTTGTCAATTTCGTTCATATGCCGAACTGTTTTGAACCTCGTCTCAAACTTCAAGTAATGTATGCTGTGTAACTAATCTTGTGACTCGACTGACGAACGCCGAAATGGTAGTCAAGAGCAAAGATGAAAAAACGTGGGAAACATGAAAATGGACTCGGGGACTCGGTCCAAAAATATAGTTCGGCATGTGTCGTTTACTAACCCCTGTCTTTACCTTTCATTTATGTCGGATGATTTTGAAACACACCTCGGCATTTGCTAAGTACTGTATGCTATAAACAACAATCTTGTGACTCGACTGTCGAACGCCAAAATGGTAGACAAGAGCAAAGAATGCCAAGTATAGTAAACACGAAAGTGAACTCGGGGACTCGTTCCAAAAGGGTTCGGCATAAATTTTTAGAAAAGCATGGTTCGGATAGCAAGATAATAGTACTGGTAGCACGGCAAACTACTTAAGGTCTATTACATCTGAACCCGGCATACCGGGAATTTAATGTTTTTCTTGAGACAAGTTCAGGCCTCGGAACCAGAGACCTCGGTCGCCGAAGTTGTGGTAGTGGGAATCTCGCTGGAAGAAGCCTCGGGAGCCGAAGTCTCGGGAGGAGGAACCTCGGGCGCAGGAACAACCTTGGTCGCGGAAGCAACCTCGGTTGTTGGAGTGGATGCCGGGGTGTCCGTCACGTCGGGGGAGATCACCTCGGTGGCTACGGCTTTGCCGGACTTGCCCTTGGGGTTCGGAGGTTCGTCGAAGTTGAAGTCATCATCAGAATCTTCAGCCACCTCGGTTGTTTGGCCGGCCTTGCCCTTGGAGCTCTGAGGCTCGTCGAAATCAAATTCCTCGCCGTCAGAGCCTTCTTCACCAGTTCCTTCAGCAGCTTCTTCACCGGACTCTTCTTCCTCGTCCGAGCTCTCTTCATCCTCAGAATAGACGCCCGTCATCGAAGGTCCGGGTGTTTGCATAACTAGCAAAGAGGTCGGCTGCTGCTTGGCGTTTCTCAATGCCATCAGGAGTGGTGTTCCAAGGAGAGCCCTTGCGCAGGGAGGTAACCGTGTGGATCTCGACAGATTCATACCAAGACAGCACGAACACCAGGGCCTTGTCCGCGCCAGCCCGAGCTGATGAGCATCTCCACTCCCGAAGTCTAGCCTCGGCTCCTTTTAGCTTCGTGGCGAGCTCGTCGATGCAAGTGGGAGGCTTAACCTTGGGCCAGAGGGCACGATGGACCTGGATGGCAGCATCTACCAGTTTAGTTCCAATGGCCCTGAGCGGCCTGATCCGAGCATTAAGGGCGACGAGGTGGTCCTGGATATCCCAGCTTTCGCCGAGGGTTTCTGTCTCAGCCCTCTTTGCCCGAGCTGCTAGAACTTCTCGGACAGCTTTGTCCTTGGAGTGCTCAAAATGCTCTGAAGAAGACAAAAAGGCTGTCGCTGAATTAAGACATACGGTGGCACGGGGTGTAGGTCGGCGGAAAATAAGGAAAAGGAGAAAGGAAACTTACTATCCATTTGGTGATTAATCCGAGTGAGCTCGGACAACCAACTTTTCGATGTAGCCGGAGAGCGATCAGTTCGGTTTCGGCCGAGGTGGCGCGGTTCTCCAGGGTCTTGGCAATTTCTTTCTGCTGTTCGGCGGCCTGGTCTTTGACCTTCATAGCGTCCTCCACAGCAGCTTTGGCTTCATTAGCCCGGTTCAGCTCTTGTTGCAGCCGAGCTATTTCGTCCTGGGCTGTCTTCAGCTTGGAGGCATAATCTTTCTCGCTCTGCTCCTTTGCTGATAGAAGAGTCCGGTGAGACTTCTTCAGTTGTTGTGATCCAGCAGGAGGTTCTTGAAGATTTTGGTCCGAGCATTGTTGCACTCCTGAAAAAATAGAGAGATCAGTTCGGCGGAAAGAGATTTGACACGAATATTGAAGATTTACATTTCGAAGAAATCCGAGGTCTTTTTAGCACCCGAGGCCCAATTGAGTCCCGGGGACTCGGCATTGGCCTCGGGGACTCAGCATTGGAGAAATGACAAGTTTTTGAGATTCAAGCCGAGCAATTTTAACTCGGTGGAGTGTCAATTGCTCAACCCGAATCTCGGGGACTGGGAATAGTAGAGTGTTTGTCATTTGGTTTCAAAAGGAAGAAAGAGAGTTGCGTAAAGAAACTTACCGATGCCTTCTTGCTGCAATCAAGGACCGCAGTCTGCATGTTGTAAATGGACTGGAGCACGGCGCTAGGTCCAGCTGGATGCTCAGAGGTCGGATTAGAGGAGACCTCGGCAGTGTCAGCCGAGTTCCAGTCCATGTCGTAATGCTTCTCCGAGCCTAAGCTGTTCCCGCTCTTGGTCCGGAGTTGCCCGACCTCCCAGCTGCTGGTGTTCGGCTGGATGGTAGCAGAAAAAGAGCTCGGGAGGTGGCGACCTGAGAGCTCGAAGGCGCGATCTTGGTGGAGGTGGACTTCGGCGCAGGGACATGCGGCACCAGTTGGGTGCTCGCAGCCTTGGGTCCCGGTGGCGGTGGCGGCATCGGAGTTTGCTGTGGCTGTTTGGGGGGCTCAACATCTCGAGCTGAATCTTTCTGCTGCTGCTGAAGCTTTTGCTTCTGCAGTTGTTGTTGTTGTTGCTTCTTCTGCTGCTGTTGCTGCTGGTTGCGCGCAGCTTGAGACTTGGGGGAGAGCCGAGGCTCCAGCACGGTCTTAGCCGGAGTCTTGGCGCGATCTGTCTCCGCATCCTTCTGAGGACGCGGAGGAGTCTGATCTTGGCTGGGAGCAGAGTGTCCCAGGCCTGAGTCAGAGCTCGGCGGTGGAAGTTCGGGGAGGCGACACGCACCGGGGAGGAGATGGTCCTCTCCGGGCTGTGGATATCAACGGACTGTTCTGGAGGAGAGGCTCTGGCGGGGCTGCCGAGGTTAACCTCGGCCTCGGTTGTCTTAGATTCAACCACTGGAGGCAGTGGTGAATGTATCGAGCTGTGGCTCTGTTTGATCTGCCGAGCCGGGCTAGACGAAAAAGAAAGATTAAAAAACTTACACATCTTCCTCCACGGGGCCTCGTTTCTTGTGCCTCGCCGAGATCTTCTAGGCACGCTTGGCTTTGGGCGCTGCAGTCTCCGAGGTCTTAGAAGCCTCGGCATCTGAGGTACCGGGTCTTGAGCTCTTCCGGGAGGCTGCAGACGCTAGATGAAAGTTCTTATATGTCGGAGGAGCATAGGAAATTGGAATAACATCGATAGTTTCCAGAATTTGGCAATCGTCATCGTCATCATCGGGCCAATCCTGGATGGACGATCGAACTGGTGGGCGGGGCAATGGGCAATCGCGAGTCTTACCCGAGGTGGCCTTGGGAATAGGGAGGTGATCCTCATGGTCCGGATCTTCAGCCTCGGCGGCGACCGGAATAGGCAGGTCGGGAGTCCACTTCTTAGAAGAAATGGGGCCATCCTCGACTTCCTGTCGAGTGAACTTCTGCAGAGGTGGCGAAGTAAAACCGAGTTAGCACAAGAATCAATACAATGTCGGGGTGAAAATGAAACCGAGGAATATTATACGCCGGGTAAGGTACACTTACTTGAGCTGGAAGGTGATCTCGGTCATAGGGCTTGACACCCCATTTGCACTTATCGGGCATGGTGGTCTTGGCGATGGCCCAGATGCGCCTCTTTACTTCGGAGTCGCTGAGTTCATGAGTGCTGTTCCGAGTGGGATCGTAGCGGCCACTCATGTGGCAGATCTTATGGGCCCGCGCTTGTAGAGGGTTAACTCGGCGGGTGATCATGGTGCGCAAGATGTCATCTGCTCCCCAACTTTTCTCCTGGAGTGACATCATGGTTTGATGAATCAGTAACACCTCGGGAGCGTCGGGTGCAGGCACGTAATCCCAGTTGAGTTGGGCAGTAGGGGCTCCGATGGTGAACTTCGGCAAGTTAATGAGGTCTTCGGTGCCCGGGTTCTTCACATAAAAAAAGGAGCGTTGCCATTTTCGGCAGGAGTCCAGGCCCTGAATCCGAGGAAACTCAGAGAATCGCCGAGGCGAAATCAAGGCCGCCCCGCAAGCGGTCATCTCCTTGTCCACGACCTTCTTGTTCGGGACACTTTGTTTCTTGAGCTGGAAATACTTGGCCCAGGACTCGATGCTAGGCCATAATCCGAGGTAACCCTCGGAAAAAGTTGTGTAGGCCGAGAGTTGGAGGATGGCATTGGCGGGCAAGTGGTGTGGTTGTAGCCCAAAGGTGTCCAAGAAGTCCCGGAAGAATTTCCCGGCCGGGAGTCTGAAACCACGTTCGAAGTGATCCAGGAAGACAACCCGCTCCCCGGTTTCCACGTCGGGTTCGATATCTTCTTTCTTCGGAACCCGGCAGATGAGATTGGCCGGGATCCGCCGTGAATCTCGGAGCCACTTAATGTCGACCTCCGTGACATCGGATCCCTCCCAGCCACCTCGTTCTCCAGGTGCTCCTTCCTCGGCGTGATCCGGGGCAGAAGACATGTGGACGCTTTCCTGCAGAAGAGGGAGGTTCGGCCAGGGTAAATACCTCGGGTCATTCGGGATAGCCGGGCTAAAGGATTTAGGCGGGAAACACGGATCTACGGAGAATGGTGAAACGCAAAGATCTACCAATGAGCTAAAAAGGAAAGTAAACTCGAGTTCATCAAGGGGCAAAACTAAGAGGATAGTGCTATGGATGTATCTAAAACGAGTCTAGATGAGATCTAAAAGTGCTAAAAGAGTGCGAGAGTGGATCATCGAGTTCATCAAGATCATCGGATTCATCAAGGTCATCGAGTTCATCGAAGGGTGAACTCATCCATGGCGATGGAGGGGAAACGAAGAACTCACCGGTGAAGAACTCGAAGTTCGAGGCTTGATGGCGAGTCGATGGTGGCGCGAAGGATCGACGGTGGAGTGGCGGCGCAAGGCGCGGCGCGCGTTTCCGGCGAGAAGCTTCGAGACGGCGAGGTCGCAGCGGCGAGTGCTCGACGGCGGCGCTGGTTGCAATGGAGGCGAAGCGGCGAGTGAGTGGGGAAGAAGATGAAGTCCTGCCCTGGGCCCCTATTTATAACCGCGTGCGGTAACTGCGCACTACCGCGCGGTTACCGGGAGGACGTGGGATCGTGTGCGGGCGAGAGTGCGGTTGCGGCGGTTGTGGCCGCACGATCGACCACATCGTGGGCCACAGGATGGCAACCGCCAGCGCCAGATCTTCTGTGCTGGTCAGCGCGAAAACCGAGGGGTCGTGGGCGAAAACCGAGGATGTTCACTGTTGGGTGGGTCCGGCTGACGAAGGCGGCGTGTGGTCAGGACCTGTCTTTCAAAGGTCCGGATTTTAGGGTCCGGGCAGAGATTCTTCACCACGTGCCCCAGGGAGTCTTGAGGCAAGATTGTGCTGAGTCAAATAGCTCGGAAAGTTCAGATTGCAGATCAACCATGGATTAGATTATGGTCTGTGAGAAGTACCTCGGCAAAACTTTATATAAGGTCGGATTTAGAGGTGGTGCCTTGTTTATTTTTGAACCTGCTACGGCCCTCCATCCGAGGTCGTAGGATCGCACCAGCTTCGGGGACTAATGTCGGGGGGCTACCCCCGGGTAGGGTCAAGGCTTGGCATAAGTTGAGTTTAAAGATGTGCCAAGGTACGGAAAGGGCCGACCTGTTTGGGCCTGGGAGTGTCCGAGCTTTATCTTGACCTGGAGAATATAAAGGCCGACCTGTCTTGGCCCAGAGGGGTCCGAGGTATCCCGTTGGCATGGGCCGACGTTCATAATCCGAGCTATGATCAGCCGACCTAACTACCTCGGTGCTATGATTTGTATTGTGAGTGCAGGAGAAGCTATTTGAAGGAAGTAAGGTCCGACCTGGTCAGATCTTAAGCGCAAGACCCGAAGTAAGGAGCCCGACACATCCGTGCCGAGCTAACCAAGGCAAGAAGCCGTAGGTCGGGCATGAGTCAATGCTCCTGTCACTTCCCGCCTGACACGGGAGCGTCTGTCACGGAGCCTGGCAGAGGCGTGCCCCGGGTTCGGCGGGGCTGCACGTCTCTGACCGCTGACCATGCGAGATCTGGGGAAAGGCTACGAGGTAGCTCAGCCAGGCCACGTCCTGTCTCTGTTTGAGGGGACATCCTAGCTCTACTGTGGTGATGCAGGGGATGGGCAGGCCATGTCCTGTCCCTGACAGGAGTACGATGATGACCAAAGCAGAGGCATGGCAACAGTGTTCAGCAAGGGGCACAACGGTAACTCGGCTGGCCTATTGATACGTCCATTTTGCATCACTATTTTATATCATAATTTACTGCTATTCATCGATATATTTCATATTTAGAAGTGTTACTTATGTTATTTTACCTATTTTGCATGTTTGATGAATAATGGAGAATTGGACACCGGAGACAGGATTCTGCTGGAAAAAGCGCCGTCGAGATGCACTATTTCTAAAGATCAATAAATCGAAGGAGACATATGGAAGTCCCTATTTTACCAGATGACGGAGGAGGCCAAAAGGGGAGGCTGAGAAGGGCCAAGGTGGGCCCTCCTCACCAGCTGGCGCGGCGGGCCCACCAGCCGCGCCGCCAGGTGGTTTGGGGGCCCTGGCCCACCTCAGCTGTTCCCCCTTCGCGTACTTGACCCCCTCGGAACCCTAACACACGGGGGTGGGCCATCGAAATATTCCGCCGCCTCCACGAGGCGGAAAACACCAGAGAGCGAAAAGCTCCCCTGCAGGAAGAAATCTGCCGAGGGAAATTCCCTCCCGGAGGGGGAAATCGTCATCATCATCTCCACCGCCAACACCATCATCACCGCCGCTGCACCCCGTCTCCGCTGTAACATCTAGGGCTGAATCTTGTCTATTTCATAGGGGAAACTCTCCCGGTGTTGATTACTCTTGTTATTGATGCTAGTGGGTGAAACCATTGGATTAAGGTTTATGTTCAGATTGTTATTCATCATCATATCACCTCTGATCATGTTCCGTATGATGTCTTGTGAGTAGTTCGTTTAGTTCTTGAGGACATGGGAGAAGTCTTGATGTTAGTAGTGAATTATGTTGAGTAATATTTAATGATTTGATGCTTAAGTTGTGGTGTTATTCTTCTAGTGGTGTCATGTGAACGTCGACTATATGATACTTCACCTTTATGGGCCTAGGGGAATGCATTGTGTATTCGTTTGCCAATTGTGGGGTTGCCGGAGTGACAGAAACCTGAACACCCGTTGGTATATCGATGCATGAGGGATAGCAGGATCTCAAAGTTTAAGGCTGTGGTTAGTTTATCTTAATTACTTTCTTGTATTTGCGGATGCTTGCAAGGGGTATAATCACAAGTATGTATTAGTCCTAGGAAGGGTGGTGCATTAGCATAGGTTCACCCACACAACACTTATCGAAACAATGAAGATTAATCAACTATATGAAGCGAAAGCACTTGACAATATTCCCGTGTGTCCTCAAGAACGTTTGGTCATTATAAGTACAACAACCGGCTTGTCCTTTGCTGTAGAAAGGATTGGGCCACTCGCTGCAACTATTATTACTGCATTTTATTTACTTGTACTTTATTTATCTGTCATATCAAAAACTCTAAAAACTTGTCTGTGAGCATTTACAGTGAATCCTTCATCAAAACCGCTTGTCAACACCTTCTGCTCATCGTTGGGTTCGACACTCTTATTTATCGAAAGTACTACGATACACCCCCTATACTTGTGGGTCATCACCTATATAGTGGGCTTCAACCCCTCCTGGGAGAAGGATCGATCCAGGGAGGGATCAATCAGGAGAGGAACCTCGGAATCCCCGGAGACACCTCGATTCAAGCTCGGAGTTCCTTTTTCCCCCCTTGTAGCTTCATCTTCTTTCTCAAGTTCTCACCATTGTATCATCACACAGCTCGAGGAGCGGCTTGTACTTGTCACCTTGAGATATACACCAAGTAGGATAGTGCTGTAGTAGGGGTGTTACCTCCACAAGAGGGCCCCGAAGCAGGGTACATCGTGGTGTGCTTTGTGTTCTTCGTTTCTTGGTTTCTAGTTCATGTTCTTGCGGTTTCTTGCGTGTTCTTGCTTGTGCACTTCTTGAGTGCATAAACCCTCCCCGCATTCCCCCAACGACCATTCGGCCCCATCTTAGCCATACCTATGGCATCTGCCGTGATCCCACCACGACACTGGACCTCTTTGACTGGGGTTGTTGATTTAGATTGGATCTACGCATATGCGCCATCTCTTGTCTTTTTTTTGTATCAGAGCGATTTATGAAGTATTATCTTCCTGACTCGCGACTGTATTGTTGGAATTCACCATCTGGTGAGTGCGTCTTGCTGTCCGTTCATGTTGCATCCCCAACGCAACTCGTTTTGGGCTGCGAAGGCTCACCGATGGCCTCAGACCGTGTGAGGAGTTGGCGATGCAAGCTTCTTCTGCGATTACTGAGCCTGCTTCCTCGCATTCTAGTTCTCTTTGTATGTCTCCAAACACTGTGATTACGCCATTTGGTCCTGGTATTTTTAACTGTAGGTAGACGTAGCAGGGGCGGGCAGTGAATTTGACATAAGCTTCTCTCCCGAAGATCGCATGGTACGGGCTTTTGACAGCTACGATCTCGAAGCTTAGGAGTTCTGTGCGGAAGTTTCGCTCAGTCCCAAAGCTGACTTTGAGTGTTATTTTTCCTATAGGTCGAGTAATTACTCCTGAAATTATGCCTTGGATGTCCTTCCTAGTTGGCTGTAGCCGCCGCTCGTGTATGTTCATTCGACGGAGCATATCTTGGTATAGGATGTTTACTCTTCCACCTCCATCCATGAGGACTTTGTTCAGCCTGTATCCCGCGACTTGTGGTGCGACAACAAGGGCCAACTGTCCTGGATTTCTTACTTCTGGGGGATGATCGTCGCGACTCCAAACGACCGATCGCTCTGTCCAACGGCGGTACCTTTCCAGCGTTGGGGT
Source organism: Poa pratensis (assembly GCA_947311845.1). Lineage (NCBI taxonomy): Eukaryota > Viridiplantae > Streptophyta > Magnoliopsida > Poales > Poaceae > Poa > Poa pratensis. Next base: position 923,803 of record CAMZMU010000117.1, on the reverse strand, counting down.
TTGGTCACAACTCCAGTTGCTGTTCATTTGTCTTCTTTTGCCCGCTGTTTGTATATCTATGGTATGAAATTGTCCTATATTTCTTTTTGATGGAGTGTCAGGCTTTTTGTGGGAGCTCGCCTTGTCCTTATGTTGCATTGGTCCGCTGTAAGTTGCGACTGATGAATCTCCTTCTTTCCATCGCCTATAGTAATGGCACTGCGCTTTTGTGTGGCCCGCTGGTCTCCCATCTCTTCTACGGTGTAAGTCGCAAGGTCTATCAAAAATCCCTTTGGCGCTATTAGGGAGTGACTCCTTGTCTTTTCTCTGTTCCCTTAGTTGATACTTACGGTGTTCGGTTTCCTCTGAGATTGGTGATGAGCCGTTTGCCATCTTATCTGTCTCTGCGTACTTATTGGCAGTCGCCAAGAGTTGGTCGAAACTATCGATCTTATGTCCAGTGCGGCTTAACTCATGCACCGGCGACTCAAATCTACAGTCCTTTCTCCTAACTTGCACTGCAGATTGCGCTGTGATATCTTTGGCGGAGTCAAGGATTTCTGCGACTTGTTTTATCCACTCGCTGGCTGATTCGTTCTCCTTCTGGACCCATTGCCTGAGGTTTTTCACGCCTTCTTTTTGGAATCTTTTGATGAACTTATCCTTCAGTTCTTCCCATGAGTTTATTGACCTTGGCGGCAACTTTAGCAGCCAATCCCTGGCTTCTCCCTGTAGTACCAAGTGAAAATACTTTGCGAGCACCTTCTGAGTTACATCGGTTCCTGTCATGTTTATTTCATAATCTTCTATCCATAGGGCGGGGTCTAGATCAGTATGGTAGGTGGTGACTCGCTGTGACTCACCGAAGTTCCACTAGTACAGAACGACACATCGGAAACGGGCCAAAAATCCCATCGGAAACGGAAAAAGGGTCCGTGTCCCCGACCCTGTCACTGATGTGAAGGCTCTCATCGGCAACGGACAAGAAAAACCGTCACCGATGAGGCTTGATTTTGGCTACGGTTGCCATCCAGTCTCCGTTGCCGATGTATCTGGACATCAGAAACGGAGATTCTGTTTCTGCTCGTTTGCATTGAGGTTTCTTCATAAGCCTAGAGCAGGAATAGATTTGGCACTGGACATTTAAAATTTCACAGCAGAAGCACAAAAATGCTAACAAATTCATTCATAAGGTATAACAAATGTCACCGATACATTGCATCACAAGACAACCAATTACTTATCTTCATTGTCATGCCTCTCTAAATCTATCATTGACATGTCTAGCTAAATCTATCTATGTCATGCCTCTCTAAACTTATCCTTGTCATTTCAACTTAATTTATCTTCATGACTTGCTGTTAGAGTTCATTAATTGAATCTTCTTCTTGGACGGTGTCGCCAAAATATAATCAACTCGCCGCTTTGTCCCCGACCTTGTAGTTAGCTCATTTAAATGAGCTAAACGGATCAGCAACATGCTCTGCACATAGTGCAATAAGCGAGTGCTGATGTACTGAAGGTGCCTCTTTTGTAAAGTGGTCACTGAAATACAAAGAGAGAATATATGACTCCATGTTAGCTCACTATACATCTAGCATAAAGGACATACAACACAAAAGGATGCATAAGACAGAATAACAAACTTACAAATCCATTGCATAGTTGTTGTGTACCAACAATTATGCCGGACGACAAGCGCACCTTGGCTAAGGACCTGGCTTTTTATACAGTGTCACCGAAATGTACATCTGTTTTGCAAAGGAGATAAGTCAGCCATGAGTTTCATACACTACCGATTTGTGCTAGTTATGTTCTTTTCGGGCGACACTACGTAGTCGTCCTCATCGTCCTCGGATGTATTACAACCCTAGTTCTAGTTCTGTTCATGAGTGTCCTATGGAAGAAAACCTAAGCAGAACAATGACAACAACCCTAGTTCGTCGGCACGACGGCCGGTCACAAATAGATGTATTACCTTTGGATCTGACGTCGGGAGTACGTAGTCGTCCTCGTCGTCCTCGGATCGACACGCCATGCGCCCTCCAGCTACAGATCAGGCGACGAGATCTGCCCGGGTGGAGCAAAGAACGGGTACGCGCTGCCACGGTCGGAGGAGAGGAAGATGCGCGCCGACACGGTCGGAGGAGAAGAAGATGCGCGCCGCCACGGTCGGAGGGAGGGAGATGCGCGCCGCCACGGTCGGAGGAGAGGAAGATGCGCGCCGCCACGGTCGGAGGGAGGGAGATGCGCGCCGCCACGGTGGAGCTAAGATCTGGTGCTGCGTGGAGGCGCCGCCACACTTTGAGAGTGAGCGATAGAATTTAGGGCTGTGTGAAGGGCGCATTTATAGCAAAGTAGAACATCGGAAACGGAGGGTATAAACAACCGTTTCCTTTGATTTTTCACTGACACACTGGGCTTATACTGATCTCTACTAGTATTGAAGTTGAAGAACATAAAAATAAATAACTATAACTACTCCTCGGCCTCCGCCTTCTCCTGCTCGTATGCGAGGAGAGCCGCGTAGTCGTCCGTGTCGTCGCGCGGCTCCTCGCCGACGATGTCATCGCCGCCCGTGCGCCCCTCCCACATCTCGTCGTCGTCGTAGGCAGGATCGTCGCGCAGCTCCGGCGGGAGGAGGAGCCGGCGGCTCTGAAGCAGCTCAACTCTTTCCGGCGGCATAGGCACCGACGCGCGGTTGAGGTGCCAGCCACCGGGTAGCCGAACCTTTGACCATGGCACTGGCCTCCTATATTGCCAGTGCCGCTCCGCGATGGCCTGCCCGACGATGATGCGGTTCCATCCAGGCGACCGCGGACGAGCGTCTCTCCGCCGCGGCGAGCGGCTGCGGTCGCGGGCGCCCGAGGATCCCGCGTCCTCTTCCGGCGGCATAGGCACCCTCCTGTCGTTGACAGCAGGGAGGCTAACATTTGACCAGGGCACTGGCCTCCTATATTGCCAGTGCCTCTGCGCGACGGCCTCCGGCACGACGACGCGGTTCCAATTCAGCGAAAGCGGGAAACTGCTGCGGCGAACGCCCGAGGAGTTGCTAGGAGTATCCATGGCTACGGCGAAGTGGCGTACTGAGATGGACGGTGCCGCGGCGCCACTATGCCACTACGCCATAGCAGTTACTCCGCCTCGCTTCGAATTTCAAGAAGATGGAACGTGTCCACATTGGAAACGGACACCCAAAAGTCTCCGTTGCTATAGAGGCACATATCGGAAACGGAGCCAGAATTAAGACCGTTGCCAATACTATGGGTAACGGAGTTAATACTTTCTCCGTTACCTATGTTGACGGGCCAGCCACGGCCCAGGTCAGGTTTGTACGCACTGGCCGTGCGGAAAGCGCGATTCTCCGTCGCCTAACGCCTGCCGTTTCCATAGAGGGGTATCCGATGTGTCGTTCTGTACTAGTGTTCGGAGGGAAACGAGTGAGCCGTATTTCCTCCCCAAAGCATGCTGGTCCTTTCAATAGCGAATAGGAGCTTACTGGCGCTGAGTCCTCATCTGAATCAGTTTCAAACTGGGTTGGTTGAGTCGCCTCGAGCATTTGCGAGTTTTCACCTGCCTTTTCTTCCTTGCCTGGTGCTATTTGCAGACCTGCTAGCTGGTTGACTACTTCTTCCACGCCGCATCTTTCCCCGCCCCACGACACCTCATGTTGCGGCTCGTTGGGCGTGATTCCATACATGTTTGCTTGCTGTAAGGCAGCAGTTTGTAGTAGATCAATAGCATGGCGAGCTTCCTTGTCAGCTCGTGTATCACCGACCGGTGCTATTTTTGACAATATTCCGATCGCGGCGTGCACATTGCTCTCTGGATTGTTGTGGAACTTCTGCTTCATCTCTCGCCCCCCTTCGTCCGTCTTGGTGCAAATTGCCTGCTGCTTTTGCTGCCAACGCCTCAGTCGCCGATCTTCTTCCTAGAGTTTTTTGCGCTCCGTCGCGAGCCTTTGTGCTTCTTCACAAAGTTTTGTCCTGACAGCTTCAATTTCTTCGATTTTGGGATCACTCTCCCGGCTAGGCAGAGGTTCCCAAATTGGTTTTGACGGGACGGGGGCGGATGTTTTTGCTGTGACTTGTTGCAGTTCTTCTAGCACGCGGACCCTGACTGGCCGCAGTTCCTCTTCTGATTCACCTCCTTGAGTCGCGTTCATAGATCTGCGACTGACGGACCCGACGAAGATTTTCACAGACCCAATAGGAATAATGTACCCGAACTCGACGTGATCTGCCTCGGGTCCCCACTCTGAGTCGTCGATGAAGGGAACACCATTGATATTTTCAACTTGGCCGATGGCGATGTCTTTGAACTCTGATTCCGATCCTGCGCGGAACGTGACGCTCTTGACCGCAGGCCCCACGGTGGGCGCCAACTGTCGTGGGTTTGTCACGTCAGATGTCATGGATGACTTCGTAGGTGTGGGATTACGCGAGTCAATCGTCTCCGAGCTTGGGATCGCAGGAACAAAGATGAACACAGATTTACCCAGGTTCGGCCCCTTAATGTGAGGTACAGACCTACTTCCTGCCTACCCTAGATTGGTATTGATATGATATATGTGGTGTTACAATGGAGGCGATCCGATCTCGGTACTCGCCGTATGAACTAGGGTTTGAGGGCTTAATAGCTTGTCCCCGTCTAAGTCCTGCGAGTCCTCTTTATATACACAGAGGCTCGCTAGGTTACAAAGGAAACTTCCTCCACAAGGAATATATCAACTAGAACCTATCTGGAGACTAACTCGTTCTTACATCTTCCAGGAAATGTCTTCTAGATTCTTCTCCTTGTGGCGGTGCGATATTGGGCTTGTTTTCATGCAGGCCTTTTCTGGTGCGAGTAAAGTGGGTCGCACTTATCAATACGGGCCGCGGGTTAATCCACAAAGTATTCCCCCGACAGGTTGGATCCAAACAAACTGCAACAGTAGAACCAGGATTACTTCTAAGCAGCTCTAACTGGTAATAAAAAATCCTGGTGTATTCATTTTTCAGGCCACTCATTAGCTTGTCCATTACAAGCTTCTTTGCATGCTTACACTTGGATGTCGACACATCTGCAAACATGTCCTGTAGCACTGTTGCCATCATGCTATCAATCTTCCACATTGGATTTGCTAGTATGAAATGCTCATATCTTTGGGCAATAACTTTGGTAGTAACAAGTCTGTTGTCTCTGTTCTGTGCACATATGTGCTCATCATTGAAAGTTATTATCTGAAACCTGTTTGTTCTTGAGTTCCTTTTAGCTGCATATAGCAGCCAAGGACAGTTAAGCCACCCACAGTTGGCCCTAACTCTATCTGCTTCAGATTTCTTGAACTCGATGCTTCTTTTGGTGACAAGACCATATCTCTTTAGGGCTTTCACTAGCTGATTCTTGCTTCTGAACACCATACTCAAGCTAAAGTGAGGAAATTCAGTGTCATTATTATATCTAGGAAAATTGCTCTTTCTCCTAACTGAATTTCCATCAGAATCTTCATCATAAGAGTAATCCTCATCAGATGAATCATACCCCCATTCCTTCTCCTCTGCCTCCAATTGTTCCTCTATATTTGAAATGAGCTCAACTGGAACAGGATCTTTCCCAACCCAGCTCTTTGTCTGGCTCATTCTTTTCTTGAATTTTCTAGCATGCCTTCTAAGCTCCACAACTTCTGAATTTTCCACACTGTCCTCACTGTGTGGCAAATACTCAGGGTCTTCATCTGACTCACTAACTGAATCTGCAGCATCCAGCACTGCTTCTTCTGTACTCAGTCTTGTTCCACCTTGACTAGCGTTAATTACCTGAGATATTGGTACCTGACTGGCTACCACTTGCTCTATTGGTTGTTGATCTGCTACCACTTGCCTTCTTCTTGTAGTTGCTTGCTTTATTGGACTGCTAATCACTTCAGTGATCACACCAGTATCATCAGGAACTAGCACATCTTGTTCAAACAAAATGTCATCATCTGAACCTGACTCTGCATTCAGAACAATATCAGGTCCTGATTCTTCATCATCTGCATTCATAATCTCATCGATTTCAAAGTCTCTGCCACTAATGCTATCTTCACTGTCCTCCTCTCCATGATACTCAACATAAACCTCTGCTACTCCTCCCACACATGTGTATTCGCCCATCTGCACACAGCTTCTATCATCATTAAGAAACAACAAGCCAGTCGCCATTGATTTCCCAGGAACCTGAAAATACAATTTCATCGATTCCTTCACTTGTATGTGATCTTTCAGGAAATCCTTGACCTCCGGCAGCGAGATCTTGTCCCTGTCAATCTCTGACATCTCCTCGTCTCCCCCAATGTACTGCAAATTCGGACCATTGCCGATGAACTCGCCTCCTATGTGGAATCGCACGTTCAATATCTCTGTCGAGTCCATGATTGAACTGAAATTAATAGATACGTATCACTTCACAAGACTAAATTCAACAATATCAACGACATATCGCTCCCCAATCGCTCGTTAATCGCATAAAAAACTTAACTTTACCTCCCGCCCAAAAATTGCAATTTCCCCAGAAAACCCTAGCCCTAATGCCGCGGAGACAGTTAAATCTACGGCTACCGGAGGCGGAGCATATCGAAATACATACCTTCACCGTCGCTCTTCGCCGCCACGCAACGATCGCCACCGATGGCACCAGTCAGCTCCCCGTCGCCATTGCCGTCGCGGGAGCAGAGATGGAATTCCAGGAGACGCCGCCTCGAGCGCTACGATGGATGGGCTGCCGCCGCAGTGGGCCGGGCCAACTTCTACGCGCGGAAGCAGCCTCTCCCTCAGCAATCCCGGACTAACTTGCCACGTCGACAATCCCTATTTGGGAACGGCTCTCAGGGTTCAAATTAGACCGGGATTTGAGTGTTCAGGGTTCCGATTTCGGGGATTGACAGTTTAGGGTTCAATTTAGCTTTTACCTACGAGTTCAGGGTTTATTTTGGACTTTTTCCTTGTCTTTTCCGATGGATTTTCGATGGAGAAAGGGTTAGTCGGATCTATCCGACAACACACGTACCAATGATGATCGATCCATCACTAGCAAATAAATGGACAAATAGTACAAGCTAGACCATCACCACATAATATGCATGGCCGAGCGTCAACATATAGAAATATTTGCGTAACGTCACGACATATGCCTGGTCCAGCGTCCGCATAAAGAAATATATGCGAATCAAGACGTATGTATGGTCTAGACTCCATATAGAAAAAGAAATATGTGTGATGCCAGTGTGTTATGACTTATGACGTCTAGATCATCACGATATAACATGCATGGTCCAGCGTGCCCATATATAGAAATATTGGCGATGCCAATGTGGTGTAATGTCACGACATAATTTGCATGTCCAGCGTCCGTGTATAGAGATATTTGCGCGAGGCCAATGTGGTGTTTTTTTTTTTTTTTTGAGAACGCCAATGTGGTGTATCGTCAGGTTTAATATACTCCATGATAGGTAATCCGATGTATTGTAGTTCGGCCCGAAAGAAAACCCTCTCCCCCCCCCCCCCCCCCCCCCACATCTTCTTTTAACCCAACGACACTGGTCTATCATTTTTTCTTACTTAACTTAACCATGCCGCCTATGCGACCGTACTCCTAACGCCGCCCCATCTCCCTTGCACCACAACATTCCACGCCGAGCCACATGACTTGCCTCCGTGGTCATTAATTGCACATCATGCGTCGTGCACCCAAAAACTCCGACCCGTGACTACACTACCCGGTGTGTTTCATCAACTTCACACTTGCGTGTCTAGTGTTAAATCCGTGATCTTTCTCCTCAGTATTCTGCAGTGTTAGAAAAAAATATGTTCACAGGTGTTTCATGTGCCTGGCCAAACAATAAGGCCGGGTAGGGATTGCCCGGACGGTATCACGTAATTTTATACACACAAATCGTAGCAACCTCCAGCATCATCAGGCCTTGAACCTATATATACCAGACAACATGGATGCCAACGATGACTGATAGCAAGCAAATAGACAAAACAGTACACTCTAGACCATCATCACGACATAAATATGCAATTGTCCAACGTTCATATATTACTAACTATATAAAAGACAAGCGCTTTCGCGGCCTCTCAGCGCTCGCGCGCGCACTGTTCTAATGAACAGTAGATACAATGTTGAACAGTGCCCCTGTGGAGGGGCCTATTTGTAATTTTCTGAAAACCAAGGGACTTTCCTGCAAAAGTGTCCCCACATCTCCCCTCCCTCTTTTCTCTCTCCCTCGTGACCCCGAGGTCGCCGCCGCCGCCGCCGACGCAGCACGCCGCCTCTCCGCTCCTCCCCCGTCAGATCCAAGCACGCACGGAGCTTTGTTGTCGTCTCCTCTCCAACTCCGGCGAGTCTCGCGTGCTGGGCTGCACGACGCGCGGCGGAATCGACGCTGCAGTGGGCTTCTTCCGACCACCGCGTCCGCTCGCCGACGGCGACGCTCCGGCGACCAAAATGGAGCTGCGTGGGGCCCTCCTGTCAGTTCTTCTTTTTCTTTTTTAATAATTACAAAAAATGCTAAAATCCTGACATGTGGACCCTTTTTTAAAACAATTTCCAAAAAAATTTAATAAATGTTGTAAGATCAATAACATGGAATCTACCCATCAGAAAAATACAAAAAAAATAACAAAGTTATCACAAAAATAATTTCTGTCTATATGATCAAATTTCAAATTTAAATATTTTGAAATTTTGAATGTCTTTCAAATCTGAGCATTTTATAAATGTGAAAGTAATTCACATCTGAATTACTGCCAAATTTGAACAACAATTTCTAGAATCCGAATAATTTTTAAATGTAAACTTTTTTGAATTCCAACAATTTTTTAATCTGCACAATTTTTGAATGCGGACATTTTCAAATTTGATTTTTTTACAAAACGGTATTTCTTCTTCTAACAACAGTTTGATCCACTAAACATGTTCACGCTGACGAACAGACCTAACAACCACACGGGTACGGCGTATGCCGTTGCTTTGCAGGAAAACAATATTGGAATAATGATCAAGAAGAAGAAAAATAAATACAAAACATTTTAGTTTAGGAAACAATTGTAATTTCCCTTTTGAATTTGAGTTTGTTGTAATAAAGTTGTAAAGACATTGTAATTTGTGTTTAATCAGTAAAATGATTGGTTCCTCTTTGCAAGAATTCAATAAGTTGCAGCATTCCAACATTTTTGTAAAAATTTCCAAATTTAATAAAATCCTGCCGTATGGGACCCATTTGTCATAAATTTCTGAAATTCGTAAAATATATATCTTTCAAACTGTGATTCAGAATAATGCAAATAATACATCAAAATTTGCAGAAAATCGAAACCTTCACAACTGTTCCATCTCCATGCATGACAACTATTGCATTCCATGCATCATTAATCAACTTTAATTCCTGTTTAATAATTACAAAAAAAACTGAAATTCGTAAAATTTATATCTTCTAATCTGTAATTCAAAATAATGCAAATAATATATCAAAATTTGTAGAAAAATAAAACCTTTACAACTATTGCATTCCCTGCATGATTAATCAACTTTAATTCCTGTTTAATTAGAAGAGCTAAAATCACAAAAATGAGTTTGTGGAAATGACGTCCCTTACTAATTGCAACTCCATTTAAATTGATCTACATATCTTAGGAGTGCATTTCAATACCTTTAATTTGTCATATCATTCATATTGTTTGCAATGCATCGACGCCGTATGTTGATTGCTCTTTTCCTTTTCCGGTGTTTCATTCTTATCGACAAAACACGAATCCGGAGTTGCTTCTGAGAGCACCGACAGTCCGTACCTCGCTGCCAACAAAGAAGGCAAGTGTGACCCAACTTTTGAAAATTTCTAGAATATGTTTCCCCAATTATTTTGAGTCCCATTTTGTTTGGAAATCTCAAGATCATCATAATATCTTCAGTACAATTTGTTATTTACCTCACACATCAGTGACACAATTGTCCATAGACTAGACCACACAATATACCGACATTTTTTAAAAATAAATTTGTTTTTCCATCCTCATGTATTAGTGTATTTTGGGACGAAATTTACGTTGCAGTGGCATTTTCCAACAATAGTTGATTTTTCCCATAGCGACATCCTCAACGTGCACAACAATATTATTTCAGCTCCTCTTTTCTTAATTCCTAACCGTATTCCAACAGTACTGTCCATTGTAAACTAAAAAAAAATCTCAATCTCCTCAGCGATAATTTCTAGTCGATAATATTTAACTGCATCGAAGGGTGAGGCGTGTCGCCGCGCTGAATTCAACTAGTAGAAATATATTGGATTCCAATTGTGGTGTAAGTTACGCCAGGTCCCATCACCGGCCATTTTCGCTGCGTGGGATTCTCATGCCTGAATCTGATACCAGCGATTGGTCCAGATCAGATCGGGACGCATCGTCCGTTGTCACTATTCCAATAAAAGGGACACCGGCAACATCTACTGGAGCAAGCGCGGCCTCTAGCATGCGCATCCTGTTTCATTGTCATCTTATGGCGGTAGACAAATCGAGCTCTATGAGCTATTCGAACTCGGCTCTGCTCGAGGCTTCAAGAACATCCCCGCCCAAGCCTTGTCTAATTACATATCAAGATAAGTTTATCAAGCCCAGCCCGAATTTACTCAAATTTACCGATTTCACTCTATATATCCATGCAAGCGGACTTTATTTTTTCATGGCATAAACTCGCCTGGCTGAGCCGACCTCGTGCTCACTCCATATTTATATGTGTTGAAATTGTTATTTATTTATATACTAATCAGCCTGGAGAGTCTTTCCTCAACTTTTTTCGAGCCAAGCTCGAGTATGCATTTAGTCTTGCTCTGCCACGTTCATGCTCGGCCCTTTGACAACCTTTTATCCTGCAAACTACTTACAAATGACCCAAACTTCTCCTATTCCTAGCCATGGTGCCGCCCCTGCTTGACCTCATGGCACCGTCATTCTGGGAACTTGACGTCACGTCCAGTGGGGTTGGCGACCACCTTGTGGAGCCTCGCTGGGAGCCCAGATCAGAGGTGGCGTCGGGGCTCCCGACCCGAGTACAGCGGCAGCAGCTAGGCAAGCTCTAGCCGGTGTTCGATCGCCCATCCGCGGTTGGCTCTGCCGTTGGTGAGGTATGTCTTCCCGACCCGGCATGGTTAAGGATGAGGGATGGACGAAGGTCCTTGGCCTGGGCACTCTAGGACGTGGTCGTGGGCCTGACCTCGGCTGTACATCCGTCGGGGTTTTCGAGTGTCTTCCAGTGCTCGTAGATTGGTAGTTTGTTGCAGTGTGCGGGGCTGGATCCTGGATGTTGTCCACGATGTGTGAAATATTGAACCCTAATAATATTTTGTTACGGTGACCCTCATGGGGTATATAAAGAGGTACAAGGGTAGATAGACTTGGAGTACAAGAAGGTCTATAATTCCTAGTCTATTCTAACTCGTACACGTATATCTATTCTAACATTCCCCCTCAGTCGTAGCGTGAGTGAAGCGAACGATTGTGACTGAATTTGAAGTCTTGCGCTTCCGTCGTCACCTAGAAGGTGAGTTTGCACGACTCTCTCTAGGGTGAGCAACAATGTAGTGATAGTGCCTCTTGTCTTAGCTACTCTCTCCGTTTTTAAACATAAGATGTTTTATGTGTTCTACATATTGTCCGATGCATACTAAAATGAGTAAACATACAAACTAAAATGTGTCTAGATACATTTATATACATATGAATGTGGACAAAGCCTAAAACATCTTATATTTAAAAACATAGGGGTATGTGGGTAGCGAGTGGAGGGGCGGGTGGTGATCCTAGGGTTCTCACGGAGTCGACTCCCGGTTTTTTTTTCTAGAGGCCCACCTCTCTCTCTCTAAAAATCCACATTGCCTTTTTTTCTCTCTCTCTAAAAAATCCCCATTTCCTATCTTATTCTTTCCACTATAGAGGCTCCTACACCAGATAAGTGGGGGGGAGGGGGGGGACGTTGCGGGGATGGGCTGGAGAGGCGTTCGGATAGTGTGGTTGTTTCTCTCATTTCTAGAGGGGCGAATATGCAGAAAACGCCGAGCACGAATCTTGGAATGCCACTAGCTGTCGGATAAGGCGTCGCGTGAACATGTAAGGATTCGGTATTATTTATACCCGTCAAATCTCATCCCTCATTCTCAACTCGATGAAGTCCATAGCTCATTTGATACAATGCTTCCCATCACACTGGAGCGTCGGCGCTACCATTCCTAGCAATCATATGCTCTGTCGCCAACATACTGGTGTTGCGTATTTGCATGTACTTGGTGACACTGCAGCAGGCCAGCATGTCACGCCCATGCATAACGATACACTGGGCTCAGCGGACATGGGCTGTGGGCTGGCAACTATGGGCTTCCTATTTGGCGTGATGACGATAAGAAGGAGTTGCGGCTGCGAGGTGACGCATCGAAGAAACAGAACAGAACTCGGGTCGTTCCCGTTCCTCTCTCCCGTCCCCTTCCTCTCCGGTACCCGAGCCCCACAAGCGGCGATCTCCTCCGGTGGCCGCTCTCCACAAGCGGCGGTATCCCTCTCCTCACGTCCCGTGAACACCGACGGCAACGGGGTGTTACAGTGGTATCAGAGCCAGCGAATCCTCCACCGAAAATTCCACCAAAAAAAATCCAAATTCACGTTTCGATTTGGTTTCCAGTGAGGTTACAGAGGCGATGGGGGTTGCAGCTATGACGACGGATGCGTCGTTAGCAGCGTCCATGGCGAGCCTCAAGCTATCAATCGAGCGGATGAAGGAGATTGAAGAGCGCTCGAAGTCGACGGATGCGACCTTGGCTCGTATTGCTCGCCTACACGCTTCCTGGGAGCCTAGGGAGCAGATGGTGAAGGTGACCACCATGGCCACGCCGCTGTCTGCGACGCCCACCGTTGCCAGCCTGACCTCTCACTCGGGCGAGAAACAACTTCCTCCATGGGTGCCCATAAGGTGTTCGATGGAAGGTCCGAGCGCAAGAGGTGACAAGCAGCCACGTCCTCCATGTCACCATCACATGTGTGCTGTATTCAGTGACAGAGGAGGTGATGCATCAGGTCTTTGATCCCTATGGTGTCAACGAAATATGTGTATTGGATGGAAGCACGGATGTCAAGGCCTTTGTGGAGTTCCAGTCATGGCGCGAGGCTGCCACAGCACGAGGTGCGTTGCACGGCAGATGCATCTATGATGATTGTTGCTGCCTCAGCATCAAGTACGCATCGCCATCCCTCATTTTCGCTGGTCCGGCGCCTCCCATTGTGGCACCTGCTGCAGCGACCATGAAGGACCAGGGCCTGTCGCTCATGGCGACCACACCGCCAGAAGTCCTCCGGAGGGACCAAGTCGTGGTGGTTGATGCCATTCAAGTGGAAAACAACCTTGCGGCCATCATGCCTACTAAGTATTCGACAACTGACCTGAGCGTCGACGCCGACGTACAGCTCTCTGAATTCACTCGGGCAGCAACGCCATGTGCATCCCTGACTGCTGTTGTGTTGGATGGTGATCTCAAACCTGATGCCGATCCATTCTCCAATGAGGATTACCATGGTGTGTCGACTCATGTCGGGGGCATGTCACTTTTCCTGGAGGTTTGTTTGGATCCTGCGGATGATATTGGCGGTAGTGTGCTCACTAATGTTGGAGGTGTATCATTGTTCCTCGAGCATTCTGAACAACCTGTCAAGTTGGTGTTGTCCCAACTGCATAGCATGGACCTTGAGGGTCAAGTTTTCCCTACTGTCGGAGGCCTGTCAGTGTTTCTGGAGGAAGGATTGGGTTCTGCCAATGAGGTGTGTGATGCAGTTCTACTTGAGGATGTGTCCGGGTCTGACGAGGTGCTCACTCATGTTGGAGGCCTGTCCCTGTTTCTAGAGCTATGTGTGGATGGTCCTGGTGAGGTGTTTGAGAAAATGCCTCTCAAGGAGGTGGTGTGGGATGAGGAGGTTGCCAACAGCGTGCTCACTCATATTGGCAGCTCCTCTCTGTTCCTAGAGCTGAGTACAGGAATTAATCAAGAGCTTCAGGGCCAAGTGGACTCCAATCATGGAGCAGTGGTTCCACGTGTTTCTTGTGGCACAATGATTGTCAAAGTGGAGAAGGTGCAATGTGTTAATATTAATCAGTGCATTCGCAAGTTTGGGCATACACGGTTAGAGTTGGTTGGCAACTTTGATGTAGTGTTGAACTGTACAAGCTTATGGCCGACAGAGGCGATGGACATGTTCAGGAGTCATTGGGATCCTGGAGGTTCAAGATTTGCATGGTCGAACAACAAGGTGGTAATTCTCACAGTTGAGCTTTTTGTCAAATGCGAACCAGAAGTTATGAGGAATTTTCTTAGAGATTTAATTACCAGTATGGATGAACTGTCAGATATGCTGAGTTTGATAGAAGTTGCCACTGCTGGCAATGAATTTGATAGCCAACTTCAGTACAAACAATGGGATCCAGGAAGAAGATTGGGAAGTTGTCAATGGGTTGTACATGTTGCCACCAAGTTTATATTTACGAGTCAGAGCTCAACGATGCTGCGACCTGAGCGAACCATTGCTTGGGGTCAAGCAATGTTTTTTGGGGGCGGTAATGTCACGCCCATGCATAACGATACACTGGGCTCAGCGGACATGGGCTGTGGGCTGGCAACTATGGGCTTCCTATTTGGCGTGATGACGATAAGAAGGAGTTGCGGCTGCGAGGCGACGCATCGAAGAAACAGAACAGAACTCGGGTCGTTCCCGTTCCTCCTCTCCGGTGCCCGAGCCCCACAAGCGGCGATCTCCTCCGGTGGCTGCTCTCCACAAGCGGCGGTATCCCTCTCCTCACGTTCCGGTGAACACCGACGGCAACGGGGTGTTACACAGCAGCTACCAAGCTAAATTGGTACTAGTATACCTCGATGGAGAAGGCCCCGTCGTCGGTACCGGATTTGTCTCTTGCGCTGGCGAGCGTGCCGGCGGGCGGCGGTCCCGGGGAGGCGGTGCCGACGGCGCACGTGGACGGCAAGACGGTGCGGCTGTTCGAATGCCTCTTCTGCGACAAGACGTTCCTCAAATCGGAAGCGCTCGGCGGCCACCAGAACGCGCACCGCAAGGACCGCCTCGTCAACGACCCCTACCTCTGCGACCAGTACGGCTACGCCGCATTCGGAGGCGCCAACTTGTCTACGGCGGCGCCGTCCTCGGGGCTCTCGCACGCCTCTGCCGTCGGCCGGTCCAAGTGCACTTCCAACGTCTCACGGAGCGGTGGCGCGGCGCCGCCGCCAACCGCCAACAAGTGGAGCGCCGTCGCTCCACGATTCGCGGAGCACGCGCCGCTCTTGTACCCGTCTGCCTCCGGCCGCGGCGGCGTGCTGGGCCAGTCAAGGCCCTACGTCGTCAGCGGCATCGGCGAGGCGCTGGACCTCGAGCTGCGCCTCTAGCTAAGCTACCGGCGCCTGCTGGCAACTCAGCCTCATCTTGCAAAGGGAATTAATCCTCGGCATCGTCACGTGGTCTACTCTGTGTATACATTTGTGTTTGGTTTCATCCGGTAACACTGCCAGTATGTAATAGCAGCTCGATCGATCGTATTATTCCGAGTATCAATGAACCGATGTTGCCTCCCCGTCCATGGAGACCGATCAAGCATAACCTCTGATGCTTAATTTGGTAAAGTGGTGGCGCCACGTTCGAGTGAGGTTGCCACACAAAAGCCCGTCACTCCATTGCCGTGGTGGTAGTGGAGTGTGGGCTCTCGAGCACTACCGTTGTATGCGACAAAATGAAATGTACAGTGGAACGTGCAGGGGAGTGCGGCTCTCGACCGCGACCACTACCGCAAACTACAGTGTAATGAACTGTGGGTAAACTTTTTTTTTTTAATGGAGCTTGAAATGTCCGGCCTCTGTGTTAAAATGATACACACAATTTTTCTATTGTATTATTCGTCAATGTCTTATAAGATGATATTTCAATAAATCTGAAGCCACCTTGCTGGCGACAAGGACGCAACACCTATAAGTTTTATGATGGGGGTGGCCATGATCCGACTTGTCTGTTTAGACCACACACCTACGTACATCATACAAAACCGGAGTATCGGTTCAACAGACACTCAGCGCACACGCATGCGCATGCTCTGGCAGTCACCACAGCCGTCTTCACTGAACCCATCTTTAGGCCTGCAGACAACGGCCCCACGACGATAGACAATGCCACCATCCGGCGCTCGTCCATCATCACGTGTCCACCGACTAGGTCACGTTGCGCCAAGCTGAGTCCATCAACACGCGTCCGCCAAGCCACGTGGTTTTAGACGTGGAGGAAACCACGCCACTCCTCAGGACCCCTACATCCAATGGCTACTTAAAAAACGATGCCTCCGAGAGGGACAACTAAGATTGGGTCGCCATCCGATGCGTCCAATTTATATAGTTTTTTTAGATTTTTTTTTATGTGTAGAGGTAGGATTTCTGCATTTTATCGCGGCTGCCCGTGCTCTTTTATGTCTATGTAAGTAGAAAGTCAAATTATATAAGAGAAATTTATACAAGTTAATTATACCAAGTACGGGATGAAATATGCTGATTTTGAGCAATTAAAGCCTTCCTTGTGGAAAAAGCAATTCATTGGATATAATTTAATGAGAAAACTCGCACCGTTGTGGTCACAATTCAGATAGCGACCACCAGTATGGTCACGCCCACCCATACTGTTGGCCGTACTCCATCTTGAAATGCTACGGTGTTTTCCTTTTTTCGGATTTTTTTCCCTCAACTTCAATTTTGGCCTTTTTAGCAAAAACAATAGAAAACGGAAACTAGCGCTTGGTACTAGGTTAATAGGTTAGTCCAACAAAATAATGTAGAATGATATAAAATCATAGCAAAACATGTAGCAATGACATAATAATAGCATGAAACAATCAAAAATTATAGATACATTATTTATGTATCAGTGGCAAAGTGACATTATTTCTGACCTTGAGGATTGGTTATAGTCTTCACAAATATCTCTGACTGAGGATAGATACCATCGTCAAAATAGTATCCCATGGTGTAGGCATGCCCATTTACGGTATAGTTGGACGTCGCAGCATCACCATCACAAAGTTTTTCAATAACGGAGAGCGTTGAAACACATTGATATCGTTATGGGAACCCGCATGCAAAAACAATCAAGCCAAATCAAAATGCATTTTCATGTCACTGCTTCAAGTATAATTCAAGTATGAACTGTGGTGTGACGTTGGTCCTGCCCATGCAAACCTGTTGGCAGTTTTTCCATTATCAATGCATGAAACCGCCTGAACCAAGCATAACTACAAAACCACTTTATGTTCCGATGGCCATTATCTTTTCGGTGTTCTCGTAATTTGGTTCTCTCAGATACTCGGGTCCAAACACTTTCACCACAATGTATGAAAACTTTACCATGACCGCAATGCATGTGCTCTCCCCATCTGAGTGTACTCCTCAAAGGCATCACGTGCAAAATTGTCTTGTCTTGTCCCATCTGAACTTGCTAGTGAGTGACTAATCATTTTGAATTGCATTGTTTTTGTTGTTTTCTACATTCTCGTATTAATGATTTTTTTTGCACAAAACATGCAGGCTCTTTGGGCAAT
Organism: Poa pratensis; assembly: GCA_947311845.1. NCBI lineage: Eukaryota > Viridiplantae > Streptophyta > Magnoliopsida > Poales > Poaceae > Poa > Poa pratensis. The sequence continues at coordinate 906,187 of CAMZMU010000117.1, read as the reverse complement.
ATTTGCAAGTACAAATGGTGATTGAGCTCAAACAAAGATAAGGACGTTTCTCAATATTCTTGAGCTCGGACAAGGATAAGAAAATTTCTAAATATCCTTTGAAGACATGCTCAACTCAAATAAGAATAAGAAAATTTCTAAATACTCGCAACTATGGAGATGCCCCTCTTGCCATGGATGTTGACAAAAGGGATTGATTGGTGAGAACCTTTCTGAAATATGACCGGAGAGAAATGTCAACCTTCCTTTTATAACCCTCGGAACTTAACTTTTGTCAAAGACACAAAAACGTAACCAAGAATATCTGATCTTTCTTCTTGTATGTATCTTTATATAGCTGGCAGCTGATACTTTTGTTAATACTTGGCGTACGAATTGTGAAATTAATATAATATTACTGAGATTTTCTACTGAATGATGCGTGTTCTTGACATATACATGGGCTTAAATCTGGTGCTGAGTCCTATATGAATTGTACTGCAATACAAAACGTGTGCGGTGGTTTTTTAAACACACAATGGACTCTAAACAAAAACAAAATATGATAAATACCTTTCGCACACGACTAAATGCGACTGAGTGAGCGCGACTATGACCAAACACACAAAGCTGGATTCACGAAACCGCGTGTGATGGATATATCATCGCACACGATTGGTTTTAACTTCCATCTACGAAGTTGGACCAATCGCACATAATCGTGTGGGATTGAGTACCCATCGCCCACCCACTGATAGCGACAAAGTCGTTAATCGTGTGTGATGGACGATATAAATCGTGTGCGATTTACTGAACTAGTGATGGAGGATGTGCATATTGAATCTATTATATACTAAAATTATATAGTAAAAGCAATATAAGGGGTTTTAATAGAGACACCAGGTTAATCCATATCATCTAAATTAATATTAGTAGTTAGATCTAAAATGTATGGACGAGATTTATATAAAAATTATAGTTATGTAACATATTTGACGCAATTATGTTCACAAGATCACGCACGTACGTCAGCATTAATAATTGTTTTGGCGGATAATTCTTGGTTTGTATGATAGACATAATTGGACTATTGTATGTGTTTTCTCTGATATACCAAAATCGACATAAGAACATATGTCATTCCAACCGCACTTTAAAATTGACAAATCATTAAGGCTATCTAAGTCACGTAGTTATTTTGAATAACAGAGAAAATACATGTGACCGGGTGTGTAGAACTGTTGAATGACGATAAGGATAAGTTAAGAGTCTGGAAAACTTAGAATCAAACTTCTCTAACTTTGACTATTGATGTATTAATTCCAATATGCCTAGAAGAAAAGAATTGTCATATAAAAACACGCTCATGTTTCTAAAACGTTACACAATGTAACATGGAGTGAGTAAATGAGAGGGAGAAACATGAGAACCGGATAATTGTCACCATTTAATGTGACCTACCTATTAAGAAGGATATACCATTTATCTAGATTCAACTTTTTTTAATGAAAAGTGTACTTATCTAACATCATGTAAAAACTATGGTTCAGTTTACAGATCGAATATCACTTACATGGGTGTTTGAACATAGGGCGTAGTTATCATTTTTTTCACAATTTCAGATTGCCAAATATGTTACTAACATACGTGATATTTTGCTTACCAAAATATCACCGATAGTTGTAGAACAATTTTATTTATTATCACATAGTGGGAAAGAACATGATATCAATTAAACAACATTTTTATTTGTTAAACAATTTCAACCAACTATAGATGTCGCGAGGGCATACATGCTAGTTCTATTAAAAGAAAAAAAGATCTTAGATGCAAGTTAGCACGACTGTTGGTCCAGAAACATTCGCATCCCAGTAAGGTGCTCGCCTCCCGTGATCCTAGGCATCTCACTCTACTTTTTCCCTTCCAAATTGAAAATCTCACGAGCCTGTAGTACCGAAGGATTCAGTATTATTTATACCCATCAAATCTCGGCTCGAGCAAGTCCACTACACAGGAGTGCTTTGCTTCCCATTACACAGTCCGCCGCCGCTACCATTCCTAGCTGTCGTCTGTTCTGTGGCTTATCCATGTGCTGCGTGCGTGCACGTACTTGGTGACACTGCAGCAGCAGCCACCTGAGCTGAGCTGACCTAAATAGGGAATACGCCTCTGGCAGCGGCGGCGGTGCCGGATCTGTCTCTGGCACTGGCGTCGGCGGGCAGGGGCCGAGGCGGTGACGGTGACGGGGAGGCGGTGCCGACTGCCCGTGTGAAAGGCAAGAGGGTGCGGCTGTACGAGTGCCTCTTCTGCGACAAGACGTTCCTCAAGTCGCAGGCCCTCGGCGGCCACCAGAACGCGCACCGCAAGGACCTCATCGGCACCGACCCCTACCTCTGCGGCCCTTACGGCGACGGCGCATCCGGAGGCATCGCGGTGGGGCCGTCCACCGGACTGCCGAGAGATTCCATGAGCACTTCCATCGCCTCGCATGCTGGCCCGGCGGCGGCGCCGACGCCAAACGCCGATGCATGCAGGCTCGAGACGGGGGTAGGTGGCGCTCCGCGCTTCGCGGATCGCCCGATGTTCCTGGACCTGTACGCCTCCGGCCGCGAGGGCGTGTCAAGTGCCCCCGTCGCTAGAGGCGCCTGCGATGCCCTGGACCTCGAGCTGCGCCTCTAGCTAGCTGCGCCTGCTGGCCACTCATGCTCATCTTGCAAAGGTGATTGATTAGCTAGCTCTAGCGGCGCCTGCTGGCCACTCATGTACTCCAAGATCGATGTAACTCCTGTTCTAACCAGCTGCGTGATTGGTTAATTAATCTCACATGCAGGTGTCGTCGTGGATCGATGGAAACATTCAGGCCGTAGAAATCAATCCGTACTGTCGGCCACCAGACTTGGTATCGCCACCTCGTCTGCTCTCCCTACACTACACTAGTGTGTTCTTATCATGTTTTATTCAGTGTGTTTTCAGGCGTGATTAGCTCATTGCTGCTACGCCATCCGTTGTACATTTCGACATCTTGTAGTAGCAGCTCTATACTTTCATCAATAAACCTCTGTTACTTTTATCGATTGACCGATCAAGCACAATCTATGATGCTTAATTTTGTAAAGTAGTTGTAACACGTTCGAGTGAGTTTGCCACACACACGGAGAGACGACAGAGCACAGCAGGCCACTTGATCTCTCTGCAGGTTTGCGGAGACACTGCGCGCGTGTTAAGTGCACAGTGGTATGCGACAACAACAAAATGTACAGTGGAGTGTGGACGGCAGTGCGACATAGCCGATACGGAATTTTACTTTTGGGATCGATCTACAGATGCTGTAAACTATTCAGCCCGGTCCACTGACCCGGGGCGATTTTCCTTGATAATGGTATTTTATTATTTAAAAGATTTAAACATCTTCATCGGCCTTTTTTTTCTAATAGGGGCTATTGCCCGCCGGCAACAAAATGTCCCACACCGGCCCTCAAAGTTGCCGGACGGGCCCAACAGAGCGTTCGGCAACCCCAGTTCGCGCCATGTTGCTAGGAGGCAACCGGGGACACCGGCAACCACGGCAATGCGTGACGGGCGGGCACCACATGGTAGCGACTCAACCATCTCTTTTCTTCCCCACAGTCCCTTTCGGGCTGAACTCCTCCCCTGCCTCCACTCATCCGTCGGTGCCACCGCCTCATTTCGACGCTGCTCCACCCGCGCTACGCTCGCCGTGACCATTCCCGGCTCTTCCCGTCGCTCTCGGCGTTGTCTCTTCTCAGTCTGGCCAAAGTATTTGGTTGGCTCTACGCCGCCGCCGCCCACTAGGACCACCCCGTCCACAAGGTGTTCGTCATATTGTGAAGCTGGCTTTCTTGCTAAATTCTTTGCTTCATTTTTTGCTTAACCTAGCTAATTGAATAGATGGATAGCGATGACGGCCTGGAGATGGCCGACGCGTTGCTCACCGCCCATGCCACCACAACCGCCGAGCTTGATGAGCACTTGGCGATCATCACTTGCCTTGTTGGTCTGCTAGGCGAGATAAATGCCACTCCTCGGATTGGAGGTTCGAAGCCGGGAAAGAGGAAGAACAAAGATTGCAAATGGATGGTGGGTCATATGACGTTGTGGCAAGACTATTTCGCCGACGATCCCACACACGGGGAAAAGGAATTTGCGCAGGGGTTTAGGATGAACAAAGATCTATTCATGAAAATTGTGGTGGGCGTGCGTGAGTATGAGGTGACTACCTCATGCTAAAGAGAGACTGCGCCGGGCTGGTTAGTTTCTCTTCTATTTAGAAATGCACTGTGGCGTTCAGATGTCTTGCATAAGGAGCTCCTACTGATACAGTAGACGACTGCTTCGCATGGCGGAGTCCACATGCATCAAGATCATGTATCGGTTTGAAAGGGCGGTGCTTGCAGTTTGGGCCAAGGTATTTGAGACAAAAAATTAAGCTGACACTGTTAGGCTCATGGCACAAAACGTAGCTAGAGGGTTTCCTAGGATGCTTGGAAGCATCGATTACATGCATTAGGCATGGAAGAATTGTCCATTCGCTTGGCGAGGAATATACAAAGGTCATGCTGGGGCAGTGTCGTACTAGAAGTTGTAACAGCTAAGGATTTGTGGATCTGGCACGCTTTATTTGATATGACCGAAACTCACAATGACATCAATGTGCTGTAATGCTCACCGGTTTTTAGCAACCTCGCTCAAGGCCAAGCTCCACCATGCAACTATGAGATCAATGGCCATGCGTATGATAAGGGGTACTATCTAGCAGATGGCATCTATCCAAGATGGTCTACAATATTTGTCATGACCATCTGCAACTCTTTAGGTCAAAACCAATCTCATTTTGCAGGAGAACATGAGGGTGTCAATAAGTATGTCGAATAGGCATTTGGTATGCTCCGATCTCGCTTTGTTATTGATACGTCTCAAACGTATTATAATTTTTGATGTTCCATGCTTGTTTTATACCAATTGCTACATGTTTTGCATCTACTTTATATCACTTTTATACATTTTTTGGGACTAACCTATTAACAAGATGCCGAAGTGCCAGTTCCTGTTTTCTGCTGTTTTTGTATTCCAGAAAAGCTAGTCTGGAAATATTCTCGGAATTGGACGAAACTTCACGGGGATCCCTATTTTACCAGAACACACCTGAAGGACCAAAGGAGCAGCAGAGGAGAGCCACCAGGGCCCCACACGCCACTAGGGCGCGGGTCCCCCCTGCGCGCCCTAGGGTGGTGTGGGCCCCTCGGGGGTCGTCAGCCGCCCCCTTTCGCCTACTTATTCCCCCCGACGCGAAAACCCTAAGTGCCTGAGCAATATCCACGAAAAGTTCCAGAGACACCGCCGCCGTCAACCCTAGCTCGGGAGGGTCCAGAACCTCTTCCCGGCACCCTGCCGGAGAGGGGAATCGTCACCGGAGGCTTCTACATCGCCATGCCTGCCTCCGAGTGATGCGTGAGTAGTTCATCCTTGGACTACGGGTCCATAGCAGTAGCTAGATGGTTGTCTCTCCACTTTGTGCCATCATGTTTAGATCTTGTGAGCTGCCCTACATGATCAAGATCATATTATTGTAATGCTACATGTTGTGTTTGCTGGGATCCGATGAATATTGAATACTATGTCAAGTTGATTATCAATCTATCTATGTTATTTAAGATCTTGCATGCTTTCCGTTACTCGTAGATGCTTTGGCCAAGTAGATGCTTGTAACTCCAAGAGAGAGTATTTATGCTAGATAGTGGGTTCATGCCTCCGTTTAATCTGGGAGTGACAGAAAGTTCTAAGGTTGGATGTGCTGTTGCCACTAGGGATAACCTAACGATGCTATGTCCACGGCATATGTGTTTGTTTACATTACGCACTTTACTTAATGCAATTATCCGTTGCTTGCAACTTAATACCAACGGGGGACTCGGATGACAACCCGGCGGTGGATTATTAGTCATAGATGCTGTTGGATAACGGTCTATGTATTATGTCGTAATGCCCAATTAAATATCATAGTAGTCATCATGTCATATATGCATTGTCATGCGCTCACTATTTGTCAATTGCCCAGCTGTAATTTGTTCACCCAACATGTTAGTTATCTTTTATGGAGAGACACCACTAGTGAACTGTGGACCCCGGTCCATTCTTTTACACTGATTAAACAACCACAAACTGCAAACTGTTCCTTTTTCATTCTCTGCAATTTAATACTCATTTTCCACACCATACGTTTAATCCTTTGTTTTCAGCAAGCCGGTGAGATTGACAACCTCACTGTTTCGTTGGGGCAAAGTAGTTTGATTGTGTTGTGTGCAGATTCCACGTTGGTGATCGTGTTGCGCCGTGCGAGCCACCAACAACCTTCTGAAGAGTTGCTGCTCCTACTGGTTCGATAACCTTGGTTTCTTTCTGAGGGAAAACTTGCTGCTGAACTGCATCATACCTTCCTCTTGGGGTCTCCCAACGAACGTGTGATTCACGCATCAAGCTCTTTTTCTGGCGCCGTTGCCGGGGAGACAGCAGTCTTCTGCAAGGGGAGTTTCACGCTTCCAATCTCTTTACTTTGTTTTTGTCTTGCTTAGTTTATTTTATTTTATCTTGTTTGCTTTCAATTATCAAAAACACAAAAAAATTAGTTACTTGCATTTAGTTTATTTTCAGTTTTGTTTTCTGTTAGTTATCATGTCTGGTTCGGCTCATCATGTTTCGGTTCCTGAAGTTGAGGTTCGATCTTTTAAGCAACAAAGTGGAGAAAGTTTGAAAGATGCTTGGTATAGAATCAGCGATGCTCATCGTAGGTGTACTAAAAAATATTCCACTATGATCCTGCTTAGAAATTTTTATGTTGGCATAACTAGCTGGTATAGATATGTCTTGGACACTTTGACGGAGGTAACTTTCTTGGTACCCTGCGTTGGAAGCTAGTTATATTATTGAGAGTCTAGTAGGAACACCACCTGTTAGTAACATTAAAAATGAGATCACCTTGGAAGATGTTATAAAGAAATTGGAGTCTATAGAGAAAAATTTGCCAAATCTCCTTGATAGTACTAGCAAAGTTGATGAATCACTGGGAACCATTAATGAAAGAATTGCTGTTTTAGAAACTAGTACTATTCAAGATAATCAAAATCTTAGGATTGGTGAATTAGAGGAGGCTATGGATGTAATAAGTTCTACTTTTAAAACTAAAAAGCAAAAGGCTTTTGTGGGGAGAGCAAAAATTTATGTATGTGCCAAAAATTTCTAAACCAAAACCCACGGGTGTGTTTAAAACGGATAACGTGTTCAATGAGCTTGAGGGTGAGTCACATAATGGTCTATTTAAATTTTCTTCCCAAGAATTACGTAAACTGAAAAGTCCTAGTGTGACAAACCCTGTTCTTGATGAAGCTTTTGATGAATTAGACCTTTCTTCACTTGGTAATACTTGATGCATGCTTTGTGCCTAGCTAAAAGGCGTTAAAGAAAAGCGCTTATGGGAGGCAACCCATTTTTATTTCTGCAATTTTTCTTTTATTGAGTCAAGGAGGATGTTTACTTCTGTAGCAACTCCTTTGTATCTTTATTTTCTCGCATTGTTGTGCCAAGAGTAGCCTCTAATGTTAAGACGATGCTTAATTTTGATTGCTGCGCAGAAACAGATTTTTGCTGTTCACTGTACGAAATTCCTAAAATCACCAGATTGTTAATTAAATCTGAAATTTTTGTGCGTAATCTTTATGAATGTCTGAATCTTTCATTAGTTCAAGTTTTCGATCTGAGCGTCGTAAGTGCCTCGAAAAAATTCGTCTTTGCGGACTGTTCTGTTTTAGACAGATTATGCCTTTTTATTTTGCATTCTCTCTTTTACTAGTGTTGAGTGAAATTCTTTTTTGGGTGGAAGAGCTTCACATAACATCAGTGGCTGTAGCTAATGTTTAAAGTAACAAATCATATTGCGTCTTTATAGAACATGTGAGTTTTTGATTATGCACTAACCCTCTAATGAGATCTACTTTGAGTTTGGTGTGACGGAAGTTTTCAAGGGTCAAGAGAGAAGGATGATATAATAGGATCAAGAAGAGTGAAGAGCTTAAGCTTGGGGAGGCTCCCATGGATCTCCCCAGCATATTTCAAGAAGACTCAAGCGTCTAAGCTTGGGGATGCCCAAGGCATCCCCTTCTTCATCGTCAAAATTATCAGGTCATCTCTAGTGAAACTATATTTTAATTCTTTCACATCATATGTGCTTTTCTTGGAGCGTCTGTGTGCTTTTATTTTCAGTATTGCACTTTTATTTTCAATAAAGCTTGACTGGACCCTAGCATTCTTGATTGGGAGAGAGACACGCTCCGCTTTTTCATGAGAATACTCCTATTCTTCACTTATATTTGTTGAGTATTCATATCTAGCGCTGTTCAGCTTTTAGCTCTTGTTTTCATGTATCTCTTGTCAGAGCTATTAGCTTTCTTTTGTAGAAAGTACTCTCTTGCTTCACTTATATTTGTTTGGAGAGTTGATAAATAAATTGATTGGTGTTTGGTTGGTTCAGAAAATGTTGCATGTGGTAATTGGTATAAGGAAAAACTTGCTTAATCTTGTAGATCACTAATGGATAACTTGATGCTTGTCAATTGTTTTGAGTTAACAAGTAGATCATGATTAAATTGTGCATCACATGAGTTAAGCCTATTAGTGAAGAACTACCGTAAAGCTTGTTGAAAATTTGGTTTGCATCGGTGGTATCTCTAAGGTCTAGATATTTTCTAATAACAGGGTTTGGTTAACAAGGAAGACGGTATGAAGTCTTATAACGTTTGCAATATGTTTGTCATATAAAACTTGGTGTACGGGTTGATATTCTTGTTTGCTTACATAACCTTGCTAGCCTAAACTCTGTACTGAGAGGGAATGCTTCTCGTGCATCCAAATCCTTGAGCCAAAATCCATGCCATTTGTGTCCACCATAACTACCTATATGTGGTATTTCCTTGCCACTCCAAGTAAATTTTTCATGTGCTACCTTTAAATTATTCAAAATGTTATTATTCCCTTTTTGTGTCAATGTTTACTAGCTCATGAGGAATTAGTGTGGTTATTCTTTATTCTATTTTCAATGGACTTTTACACCTGGACTAGTGGCATATACATCCGCTTATCCAATTTGCAAAAAGAGCTGGCAACGGGGTGCCCAGTCCCAATTAATTACAACTTTAACCAATTAATTCTCTTCACACTTTTGCCCTGATTCATCAGTAAGCAATGACAAACAGTGAAATACCTGAATGTGTGTAAACCAAAGAGAAAGAGGGATGATCTGCCTTGCTGGTAGAAATAACGTCCTTCATGGGAGCCGCTCTTAAAAGTCCGTTTGACAGGTAGAATACTGTTCTCACCCGCTACCATTCGTTGACAATTAACAAACACATCTCAAAAATAGATACTTCATGGCTTGTGTTAGCAAGGTTGGAAGGAGTATCAAATATTTTATGCAATCTCTATATGCTTTCAAAAACTTAAAAGCTCTAGCACATGACTTAATCCCTGCTTCCCTCTGCGAAGGGCCTTTCTTTTACTTTTATGTTGAGTCAGTTTTCCTATTCTTTCTGTCTTCCACAAGCAAACACTAGTGTCAACTTTGTTACAACATGCGTTATATGCAACGTATTGGACTTGTTATACTACTTTGTGTTGACGATATCCATGAGATAAATATGTTGAAAGTTGAAGCAAATGCTAAAACTTAATTCTTCCTTTGTGTTGATTGAATACCTTTTATTAGAAACTATTGCTTTATGAGTTAACACTTATGCAAAACTGTTTGATGCTTGTCTCGAAAGTACTATTCATGAAAACGTTTAGCTTGTGTGATTCATTGTTTACTCATTATCTATTTGGTAGCAAATTATAGACCATTGACTTGGATCACTTCATTCATTTACATGTGCCTTGCAATATTATATGATCAAGATTATGATGGAAGCATGTCACCTAAAAAATTATTTTGTTTTTATCGTTTACCTACTCGTGGACGAGCAGGAACTAAGCTTGGGGATGCTGATACGTCTCAAACGTATCTATAATTTTTGATGTTCCATGCTTGTTTTATACCAATTGCTACATGTTTTGCATCTACTTTATATCACTTTTATACATTTTTTGGGACTAACCTATTAACAAGATGCCGAAGTGCCAGTTCCTGTTTTCTGCTGTTTTTGTATTCCAGAAAAGCTAGTCTGGAAATATTCTCGGAATTGGACGAAACGTCACGGGGATCCCTATTTTACCAGAACACACCTGAAGGATCAAAGGAGCAGCAGAGGAGAGCCACCAGGGCCCCACACGCCACTAGGGCGCGGGTCCCCCCTGGCGCGCCCTAGGGTGGTGTGGGCCCCTCGGGGGTCGTTAGCTGCCGCCCTTTCGCCTACTTATTCCCCCCGACGCGAAAACCCTAAGTGCCTGAGCCAATATCCACGAAAAGTTCCAGAGACGCCGCCGCCGTCAACCCTAGCTCGGGAGGGTCTAGAACCTCTTCTCGGCACCCTGCCGAAGAGGGGAATCGTCACCGGAGGCTCCTACATCGCCATGCCTGCCTCCGGAGTGATGCGTGAGTAGTTCATCCTTGAACTACGGGTCCATAGCAGTAGCTAGATGGTTGTCTCTCCAATTTGTGCCATCATGTTTAGATCTTGTGAGCTGCACTACATGATCAAGATCATATTATTGTAATGCTACATGTTGTGTTTGCTGGGATCCGATGAATATTGAATACTATGTCAAGTTGATTATCAATCTATGCCCTATGTTATTTAAGATATTGCATGCTTTCTGTTACTCGTAGATGCTTTGGACAAGTAGATGCTTGTAACTCCAAGAGAGAGTATTTATGCTAGATAGTGGGTTCATGCCTCCGGTAATCTGGGAGAGTGACAGCAACTTCTAAGGTTGCGGATATGCTGTTGCCACTAGGGATAACCTCACAATGATATGTCCACGGTCATATGTATTTGTTTACATTACGCACTTTACTTAATGCAATTATCCGTTGCTTGCAACTTAATACCAACGGGGACTCGGATGACAACCCAGCGGTGGATTATTAGTCATAGACGCTGTTGGATGACGGTCTATGTATTATGTCGTAATGCCCAATTAAATATCATAGTAATCATCATGTCATATATATGCATTGTCATGCGCTCACTATTTGTCAATTGCCCAGCTGTAATTTGTTCACCCAACATGTTAGTTATCTTTTATGGAGAGACACCACTAGTGAACTGTGGACCCCGGTCCATTCTTTTACACTGATTAAACCACCACAAACTGCAAACTGTTCATTTTTCATTCTCTGCAATTTAATACTCATTTTCCACACCATACGTTTAATTCTTTGTTTTCAGCAAGCCGGTGAGATTGACAACCTCACTGTTTCGTTGGGGAAAGTAGTTTGATTGTGTTGTGTGCAGATTCCACGTTGGTGATCGTGTTGCGCCGTGCGAGCCACCAACAACCTTCTGAAGAGTTGCTGCTCCTACTGGTTCGATAACCTTGGTTTCTTTCTGAGGGAAAACTTGCTGCTGAACTGCATCATACCTTCCTCTTGGGGTCTCCCAACGAACGTGTGATTCATGCCATCAGTTATTGTCAGGTATCCTGCTCTGACCTGGTAAAAAGATGAGATGTGGGAGGTGATGATCACTTGTGTGATCATGCACAACATGATCATCGAGAGTGAACGTGTTGCTCCTCCACTGCACGATGAGCACCCGTACTACCATTAGGCCCCTCTTGCCCAGGTTGATCATAGTTTGCCTAGAAAGTTTGTTGCTTTCCTCATAATAAATTCTGAAATCTGAAACCAATAAACTCACCAGCACCTGCAAATTAAAATAATCTAGTTGCGCATCTGTGTGCACTCAAAGGACAAGCAGCCGGCCCTCCTAATTGAGTGTGCGAATTTATTTGAATTTGAATTATTGTATGAATTATTTTTTTATTTTCAGGAAAAAAATTATGATTTCAAAAATATGTAATATGATTTTATTCTGGATATTTTAGATTGAATTGTCTTCTATTTGAGAGGAAAACTAGTCTAAATTTTATAGGGAGGAATAAGTAGGCGAAAGGGTGGCGGTGGGATGCTCTTATACTCGGCCTCTGCATAACTAGAATGCACACAGAGACTGAAAATAAATAAAAGTACATAGGCAACCAGTTTCGGGTGACCCCTAGAATTAGTTTGTGGTGTGGCGAGAGCTCGGCAGAACAAAAATTCGTACTGCAAATTTAAATAAAAGAGTTCGCGCCCAAGATTTCAACCATTTCCCAAATTCAAATATGTGAACTTACTTTTTTGAACAAACCTAACATCTTGGAAGCCCGCAAATATGTGTTTAAACGCATGAACATTTTTCAAAATCACCATCAACATTGTTTGAACCTCGTGAACAATATTTTCTAATCGATAAACAAATTTTTGAACACACCTAACATTTTTAAAGCCCCGCGAATATTTGTTCAAACGCATGAACATTCTTTTTTAAGAACTGTCATCATTTTTCGAACCTCGTGAACAATATTTTCGAATCCATGAACATATTTTTTTGAATACACCTTAAAAATTTGGAACCCCTGCAAAGAGATTTTTGAAAGCATGAACATTTTTTCAAAAGCACTGTCAACATTTTTTCGACCGATGAACAATATTTTTGAATACATGAACATATTTATTTGAACACACCTAATAGTTTTTAAACCCCGTGAAGATTTTTTTCTGTGCCCCGTGATCTTGTTTTGAAAAGTTCACGTATTTGCAAACAAATGTCCATGGTATGAAAATAAAAATGTTCATATATTTCTTAATAAATGTTTATGTAGTGTAGAAAATATATGTACTTGACTATAACAAACTCTTGAAAAAATAAATAAACTAGAATAATAAAATGTTCATGTACATCAAACGGAAAAGTAAAATGTTCATGTACGGAAAAAATATGTACTAGACTATAATAAATGTTCATATCTCATAAAATATAGTGTTTTCGTGTACACTGAAAAATGCTTATACATATAGAAAAATAATTATTTGTTCATCTTCCAAAACGACCCTTGTATCTGTGAGGAAACAAATGTGAAGACACACACAAAATGCTAAAAGGAAAAGGTCGAAAGAAAAAACACAAACTGAAAAGAGTGGGTAATAAAAAGGAAATAGAAAAACAAAAAAAAGAACAAACAACGAACAACGAACAACGGAAGATAAACAACGATTTCTCAAAATGGCCTAACCTTAGAACGTGTTTTTAACCTCATTAACAATTATTTTGTACCGCGTGAACATTGTTTCTGGCATATAAACTTTTTTTGAACTAAACGATTTGTTGAACTATGCATATATTTTTTCATCTTCGGAACAGGTTTTTTAGAACCCCTTGAGAATTTCTATCATACTTTGTGAATATTTTTCGTTCAACATGTTTGACCTCATGAACAAAAAAATTTAACTGTACAAAAAAAATTTTAATAAGAATTTTTTCTTCCTGGGTGAACATTAGCCTAACTCATGCTATCCTGCAATTTTAAATTCCCATATGTATTGGTGGAAAAGGAAAATACAAAGGCTAGTAATTGTTTGCTTGTTGGAAAAGAGAAAAATAGTGAAAAAAAAGATAGGAATAAATGACAAACAAAAAAGAAGAATTAATGTTACGAAAAAAGATAGACCAAGAAAAGAAAATAGGAAAAAGAAAACAGAATAAGCCAAGAAATCCCTTCTGAAGTCTCGACCGTTATTTTTTTTCGGTTGGAAAATCTCGATCTGTACATGTACATGGGTCTACTCATCTATCCATTCTTAGTTCAGCCGCGACAACGGAACATAAGCTTAGCAAATAAATGGGCTAGGCCCAGGAACGAAAAGGGTACGGGGCACCTCGTAACGCCCGCGTTACGCAGAAAATAGGAATTGCCGCGGTAAACCTAGGCAGCCAGGAGATGGACATCTGGGGGAAATCACTAGAAAAAGGGTTCTCTTTGCGAAGGGAACCCAGCGAACCGTGGCGCGATGACAAGTGTCAGTTTCTCCCTTCATGCGGTACCCCGTGGGTGCTTAAATATGTGACAAGTGGCAGCACGAGAGAGTTTTGGTGGGATTTCTGCTTCTCCGTGCAGAGGGTTGTACGTGCATTTATTTTGAGATTCGTTTTAAAAAAATGAAATATCTTGAGAACCGTTTATCCAAATTACGAACCGTTTTTACTTTTGAGCTCCTCGCGTCGAGATCTTCAAAACTAGATCTCATGTTGATAGGTTTCGACGATTTTTTTTTGTACTTCCGGTTATGTATAGTTGTACAACCTGTTATGTGTAGTTGTACTCCAACTTGTTTGTACTTTGTACTTCCTATTTTTCTATACTTTTATATAATGAGAGAGAAGGGATAGTGAGGTGGGAGGGCAGCTTTTTCCTTTTTATTTTTCTAAATCGAATTTTTGAAATGAAATATCTTGAAAACCGCTTATCCAAATTACGAACCGTTTTCACTTTTGAACTCGTCGCGTAGAGATTTTCAAAACTAGATCCCATGTTGATAGGTTTCGTTGAACTTTTTTTTGTACAACCTGTCATGCATAGTTGTACAACCTGTGTCTGTGTAGTTGTACAACGTGTGTCTGTACAAACTGTGTCTGCGTAGTTGTACAACTTGCGCCTATATAGTTGTATAACATGTGGTTGTACAACATGTGTCAGTCTAGTTGTACAATCTGTGTCTGTACAATCTGTGTCTATCTAGTTGTACAGCATGTGTTATGTAGTTATACAACCTGTGTCTGTATAGTTGTACAACATGTGTCTGTACAAACTGTGCATGTATAGTTGTACAACTGCGTCTGTACAACCTGTGTGTCTAGTTGTACAACATGTGTCATTTAGTTTGTACACCGTAATCTGCTTTTTTTGTACTCCCTAAATGGTATGTGTGATACCAATTTTTGTACTTTTGCGTTGTACACACATGCATCAGGCCATGGAAAGCGTACAATTGAACGTAAAAGGTCAACCGGGGGTATATGTACGCGCGTCGACGAACGGACGTACACGCACCTGCTGCGGATGCACACGCCCGGGGGCTAGGCCAGCCGGGACTACAACGGTAGGACGCGGGGCTTCGCGCGCGTACGTCGCCGCTGTCACGTGCCGTAACACACGATAATCTTCCGTGCCGTACCAGAATTCGCCACAGTCTGCTAGGGCGCCACGTGGTCGAACACGAACGATCGCTGGACCTTCGCGAAGGTTCCCTTTTCCTAACGACACCCACATCTGGGCTTGGGTGCCTACTACATACATGGACTGCTCTACTAGTTTTGGGCCAAAATAGTAGCACGTGGCCGTCCTACCAAGTATGTCTAGTCTCAAAAAAAAAAGTCTAGTGTTTGTCTACCGTGCTAGTAGTACAAAGTGCTGAAAGTTTGCATTGATCTGATCCGAAGAGCTGCCTCCTGTATGTGTCCTGAGGTCACTAAAGACCAAGCAACTCATCACTGAAGCTGCAAAGTCGAAGAAGGAATCTGTAGGCGGTACATTGCCTGAAGAAGCATGAGCATTTCAGGTCGATACAAGCAGCCAAACAGAAGAGTCCAGGATGCATGTTAACTGTTAAGGTCACAACTGGACAGATGTTTAGAGAACGTGTGCTACTACTACTAATACTTTTTTGCAATCATCATCGTCATGGGGATCGCAAACTCGTCTTCTCCCGTTCTCCAAGATTAAATTCATCTCCTCCACTTGCAGAAGAAGAAGAAGGCCTGTTGGATGCAAAGCTTGGTCACCATCGCGCAACAGAAGAGAATCGTCACAGCACTCTGCCGTGCTGCTGCGTACATCTGCCTGCCTGAACTTGATTCTGAACCGCATTGAAAGGGCGCCAACGGTGATGAGAATGGGTCTTGGTCTTGGCTTCAATGCGCGCGCAGGAGCTCAAGTTAACGCACCCTCCTCCTCGCTTTTTACCCACTCCTTGTTCAATGTTTCAGTGCCTGAGATCAATTTCTCAGCAGGACTGCTTCTGCGTGCGTGGATCCATGGCTTCAGGGTTACCAGTAGCTCCTGAGCAAATCATTACTACCCCTCTCTCTCTCTCTCTGTGTGTGAAACTGTGACTGTACATCATCGTATCATCATCTTCTCTCATCATCTTCTCTGCATTATAAGTAGTTTTACAACACCTTTCCTGGCTCTCCTTCCCCTTTCCTGGCTCTCCTTCCCCTTTCCCATTGCTATCATATCACCAACCCGGCCATGGCCATGGCTACTAGTTCTATATGTAATTTCTTTTGCGCGTGATGCCGATCGACGTGGAGACAACAAGTCCAGTTCTTCTCGTGATCGATCCTCTCCATCATGTGGCCGTGCTACAAAATGCCTGCCGGGAGACCGCCGAACACTGTCTCGTTAGGGAGGACAATCATTAGTGATACATAGCTCCTCCTCTTTTTATTATGCATGTTCTTGGGGCATGGGGGCGTCGACCTCCCTCCGGCCCGGCCCCTGGAATCATGTCGCCGTGTTTTGTCCTACTAGGAGGAGCTAGTCAGCAGGGCACTGGGCGAAGCGGAAGAGGGCCAAGGGGGCAGACCCACTCATCATAGGAGATTACTTAACTTTCATGTTGTTTCACGAGTCCAGTGAAATATATTGCATTAGGAAGTAAGTATTCCATCTTCTATTGTTTTTTGTTACTTATTATGCATGTATGGGCATTGCTGAAAACACTGTCGGTGGCTGCTAATTAATCTCAGAGTAACAGCTTCTGGATGTGGAAAATCCAAGTAGTTTCGCGTTACTCGCAGTCAAAGTTGCAGGAAAAGGTCCCCTTGCAATGCATCCGTGGTAAAATGTAAAAATGATCGAGGAGGTACCACCATGCATGCAAGCACACACCGGAAAGGGAGAGATTATGTGGAGGAAAAACACAAAAGGACGGGTGGCCTGCATGACATTTCGAGGAAGATCGCCCATTCTGATGCTGGGCTAAAGTTAAAGCCACCCCGGCCACAGTTTAGCACCTGCTGGGGAATTGAGGCAGTCGTCGAAAGGGGTAAGGGGGTGTTATAAACGATAGCAAATAAACGACGAAGAGCGGAACGATCAAACCAAAGGGGACACGAGATTTTAACGTGGAAAACCTCTCCAAACAAAGGAGAGGAAAAAACCACGGGCGCCAGCCAGCAATACTTCACTATATCGGGTGAGGTTACAAACGCCGTGGGTTTACAATGTGTGGCTTACCCCAACCGGCGGCTTACAAGATGAATATATGGTGGCATAAAACACTAGGTCGGCTGCAGTCCGACCCGGAAACGATCCGTACCGTACCGCTCTCCTTCGTCACGAGTTGGCATTCATCAGTATAGAATTTGGATCATCATAAAACAACAGGGGGAGTCAAAAGTGAGAGGAAGTTTCGTGCTTTCGCGCCCTGTTTTTCTCTCCTCACTTTTCATGCAACTGGTAAAAAGGAGCACCCGTTGGAAAACCGCTTTTAACATACTCCTATGCAACAAAGCTGGAGGCCTTGCGAGCAAGTTGAGATCACTGGGGTGAGGTTTAATATGTAACAGAGCAAGTACTAGTCATGAATCACGTTTTTGCTCAAAGAGAGCGCCCTACAGGAGGTGATGCTCTTTCAGATTTCCCACCACTCTAGCAAGGCTTCCTCGTAGGAATAACGCTTTTGCTCAAAGAGGGTGTCCCACCATTTGGAGTTCGCCGTGTAGCGATGCTAGACGAATTCGTTGGTGCGGGCGCTACGGTTTTTGCTCGAATCTAGCCGGCTTCCTAGTAGTTGTGCCTGGGCATCACAATGAAATGGGAATCATGAAAAGGAGGGAAGGGATCTCCGATATTCTGATCCCCCATTCCCCGTATCTCACCAAACCAAATTCCCTGGTCGGTGATGTGCAAGTAAGTTAATCTACTACAGTACTACGGATGCTGCTGGTCCTAGTCCCTGCACTGTCCCGTCATGTAAAGCTAATCTTTTCTGTGAGAACGGGGCAAAGTTCCAACGGTTTTTTTTTTTTTGAACGGGCAAGGTCCCAAAGGGTCTGGAAGCTACTTTCATTTCGTCGGTGGGTACAACATTACAAGGGGGGCCTGTGAACCAAGAGATTTACACCTAGGTCCTTACAAATTACAGGAAAGTCCTCGGGACAAAAAGTGAAAAAGCAATCAGGTCCCTGGCCTTCTCCACCGCGTTGACTCGACCTCGAGGTGCAGGTACCTGCGCTGCCGCCGGGGAACATGCCACTTGGGGCAACGCCGGCAGGAAACCCCGCACCGAGATCCTTGAAGATCCTCCGACCTGGAGGAAGAAGATGCTCGGGCACGCAGCCGAGCGCGGAGTGGCCACAGCGGCCATGGATAGCCGTGGCAAAAAGGTGCCACTGCTTGGGAGTTCGCCAGTCGTCGTTGCAGCTTCAGGAGCAAGCCGATGCGCACGCGCTCCTCGGTCCCGCGACGCCTCAACTCTCGCCGGCACAGGAGCAGCACGCCCTCCGTCCGCGTCGCCATGACGCCAACGAACAGGCGCGGTCATCTCCAGACCAGCACGAACCGAAGCAGCACCAGAGAACACCGGGCTAGACGCACCTGAAACAGCGCCAGTCTTTTTCTTCCCCTCGCCACCAAGGCCGGCCGGAAGTAGAAGCCCATCACCTTCAAACGCACCAAGCCCACCACCACGCCAAGTCGATGCAGAAACCAGCACGCAGCTCAACTCCCTCCCCTCGTCACCACGGCCGGCCGGAGGAAGCGTTGCCACACAACAGCTCGACAGGAGCAGACGATGGCGGCAAGCAGCAGATTTATTAGAGGGACCGGTGATCGTCTCCAGCCCGTCCAGCTCCAACCGGAGGAGCAAGAACACGCAGAAGATGAATCCTAGAACACCGCAGATCTGGCTGCCAATATCTGGGAACCCACTCAAAGCAACGGGGCAAACAGCCCAAACTCTACACCTAGCTAGGGCTACTCTGTACAGCCCGCACCAGCCACCCATGCCCACGCCGGACGACCTCGCCGCCGGTGGAGCAGAGGGGCAGGGGCAGGAGCTCACGAGAGACTCTCAAAGCAGGGGAGGAGAGAGAGGGAAAGGGGGAGAAAGCCCGGCACAGTTGTTTCTTTAGACAAAGTGAAGTTCCAACGGTTGGAGTCGTGGTTGAACGCGCTCGACATTCTGAGTTCGATCCCATCAGGGACCAATTCCTGGATTTCTCACAAATTACCGCTTCTCATATATACTGGTCTTAGGTGGTCTCATTTTTTTTTTGTATAGCTATTTTTTTAACAAACTGTTAATTGAGCAGGGGGGAATCATCTTTAGCTTAGAGGTGTAGATGCACTTATTAGAGTTAATTGCACTGGCGGTCACACATCTTGTCGCGTATGTGCACTTAAGTCACATATCTGGAAAACGTGATTTTTTGTCTCACAACTGAACAAGTATGTGCACTTTCGTCACAAACGGGACACGTCATCCTGTTTTGGACTAGGACTTTTCAGAAAACCCCCTCAAGTAATATTATCAGGTCCATATTGCAAAATTAGACATGGCCCACTTGTCAGATCTTCTAAAAAAACAGAAGCCAACGCTACTCTCCTCACGAGCAGCACAACGCGCACGAGGATGACGCGCACGACGCGCAAGATCAGCACGCGACCATGGCAACGCGCGCGCAGCAGCTGCAGCACGACGCGCGTGCGGGCGTCTCAGACGGCGATGCGGCCGTGGCGGTCGCCGGCGGCCAGGCGGAGCGGGTGGTGGTCGTCGTCCTCGCCCGCCGCCCAGATGCGCCGCCCAAATCACGGTTTTCAGATGTGTGACTTAAGTGCACATACGTGACGAGATGTGTGACCGCCAGTGCAATTAACTCCACTTATTACCCAAAAATCGCATTTTAGAAGTTAACATTTTTTGAATGGACACTCGGATATTCTATGTTCGTACACAAATTTTCGTGAAAATAACATCTTTGTGGTCAGCGTAAAAAGGACAAATTTCGGTGCTGTGAAATGAATTTTTATTGGACATTTTACGGAATTTTTACATAAGTCACAAAAGATATCTTTTCTTATAAAACATTGTGTGCGAACTTATTAACGGATTCATCTAAATCTACAAGTCAAAACATCGAGTCCGAGCTTAGGCAAGTCGTTTCGTTAGGGCATCTCCAACCGAGACCCGCAAACGGACACCAAAAGCGGACCAATTTTATCCGTTTGGGGTAGGTTTTGGGTGTCTGTCCGGGACTGTTCGGCCACTAACCCCAACGGTATCCCGCAAATTTTGACCCGGACAAGAGAGGAAAAAGTTGCATAGAGAAAAAACACAAATTCAGCTAGCTAGCTCGGCTCAATCGATTGGCCTCCTTCAGCTAGCTAGCTAGCACACCACGGCGAGCAGCAGGGGCAGCCGACACGGGGAGCACCGCAAAGAGACGGCGCCCAAGCCCAAGGCTAACCTTCGCCGGCACTGCCTCGCCCGATCTGGTCTGGGAAAAGAGAGAGAAAAGGAAGGGAGAGAGAAGATTGGATGTGTGTGTGTGTTTGACAAGTGGGGCAGGCCGGACGTGAGATGGACAAACAGACGTTGGCGGACAGTCCGTCCGACCCCAAATCCTCCCCAACTTTGGTCCATGTTTGGAGATGTTCAGGACAAAAAACGGACAATTGTCTTTTTGCGGTACCCGTTGGAGCACACCCTCTGTCCGTTTGCGGGGGCCGGTTGGAGATGCCCTTAGTGTGACCGTTGTATGCTGAAAAGAAGGGTGACTCAATGAAACTTAATGCTAGTGCTACCTCATTGCAGTCACCGTCATACAACGTACACGATGCACTTAAAACATTTCCAACCGGCTTCCCCAAATCTGCCCTATACGTCTGGGTGGACAACCCGAATACGGTTTGGGCGAAAAGCCAGCACCCAACCGCGACCCCCATAGTCAGCCCAAACGTCTGGGTTATTTGGTAGTTCTCAAACCCAGCACATATGTGGGGTAGGTTTGGGGCTGCCCGGATCCAGTGGGAGATGCTTAGAGCATATCTAGTCGGGGCGCCCAAACGGCCGCCCAAAGCCGTTTGGGGCGTGCCGGACACAAAATCGCCCCCACTCGCGGCGCCCAAACACGAATTCGGTCCGGCGCGGCCCAGTTTTGTGTCCGGCACGCCTAGCCCACGCCCTCAACTTGGGGAGGCTTGGGGCGGCCCCGGACGGAAGGAAACGCGACGCCACGTCGGCTCCCGACGCGCGGGCCACGCCTGGCAGTGAGAAAAGAGGCTGCATTAATGCCGGGCGGCGTCTCGGTTTCCCAGCCGGGCGCAGCGACGCGTCGCTTCGCTCTGCGGCGAGGAAGCGTCTGCGCCACGGCGGCGTCAATGCAGGCGAGACGTTAATGGTGTGGCATGCGAGCCGTTGGACGGCCGGAGTTAAGGCGACCTCATCCGTTCGCCTCCCCGGCCGCTATATAGAGCGGGTACCTCGCCGTCTCCACCATCTCACACAGCCATCTCCATCCCACACCTAGCCATGGCCTCTCCCGGCGCGCCGCGGAGGAAGAGAGACGAGCGCAGAGGGAGGCCCGTCGTCGCCGCCGTGACAGCCAGGTTTGGCAGAGCGCCATGAGTCGCCGCGGCTGGCCATCGCAGGAGGCAGGCTCGTCGGCCGTCAACGCTCCGCCACCTCCTCCACCGCCTCCTCCGGCACCGGCGAACCAACTCACGGAAGCCGAGGCGCGCGAGCTCGTCCGCACTAACACGCCGGTGCCGGCGAACTGCGTCCTCCCCGAGGGATGGGCCACGAACCCAGTGCACGTCCCCGTTGCACCCCATGCTGGCCGGCCAGGCGCGGCTCGACTACGTCGCCTCGTGCATGGGGACGATGGCGCCGGAGCTGCACGACGACCCCAGGTTCGAGCCGAACTCGGCGTACTGGGACAAGCAGGTCGAGCTCGAGCACGCCTACCGCCTCCACTCCTTCTTCGCCCCCAAGCCGCCTGCGGACTGGCTCGAAGACTCCGACGACGACTCCGACGACGACTCCGCCGCCACCACCTCCACCACCGGCTACCTCTACTGCCTCTGCTCGAGCTGCCGCCGGGGTCCTGTGCTCGCCGCCGCAAGGGCCGGCGCCTGCCCCAACTGCCGGTGCCCGGCGTGCCACCCTACTTACTAGGTCTAGTCTAGGTCTAGATTTAAATTTGAATGAATTATGTTGGTTTGAATGAAATTTCAATGAAATATATGCATTTTCGTATCAAAATTTCATATTTGAATAATATTTGGGCGCCACGAGTGGGGAGCGACGGCGTCCAAATGGGCAAGGTAGTCCGGACGGCGCCCAAAGGGCCTGTCCGGATGGCCTTTGGGCGCCCATTTCGACGCCGCGAGTGGAGATGCTCTTAGGGCCAGTGAGAGCGAGGGACCTAATTGTTTTTCACCGACTCGCTCTCGTGCCGAGTTAAAGGTTAATGACTTTTTCCCCCTAAAAAAATTGAAGGTTGATGACTTTTTTCCCTTCAAAGTGTCCACATTACCAGATCATCTGTCCATCGAGAAAGTTACCACGTCATTTTCTAGACACACCCATTATTTCCCTTACCGTCATTATCCTTTGATAAATCATGGTGCTCTAATAAGTTGGTAGACAAGACAAGAAAATAAGTTGGTAGATATCCAGTTCCACGGGTAAATTCAAAAAACAAAACAATAGTCCTCCTTGTTTCCCTCAAGGCCGTTGCAAGTTTTCAGCCACGGTAATACGTAGGACTATAGCTGGCCAAACGGGCCGTGCTAAACGGGCCGGCCCGAGGCACGCTGATTTTGGCACGGCCCAAGCACGGCTCGGCCCGCGACGAAACGTGCCGTGCCGGCACGAGGCCCACCCGTGCTCGTGCCCAGCTCCAAGCTGGGGCACGCGGGCTGGCCCGGCACGGCACGATTAGCCTCATCGATCATTGACCAGCGCCTCCATCGATCCATCTGCACCAGCCACCAATCGATCAGCACGAGCAGCGCCGCCGCCAGCACCACGAGCAGCGCCGCCGCCCACGATCTGCTCTCCCAAGTCCCAACTTGACACGGAGAAGACGAAGAGCTACGCTGCCGCCGGAGCCGCGTCCGTCGCCGGAACCGCGCCGTCGCCGGAGCCGCGCGTCGTCGTCGCCGGAGACGCGCCTTCCCTGTCGCCGGAGCCGCGCCATCGTTCGAGGTGTGCCGTGCCGGACGTGCCCGTGCCGTGCCGCCGTGCTACTGCCGTGCCGGAGTTGAAGCCCGCGTGCCGGCACGGCACGGCACGATTAGAAGCGTGCCGCTCGTGGGCCGTGCCGCCGGCGGGCCGTGCCGAGCTCGGCACGCGACGTGCCGTGCCGTGC
The DNA here is from genome assembly GCA_947311845.1 of Poa pratensis. Taxonomy (NCBI): domain Eukaryota; kingdom Viridiplantae; phylum Streptophyta; class Magnoliopsida; order Poales; family Poaceae; genus Poa; species Poa pratensis. Next base: position 882,782 of record CAMZMU010000117.1, on the reverse strand, counting down.
AGCACGGTTGGCCAGCTATAGTAGGACTGAAGATTAGCACGCAACAAAGGAATCAGCCCCACTCAAATCGCGTGCTCTCTCTTCTTCCACCCCCAGGAACGCCTCTGGCCAGCTGAAATTAAACAAGGAGGAGCCACCTGACGACACTGGACTGGAGCAGGAATAGAGAGTAGGAAGCTCGGCCGTCACCACCACCGCTCCACCAGAACAGCGACAAAACAGGAGTGAGCCGCGGCGGTCTGGTAGCCAGAGATCCCTCACCAGAGCGCCGCCTCAACGGGCGCCATTCCCATGGCGCGCCCCCTCCGGCCCACCTCCGCCGCCGCCGCCGCCCTCCTGCTCATCTCCCTCCTCCTCGCGTCGCCCCCGCCCCCGGTCTCCTGCGCCGACCTCTACGCGGTCGTCTACAAGGGCTGCGCCAACCAGACCTTCCCGGGCGGCGCGCCGCCGGCCACCGTCGCCGCCCTCTCCTCCTCCCTCTCCGCGCAGTCCGCCTCCGCCAAGTTCTACAAGACCTCCTCCGCCTCCGCGTCCTCCGGCTCCTCCTCCTCCGTCCTCGGCCTCTTCCAGTGCCGCGGGGACCTCTCCGGCCCGGACTGCTCCTCCTGCGTCGCCCGCGCCATGTCCTCCTGGTCCAGCCTCTGCGGCGCCGCCGTCGCCGCGCGCGTCCAGCTCAACGGCTGCCTCGCCCTCTACCAAATCGCCGGCTTCCCCCAAATCTCCGGCGTGCAGATGCTGTTCAAGACCTGCGGCACCGGCGGGGACGACGGCGGGAGCGACCTGCAGGTGCGCAGGGGCACCGCCTTCGCGCAGCTCGAGGCCGGCGTCGGCTCCAGCGCCGGGGGCTTCTTCGCCACCAGCTACCAGCAGGTGTACGCGCTGGCGCAGTGCGAGGGCGACCTCTCCGCCGCCGACTGCAGCGCCTGCGTCACCCAGGCCGTGCAGCACGTCCAGGTCGAGTGCGGCGGCGCCCCCTCCGGACAGGTCTACCTCGACAAGTGCTACATTACCTACAGCTACTACCCGCACGGCGTGCCCCGCGCCGGCGGCGGCGGCGGCCTAGGAGGTACTCTCTTTCCTGCCCTCCGAGCCTAATTCCTTCAATCTGACGAATTCGTGCCTGCACATTCAATTCCAGATTATAATACTTTGATTAGACTCCAATCTGATTCGATTGCTTGTCGAGCAACACCGGCCTCGTTGATCCAATCTGAGCAACGGGTCGATTGCTTGGGTTTGCAAATTTTGGCGAATGTGGCACTGGGTTAGCGTGACAAGTTATCACAGCACAGCACTTGCTTTTGTGCTTGGTGTTGCTGTAGATGTATGAGTTGTCGGTGGATTTGTTTGTACATGTGTAGGTGAGATCTTGCCAGGATTCCTTGTTTAGCTGTCCCTGGGAATTGATTGATAGGGATCGAGGGATTGCCTCGTTGTGTTCAGATTTTGGTTTGTATAGATTAGTGCCCTCTTTATCTCAGGTGTTCATTCATTAGACCAAGCCCCTTACATGCCTGGTCCAGTCTTTGGTAGTAGGTAGGATTTATGAGAACGTATCATTCCAATGTCACTCAAAGTGAAGCTCTGATGGAGACAGGGGCATGATCTTTGTTCTTTTCTTGCTCGGTTGGCAGCTTAAGAATTGAGACAGGGATTGCACTTGTTCGTGATCTCCCACTTTCTTCTAGTTGTTCTATATACTGTCGAGATCAGTTGAGAGGATGGATGCACATTTCTGAAAACTCAAATGCACTGTTCATGCTTTGCAGAGTAGTTGTTTATGGCAACAGATTAGTGCAGCCTCTGTCCTCCTGCCCACTTGTTTATGCATCTGTCCACTCGGTCTTTGAGAAAAGTTGTTTTGCACTAGCACCTTTTACCTTTCCTTTCTGGATTTACCGGAGATATGCTTCTATACGATTAGACGTGTTATCATCCCTAGTTTGACATGTCGACTCGGCTCTTCTTGTGCATCTCTGCAGGGCAGCAGACAGCCAAGACTGTGGCCATCGTGCTGGGTGGAGCCTTGGCCCTGGGTTTCCTCGTCATCTGCTTGCTCTTCGCCCGAAGCCTGGTCAAGAAGAAGGACGGTGAGTTATTATAGTCAGTGGCGCCTGGCTCAAATACAACCATTGCTCCTCTAGATGTTCTTCAGAATAAGTAAGAAGATCATCACCAACTCTCTGTGCTTGCCAAATAAATCTGTGTGTGCTTGCAGATTACTGATGGGGAAGCATGGAGTAGGAGCAACTGGACAAAGAAAAGCAGAATTGGGGTTATGGTGTGCATTTCGATAGGGGTTGTGTTTTTCAAGGTGGTGCGTAGGATACAGAGGGGATTTTTTTGGCTCTTCTTCCTCTGGCCATGTGAAAGAGGAGGTGTGGCAAGTTCAGGAAAGAAAACTGTTCTTTTTTGGGGTAGCTCATGAATCGATTGGAAGAAAACTGTTCTACCACCTTTGCCTCTCCTGCTTAACTAGGGCTCTAGCTAGCTAGCAGTACATTGATTCTCTTGTAGTTCTTTTTTTCTTTTCTTGAAAGGAAATTACATGTAGATCTAGGCAGACAGTAATCTACTACTAGTCTCTCATGTGACTTGAGGGTTTGCAGTTGCAGTTAGCTGCAGATTCATCAGACTCTCTGACCTGGTCGGTTTTGTTCTTGTGGAAATTGTTTGATACCAGTAGTATGTTCTAGAGCAAGGGTTTTAATTTAGTTTATTTGTGTCACTAGCTTTTACTGGTCGACACCTTGAAACCTGTTGATGACTTGCCGGAGCCTGTTTAGTCAGAAATGTCTGAAAGTCTTGTAGAAAATTGTGCCTAGCCTGGCCAGCCAAATGTGAAAATTTTCAGACTTCCTGCAGACAGAGATGCGATGCTATCAGCTGGAGCCAATGTTCATGCGGATATGGGTTGACAGAGAGTTGCATAGCCGGTCAGAGATGTGTCCTGAACGCAAGAACAAATTGTCTCAGCTTGCTTGGCATGTGCTGATGCTTATCTATACTCTATATTATCGTCTCCCTCAAAACAAAAACAAAACTGTATATTATCGTCAGGCTGTCCATCTTTTTTTTAGCAGAAGGGCTGTCCATCTAAGCGTTCGAATCCTCCAATTCTGATGGGCTAAAGATGATGTATCGCTCGGTAGTTGCTTATGCTGGGCTGTGTTTTCATGGCCCAAACAACTTGTCTTCTCCACGGACAGAGCCGCAAATCAAATTTATGGCGGGCCAAACAATTTGTCTTACTTTATATCGGGCTGATTAAAAAAAAAACAAATCTAGGGACTGTCTCTCCTAACAAGAAAAAAAAGGGCTGCCTCTCTGGCTAAAAAATAATAATCTTTTGGCACCCTCGGTTAGCCGTTTATAAGAAAAGTGTTATTTGTCCGGCAACCCAGAAATAACTATCTGTATGTCGATGCTATATGCATCTGACATTTTTTGTCGAATGGCCATGTAGTATCTCGTTTTAGATACCTGAACGGTGTAAATTTAGACATGTGCATTGTATGAAAAATCTAAAAAAATAAAAATATATCGAATAATTTGAGGGACCAAGGTTTCACTTGAATCACAAATTAGAGTTTAGTTCATCAATTTGGGTGCGATAAATTTTGACAATACCATTGCTAATTTTCAGTCATTTTGAGCACATTTCTATATGCACTGTAATACCAGAAAATAGTATATAAAGCACCAGTGGCGGAGCTTGGGCCCAAGTAATGGGGGGCTAATGGGCTTCAAAGCCACGCTGGGCCAGAAGTGGGGGGGCAAATGCATCAAATACCACTGCTTTTTTGTTCAAAATGGGCCAAAATGAACTGCTTTTTCCGAAAAATTTCGTGGGCTGGGGGGGCGGCCGCCCCCCCTGGCTTGGTCATAAACTAAGTAGGATCTTGATAATAAACAAAGACTACCATTAGTGTTGGAAATTAACTTAGGAAAAACCAAGTGTACATCATGATCTACATACTAGACCAGAATGTTTTATCTCCTATTCGAAGATAACCTCGAGACATATCTTAGAAAACCTAGATCAAATGAAGGCAAGAAGGGACAAAGGAAATTGAGATGTTGATAATTTGATCCATTTTTAAGGTAGAATGGTAACATTATAGATTAACCCTCTAATCTAGTCAAGTTTCATTTGGAGAAAAACCCACATTAAATAGGTCTTATTGGAAAGCATTAGTAAAGTTGGATCAAGCCACACATTGCAAGAAAATGAGATTAGATCAGCTCACCTATGCAAGTTTGATTTAGCCACAAATCTGAATTATTAAGCCCACAATTAGAAAGTAGTATTTTCCATATTCAAAAGCCCATATGTTCAAAATAAAATGTTTCACTATTGTCATTGTATGGTCAGATGAATCCTTAGCTAACCAAGTTTAAGCAGACAAATCTGAATATTCAAAGCTCACATCATTACCACCCATATCCTACGAGCCCAAATTGAGAAAAGACACAACCAGTAAGTATTCGTTAAAAGCCCACAAGCATGATCAAACCTACAATACCGAAGCCCACATGGATTAATTCTCAAGACCATATGGCTGAACCAGCCCGCAGAAGAGATTCAGCCCACCAAGTACATCTAGGTACAAACACCACTTGGCTTGATCAAGAATAGAGCCTACAAGGTGATAATGCCAACTTTAGATGGATGAACATGTCATGTAGGATGGTGTGGCTATATATATTATCTTTCTTTAAGAACTTGCATATAATCACGATGTATATTGTGCATGGCTTAATAAGACGAGTCGAGTGTCCTCTTCATACTAATTACAATATTTCTGCATGAGTCATTCATGATAGTAGGTGCGAAAACTATTTATCGATGGGCACGGCGACAACTCATTCAATAAGCTCCATTTATGGGAAAGAGAGTGACTAATATCGGTGTAGCTATTTCTCGGTCGATGTATATAGTCGTTGGATGAAGATTATCCAGTCCGTTTTTACTTGCACGGATCGGATCGCTTTAAGCTTCAGTTCAGAAACTAGTCATTTCTGGTGTTTCAGTTAACAATTAGAAAACCCTTCCTGCATGTACAAATACGACGAGGCCGGGCTGGGGACGTCCCTCATCACACTAACTGTGATATTCCTGCATGAATCATAATAGATGCGAAAGCGATCGATCGATCGGCTGATGCTGGGCACGGCGGCAGCTCCATGAATAAGCTCCCGTACGTCGTACGTACCGGAAAACCCAAAGATGCCAATGAATAAAGGATTAAAGGAATAATCCATCATGTATGCATGAATAAAGGAATGAAATTGAATGCCAATGATCTAGTTAGAACACTGTCATGCAAACCCAAAGATTCGCAAACCTACCAAGTGCGTGCGTGTGGGCGCATTGGCCCTACGGACGGACGCACAGTCTTCGTAGGTTAGCATGCCAGCGCTGCACGATAGATAGATTCTGTAAGGTAGCTTCAGCAATACCTAGTGCAGCTCGTCAGTGTTTCCTATCTTATGATCGGAGCGATATGCAATGGCAAGTGAATTCCATAGGCCCAAGTTGCCGATTCATCATAGAAAGAGGGAATTAATGCAGCAAAATTGTAACGAAACTATCTTCGAATTAATCAACAATTAATGAAATACACCATGCATGATTTACAGTGTGTACGTACACCCACTCCGCAACAAGTAAAACCGTATCTGCACACCATAACATACATGAGGTTGACGTACGTATAAAAAGGAAGGAATGACGCTTACATCAGTAAGTAATACCAAATCTCACTGCTGCTGCTGCTGCTTGCTGACCATCGCCTGCTTTTCTGACCTTCTCTTCACCCTGACGAGGAGTCCGTTCTTCATGTGGAGTATGATGGATAGCTTGGGCTCCACGACGTGCCCGGGCACCACCTCCACGGCGAAGTTCCATGCCACGGCCGCCACCGTTAGCTTCATCTGCACCAGCACCATCTCCTTGCCCAGGCACGTCCTCGGCCCGGAGTTGAACGCCACGAACTTGTTCGACGGCACGTACCGCAGCTTCCCGTCCTCGGAGATCCACCGCTCCGGCCGGAACTCCCGACAGTCCGGCCCCCACACCCGCTTCATCCGACCCATCGAGTAGTTGAACACCAGGATCTTGTCCCCGGGCCGCACCTCGTGCCCGCTCGGCAGCACGTCCCGGGCCACCACCGCCTTGTGCTCCATCGGCAGTGACGGGTACAGCCGGAGACACTCGCACACCGCCCCGTGCAGGTACAGCAGGTTCTTCAGCTCCGACGCCTCGAAGGCCACCATTCCGCCGGTGGGCTTCTTGCGGGCGGCGATGGGCGCCAGCTCCTCTAGGAGCTTCTGCTCCACGCGTGGATTAGTCGCGAGGAGGTAAAAGAACCAGGACAGGGCGGAGCTGGTTGCGTCGCGGCCGGCCACCAGGAGGTTCAGCGTCATGTCCCGGATGTACTGGTCCGCGTCGGGGTCCTCCGCGACCTCCTCGTCGCAGAGGAAGGAGGACAGCAGGTCGGCCGCCGACTTGTCGGCGCCATGCTTCTTATGAGCGGCCCGACGGCTCGCGATCGTGGCCGCCACGAAGCTGTTGGCCGTGCGCTGCGCGGCGGCGTTCTGCCTCTCGTGCCCGACGTCCAGCCTCCGCATCGCCCTCCAGAGCGTCACGGGAATGATGTGCCGGAGAAACACCGTGCGCAGCGCGTCGTCCATGGCCCGCGCGAACGGCACCTCGGGGAGGCCGATGGCCAGGCAGCCCGGGTCGACGCCGTACACCAGGTTGGACGTCGTGTCGAAGGACCACCGCATGAACACGTCCTGCAGGTCGCACGTGGCGCCGGCCGTATTGTCGGCGACGTGGGCGAGGAACGGGAGCACGCACTTCTCCGCCTTCTCGAGGGTGCACCGCTCCACGAAGACGCGGTACCGCGGCGTGGTCATGAGCATCTGGGCCTTGGTCCGCTGGCGCCGCCACTTGTCGCCGTCGGAGTTGAAGATGCCGCCGCCGAGGATGTCGAACATCTGCGCGAACACGTCGCCCTTGGGGTAGTTCTCGAAGTTGGAGGTGAAGATGTGGCGGACGTTGGCTGGGTCGCAGGTGATGAAGTAGCGGAAGCCGGCGAACCAGAAGCGGCACTGGTAGTTGAGGTGGGAGAGGGCCAGCAGGCCGGTGACGCCCTCGAAGATCCGGTGGATGTTGGAGACGATGGCAGGAATTACGCCGACGATCGGCCACTGGGTCAGCCCTAAGGGACGCCGGTGGCTTTTCTTGGCTTGCACGGCGCGGTAGCGGGAGAGGATCACGAGCAGGAAGATGGCCGACATGAGAAGCTGCAAGATGAAGAAGCGATCCATGTCCATGTATCTGTGTCGTACGTCGCGTTCATGGGGATGCTTGTGTTTATATATGCGTCGTCCATTGCTAATGAATTCTCTCTTCCCTTCACAACGCGACCTAGCAGCTATCATCACTAGAATGTTGCTAGCTAGTAGTGTGAGCCATCTATCACACGATTGTGGTCACCAAGAACAAAAGAATAAATAAAAGATAGCCATTAGTTAGCATATCTGGTATCGCACAGTGTTATTCGGTTGGCAGAGTATGCATGGGTTTATGATAGGAAATTCAGTAATGGGAAGGGGTTTATGCGCGGTTGCGGCCAATCGAGATAGGTGCGCATGCTGCGTGCACTTATTAAGAATGCAATCATACGAGAATAATGTAGGTTCCGCTGTGTGTATTCCATTTATTATCAGCATGGGTGTTTGTTGGATGGATTATACGGCCTTGCCATTTTAGCTGGCGTTCGCCTTCTTGATCTGGCGATAGAGTGATAGGTCAATGTTACCCGTTCTGATTTCGACGCTCCAGGTGGTAGTGGAGCTTGAAACAGCCTTAAAACGGTATGACCGACGGAGGGGTGGAGTTTCAAGGAGAAAGTTCACGAGGGTAGGAAGAGCTGTCAAAGAGGCCTGAGGAGTAAAAAGACACTTTGTGATTCTTAATATAAGTATCTTTCGCGTATGGTGCGTGGGGAGGGGTGCATTGTGCTAGAATTAGTGGTCAAGCTGTTGGTAAGCGCCAATTCCACTGTCCCTAGGCAATCAAGGATTTCTGATTAAGCCGATAATACAGGAGGGTGAGTCACAAGACAAGAAAGGGGATTTAGGGTGTGCATTGAGAACCCTCCCAGTTGCAAACGTGGGAGCTGGCACATGGGTAAGGTGGTGGCCACAAAGTGTGTCAAGAATGAAGCTGAGTGTCAGAAGAAAAAAGGGGCTAGATTTTAATATTTGGATCAAGATATCATGGCTTAACTATCTACATGGTTTACTATAGAAAAAATTGCTAAATTCGGTGTCGTGACCCATGAGATGTCTCTATGTTGATTTTCATGGTAATATGAATAGAAATAATCTATTATAGATTGCGCGACTATGAAAACCAACAAATTTTGGACAAGAATATGTAAGAGGATAGAATTGGGCATAGATGCAGTTCACATTGCATCTAGAAACACTTGGCAAGGGATACACAGATAAGGACGGAGAGACGAGAATAAGGCCGAGTCTAAATAACGAGAAGTCAAGAGGTTAAGTGTTGGATCGATATATCCCCATAGAATGTCCAATGTCATCTACTCTCTCTTTTGGAGTTAGTTAGTTTTAGCTAAACCCAAACTTTGTAAGCTTAAACCAATTAAATAGGTGAAAATGATAAAATTTACAACAAAATTGAATACTATTAGATCAACATGAAATATATATATATATCCATATTATATGCAGTTGGTATCTATAAATGTCACTATTCTCGTGGATATACTTGGTCAAACTTTTCAAATCTGGCTTGGCCAAAAGCTAAAGGTCATGATAGTTCAGAAAAGATGGAGTATTGTTCGTTAAAAGCAGAAGTAGAGCCTCATTTTCGTTCATGGTTCGCGGTGTGTTCAGACAAACAGAAACGCTTGAAAGACGTTTTTTTCTAATATCAAAGTGGTTAATATCCACTAACCGAATAGATAAAAGAGGTGACCCAGTTTATGACAAAAAACCAGATCCAAAAAAACTAGTTTGTGATAGACACCATTTACGGCGCCAATAACGGAGCATGTTTATCAAATCCCCGGCCGGCACCACAACCAGCTAGCGAGCCCCCGATCATCCATAACTCATCGGTAGCTTCCATGGAACTGTTCCTGTTACACACTGCTCAGTGGGCTTTAAGAAATATCGGCTATGGACAAGGGATCGATCGGTGGATCCCTGTAATTTATGTGACGGTGGTTGGAGCTGTTTCAGCTCATTGCAGAGAGTACTTCCTGGCCTACGAAAGCTCTTCTCGTGCACTGTGCGTCGCCGCCGGGCTGGCGATGATCCAGCCACCGTCCATGCATATCGCCAAGGCAAAATGGATGATGATCGATCCAGCTACAAAATGGATGGATCGATGAGACTATTCCTGTTCATGTACCGTGCACATGGAATCTCAATCAATTGGGCAGTTGGAGCTGTATTAGCTTAGCGCACCATGCATGTCCTGAAGAATGAAAGCTCCTCCCACACTGTATGTGCATGTGCTAATTAAGGTGCTAGTATGCTCGACGGGCTACGTACCTTGCATTCATGCACTGGCAAGGAATGTTCTCAATCAGAGTGTTGATTTATGGTTTTCATGCGGTTATATTATTCTTATTGATTGGCACTCCCTCCTTTTTCAATATACGATGTTAATTTTAGTCATTTTCCTCATTCATATATATCTATACGTATCTAGACATTTTTAATGTTTATGTTCACTTATTTTAGTGTGAATCTAGTCAACAAGTGTAACAACTAAAATATCTTATATTTATAAACGAGGGAGTAGAATATAGCTGGCCGTGCTACCATCTCCTAGTCACTGCATCAAAAGTCCCAAACGCCCAAGATATGAACACAAACAGATCCAATGTACCTAGTTGTATCCGTCCACTAGTAGAAAATTAAATATTAGAGTTGGTTCACTTTTTCAATAAAAAATTACGGTAAATAGCACCCCGCAAATTCATGTTTTTTACTTCAACCCTAGTGAGGTACTATATGTTTGAAGTCAGTGAAAATTCTTACACATCCCAAAAATTTACGCGGGCGAACTGTCTTTGCTATATTATCCTATCCCTCATCTCCACACACGTCTCTTAAATATCCTCTCCACCCTTCCGCCCCACACGACCATGTTGTCCTCCCTCAGCGCCGCGACGAGGACGTATAAACCAAGTAGTATGAGGTCAGAAGGACCGCATGACGCTTTCCGCTCGGATTGTCACTCTGCGTGCCGCTCGTTTCTACAAGTCTGCTCCTCACATTGCCAAGGCTGACAAGATGAGCTTTGGAACCATGTCGTGACATCATAACGTCTACGTCGTTTCTTGCATCATATGTTATGCATCGTGACCATAGAGTTCATTGATCTTCTTACCAAATTTAAGTGAATGCCACATTTATAGAGTTTTGAGAATGTATCCATATCTGATAAACATGTCATGAGATGATTATATTTTCAAAATCATGTGTATCACTTAAAAATCTTTAGCTTTTTGTTTTTACTAAGATGCCCATGATGAATTTTTGCTTCAAAGTCGTAGAAGAATGCTTTGTAGCTATGCTTCTTGTGTAGTGTACAACTACCTTTATGCGTGAGCTTATTAAAGACACCACCAATAGGTCCTCTATGAATTTAAATCATTTTGATATCCAGATGATCCACCCATCAGTTGTCTTCGAGGGATTTCACAATAGTGCAATTTTTTGTGCCAGACAAAAGAGATTTGGAGTAATGTGTATAGGCCGAAATAATTTCCAAAATAATGACTTTTCTCCATCTCCCTCCATAGCTTTGCAGAGATATTCGTATCATGATCATTGCATGGTTCCTAATTCTAGTCCAAACTTTGGAGTTGCCCACCCATTTAAGTCATAGCCATTTAAAAAAAGCTTTTGCAATTTGAATTGATTATTTGAATCCACGTCACTCTCGAACAATACTTTTTTTCCAATACACCATATAGTACTAGTGGCATATGCATTTTACGGCGAAACACACATAACGATACTAGTCCATGTTCTCCGCCCAAGGCGACGGATAACGCGACACGTGTAGACAGAAAATCTTACATACCGCTCATTAGCAGCCCGGTACGGTCACACCACCTAAACATGGTCTTAGCTGGCCAGGCCCATTTATCGTTTCTAAAAAAAACAGATTTTCATTTTATTTTCATCATGTTTCCTTTTCTATTTTTCAAATTGAAAGATTATTCATATTAGAAAATTGTTCAAGGTTTTTACAAAATCTGATTTTGGGAAATATATTTTTTTAAAATGTTCATTTTTTTCAGATTTTCGAAATTATTCAGACTTAAAACGCGAAAGGTGAATTTTTATGGTGTCGCTTTTCTAAGAGCCTATGAAGCTAGTCTGCATATGTTCAAATTTTAAAAAAATTCATATTATTAAATTATTAAAAATTTAAAAACACTCGGATTTTGGGAAAGATAGATTTTTTTTTTCAGATTTTCAAAAAATACCAGAACTGAAAAATGCAAAAAATAATTATTGGGCCGCTTTTTGAAGCAGCCTATGAGGCCAGTCTGCAGGCGGCGCGAGGCCTCTGTGCCCCTAACGAGCGGGACATAGGAGCTCCCCATGCAGATGGTAGTTAAGTGCAGTGCGGTCCGTTGAGGAGGCCCATGCGTTTCAATCTTCTCCTGGGCTTGGGTGCGGGCCGCTATCTGCAGGGAAAGTCACTCTGCTGCAGCTGATCGCCGCTGGTCGCTGAGCATGCAAGCAATCGACCTGCTTTCCTGGGGTCCTCACTCCTCACATAGCTCCTCGAAGCCCCGACAGACGGGCACTTCTGATATATTACTACGGCCGGTGGCCGGATCCATCACGAAATTTAACTGAGGCTAGCTATGACCTCTGTGTCGACATGCTCTTGAACTTATCTCAACAACCTGTCATATGATTTGCTTGGCCTGTATCAAGATACCATGGAAAGTGTAGTTCCTGACATCTGCGAGAAAAACTAGGTTGAATGAATCACTTGCCCTCTAGAATGCTCTGTCCGTTTCTTCAACTCCACAAGGTCTTCGGTGGGCATGCGATACAACCTTTTGAAATGGGAGCAGCTTGAACTATCTCAATAACCAATTCCACGTATAAGTGTGCAGGCCAGGTAGCCCTTCCGCAAAGACATCTGGAAACTCACAAACGGCTGGTACCTCGTTTAAGCTCGAAAGAAGAGCGATCTTTGACGAAAAGCCCATTCGTAGCTCGTACTACATGTCTACATGTAGGACGTTTTTTTAATTTTTTTGAAATCAATATTTTGAAGATTCAAAAAGTTCCGAGATAAATCACACAGGTTCACAATGACGTACTCCAATGTTCTGCAAATTTGCAGCTCGAAATGATTTGTAATCCGGCCTACACAAAAAAGACAAATTCTGACAAACCTGACAAAATTCGAAATTTTTATTGTTCAGTGTTCACCGCCTCAGATTTCGAAATTTGTCATTTTTACATGGCCCAAAATACGAAGTTTTTCGAGTTGATATTTTGCACACTGCTAGAATTCATCATCATCTACATGTAGAAATATTTCCAGAATTTTTTGAAAGTTTAAAGTAGCGTTTTTGATTTTTCAAAAAGACGTCCTACATGTAGGACGAGCTACAAAACGCTGATCCCGATCTTTGATAACATTTAGTAGGGAGGTGGTTTGCCTCTTATCTTAAAACACATTTTCCATCAACAACAATCTGCATCTTCACCATCTCCTTTCGTCACCAAGTTTGCTCTCAATCTTTTGTAGAGCTGCTAGAACTCCTTCACAAAGTGACATATTTGATTGCAATTAAAATACTTCCTTATTGATCCGTCATGATCATGCGTTCTAGTTTCAGCGCATAATAGTTTACCTCTGCCAATGTTATAGTGAAAATAGCCGGACTGGACAATAGTCAGACCAGAGAAAAAACCTGAATTATGGAGAAAAAAACTTGGGAATGCATTGAAAAAACGACTGAGAAGTCAATTCCGACACGAGTGAACCCTTTGCATTTTCCCCTCTTTATACATAGGATATCAATCGTGAACTTTCTAAGAAATTTTCAAGACGGCTAGGTATGGGTTTCGCTGATCTCAATATGGCAAATCACGTTAATCCATGTTAAGATTCTTTGTAACATGACTACACTTCTTGGTTGCGCAAATTAGCAAATCTTGTTAAAACTATCGTGGGATTGTCAAGACATATATTACATGTTACTTAATTGCGGGGTCATGACGACACTCTCTGGTGTTCGGGAGATTGTCTAGTTTTAGCGAGGAAAAAGGATTCACCCAGGTTCAACCCCTCCAAAGGAGATAAAGACCTATTCCTGCTTGTTGTATAATATTGATGATCTCTATTAAATGAGCAGTTCCGCTACTTGGGTATCGAGACTAGATTACGATATTTCATGAGACTTAGAACATATGATTTATTACCTAGGAGACCGTTTATATAGATGACCGGGTCTCTTGGCCGTACAAGTGGGTTCTACCCAAACTCAAAGTCCTACTCTAGGTCCTTTTGCTTTCCGTGTTTGGAGACTCCGACTTGTGCTGGACTCCCGGTATCCGTGTCCTTCCTTCTTTGGCCGTGCATGTTACCGCCAAGCTCGTCGGCCCAGATGTAACCGTGCCCATGCCGGTGAGATGTAACCTGGCCAAGGCCTCCTACCTAGCGAGTCACTTTTTTTCATGGGCGTACCAGATTATCATGCCAACAAAAACTTTGCAGAAGATTACATTGTTAAAAGCACTCCCGGAGATCTAGCAAGGAAACAAATGGAAAGAAAAATATTTAATAAGATCTAATTGTTTATAATCCATCTGATACCCTCCACTAAGATTGTTTCGATGACAAGGTAAAGGTTAAGTAAAAGTTGTGTGGCTTTCTATGAACGCCAAGAGACAGACAAGGTCCACATGTCCGTTCTGTGGCCTCAGTAAGTTCAGGTACATGTCCTTGTGCACCCACAAGGGCTCGCGTCGATTATTGGTTGTTGCACTGCTGATGAGTCCCGACGTCTCTCTTGTTTTCGTACGGACAATTCGCAGATGACCCGCCAAAAAAAAGACTCTAGCTATGCCTTTGACTAGTGTCAAAACTGTGCATTGTTGCTTGCTTTCCGCTGCCATCACGCTATTGGCTGCAACCAAAAACGACCAAGCAAGAGAATCCTAGCATAGCTCACTGGATAGCTACCATGTAGTTCTAGGTTCATTGTTTTTGTGTGATTAAATTATATCGATGTGCTAACTGCTAGGACTTTCTGATTGATTATGAACTTCCATCTGAAGACTCCAACTCCCCATTTCTATAAAAAAAAATCTGAAAACTCTTTTCATCGTCTGTCGCATTTGAAGATAGCTGGATCTGTAGCATGAACCATGTACTGAAGTCACATGAGGCCCTGCACCGGGTGCTAGCGTGGTCCCTAGCAACCTTGCTCCTATGTCCCCATTCCACGTACAAATCGACGGCAAGGGAGTCGTCGGTTAGAGCATATCCAGCGGGACGTCAAAGCAACCACCTCCCCCCAACAAAGCTACTTTTCGTAGACAGAAGGCTTAAAATAAGCCCAGTTTTGAAGTGACAAAGACATCAACCGTCCAGGAGTTATAAACACACGCACAATTTGGGGAAACCGGTCACACCATCCATGCATACCACACACATGCATCAAAACAACAAGGGTTCATGTTGCGCAGTATGCTCTTTTTCAGTTGATAGAACAACCACTGGTCATCGACTCTAATTCTCATTTTTTTTATACTAGTGAGGGCTTTCCTAGGGTCGGCTGGCCCACATGAGACCACCAAGACAGCGGCACATGGCTGGGAAGCGGCGGCGGCTAGGGTTTGCGAACCCTAGCTCAACCAGCCGGCCCACCTGGTCCACTAGGGGGCGGTAGTGGCACTTGGGAAGGGAGCCCCTCCTCCAAGTAGCTCCCTCTCCCTCCCTCCTATAAAAGGAGAGGACTCCCTGTCCCTCTTTCCACATAATTGAGTTGGAGTTTTGAGGTGTCCTCTCCCTAGATCATTCTCTCTCGCTTTCTCTCATGCGTTTGGTCTTTCTCCACCTCTTGTATACTAGCAGTTCCTAGTTCTGGCAAACGAAACATTGTTGGATTTGACAGACGGACGTGTGCGAGCTCTCAAAGAGGTTAGACGTCTGACCCTCACTCAACTGGATACATAAGGCTGAATACGAAAAACAGAAACATTCTCAATGCTAGGCTTAGCCGTTAGAATCTTCATCTGGCTTCATTGAAATCGTCATCAACACCCGTTCCGCATCTTCGTGTTGGTAACGATCTAGATCTAAACTCAGCTTGTATCTTCGTAGAAAGATATTGACTATTATGTAAGATGGAAAATTTTAAGTTCCTGCACATAACCCTCCACCGACTAACAACTAACAATCTGTCGACCAGCTCGTTGGCTACTCCGTGGCCGATAGGGTCTTATCGGCTTGGTCGTGGCCGTGGATGCAATATTTTTGTAGTTCCTTCAAAATGTGTATTATTTCTATAAAAAATGCATTATTTAATAAAAAACAGCTATTTATAAGTGTAGGCACATGAATATAAGCTAAACTTGAATGCAAAATGGAGTAGGAAAGAGAAAAGAAACAAAAAAAAGGTGATCCACCGTTGAAATTGCTTCATATGCATATTTTAGATCTATGATTTTATCACCAACTAATTTCAGCAATTGGGTGGATTAGACACTCGTAGACCTTCTACAATCATACTCATTCGTGCGACGGATTCGGTGCCACACGCACGAAGATACGACGTCCTTGCGCTAGGACATGTACAGCGCCTCCCACGCGGGCGCAGGCCCCCCACTAATTTGCATTGCTTTTCAGGACCATCCGGAGTACAGGTCAGCTAGCATTTGCATCATTGCATGTGTTGTTGCTAACCACGGGAGACAGCTTCTGTTGCACCGCATCTGTCATCGTAACACGCCGCATCACGACAATTATGGTGTCAACTGTACGCAGGTTTTTGTCCTAATTAAACATTTCCTTTTCAGAGAGAAAAAATATTTAGGTCCTCCCATCTAGGTCCTCTTTGATTTGTAGGATTTGTACAAGATTTTCGTCCTTTGAATTTTGTCCTTCCAACACTGTTTGACTGATATGAACTATTGCTGTAGGAACTATTCCTATAGGAATCGGAAAACAGTTTATGCTCCCGAGCTACAGTGCTCTCGCCATTTTAAAAAATCAAAAAATATATTTAGAAGTTTTAGAAAAAATGAAGAAAATCACGCATGTTCCCAATGATGCATACTAGTAGCGTGCAAAATCTCAATGCAGAAATCTTTATATTATGGTCTAAACAAAAATAGCAAAATTGTAGATTTAAAACTATGCATTGCAAATTTGCCATTTTTGTGTAGGGCCACATATAAAGTATTTCGGACTGTAATTTTGCACATCAATAGGATATATCATAGAGAACATGCATGCTTTTTTTCATAATTTTATGAAACTTTTAAATATTGTTTTTGAATTTTTTGAACTGGTAGGAGCACAGGAGCTCGGGTGCATGAAAACTCCACTCTATAGGAATTGTCTAGTATGTTTTTATAAGAAAATGTACATGAGCTCATGGAAAAAAATCATATGGGTAGACAACGATTCCTTCCTGCAATCAAACAAGAGTTCCTTTATTCATGATTTAACTTGGCAGGGCATGCCAATCCTACATGTTTCCTATCCCTTTATGTTTTCTACACCATGAATCAAATGATGCCTTATTGATTCTTTGTCCAAAAGTATAAAGCCGACACAATTCTAAAAGAGTTCAAGCACCATAGAATTTCGTTGTAAATCGAAGGAATTGAAAACTCGAAGCTGAAGTCGATCTCCCAAACATACAGCCATGGGCAGGGATGCCACATCAGCGTGTCGCGGCCCATCGCCTCCGTTTTCTATTTCAGTCATGTCACGATTTTCGTTCCCACCGTTCGACGCCTTGGCCTGCGGCGACAAGCTTGTCGTCATGGTATTTTGACAATTCTAGTGGGTAGTGATCCTTTTTTGTGAATTCACTCATGTAGGTAATCTTATTTATCAAAAAATCATATGAGATGGTCCTATAATTACAAGGTGAATGGAGGAGATAGACCTGACGATGTGTTGAGAGGAGGACGAGAGCATATAGTGGAATGTACCGCACTTTAACATATGTACTTGTTTGATGTCGAGGTATAAATTTCAATTCAAATATCAAAGCAGGACTTAGACTAGTCAATTAACACATTTTCCGTTAATTTAGAAGCCGTTTCATACAATCCATTCAAACAATTACATGGATTTTTTGTATATATAGCTTGCAAATTATATTCAAAAAAAGTTTAATCGGGCAAGAGGCTTGCTGTTCCATTGATATATAAGAAATGAATTGGCCAGTTTATAATAAAAGCTTACCAAAACCGAATGATTTTCAAATGTTCATATATTGACGTCCTCCAAAGGAAGTCAGTTGATGTGGTTACCTCAACGCCATGGCATGCCACATGTCTGGTAAATGCTAGCACAGAAAAAATATGAACCCATGTGGAAATTTGTTCAGCCTGTCGGCACCTTCTTGGAGGGTTTCACTATGAAGTCACCCTCTCCACTTAATTCCTCCAAAAGCTTGCTTCTTAAATTCATTAGTCTTTCAAAGTCTTTCCCATATAGTTTGGAAGTCTAAGTGCCGTGTATCTATTCAGCATGCCGGTTGTGTTGTTGCTGCCCGTTCCTCTACTATTAATGCCATATGATCTTGTGGCCCTGCGCACCCCTGACCGTCGCAGCAGTAGGCTCGCAATGAAGTCACAACTCCCATCCGTCGAGAAAATGGTGCGTGTACTCCACAATAAAATGGGGCTCAATGTTGGAGATATGCCCCTGGCGCATGCTAGGAAAGAACTCGCGAACACCTGCAAGTTTCCGATTTCTTGATTGGCAATTGACGAGTTAAGGAGCCTTTTCAGGCTGAACTTGCCATTCATGACGACAACGGATGAAGATTTGATTGGCCTTGCTGGCCTAGGGGAAACGATATCCTGCACTAGCGGCACTGGACGTCTTCGTCTGAACTGCTTGCTGGTCAGACCTCCCCCACATAGTTGCCACGATTTTTCTTTCTGAGAAATTGGACGGAGTAGGATGATCTTGATACTCGTGAGTATACTTTTTCTCGTTTAGTAGGCCCTGATCTTTATGACTTTTAAATTTTGGGTTCTTCCGTAACATATTTGATTTTCCTATATCAATATAACATGCAAATATCTTGACTCGTTTTGAAAAAAATGAAGTCTAGGTGAATTTGGGAGGCTCGCATCTTGAGAAACTACATGTACTTTTTTTTATAGATGAAACAACATGTGTTGGCGAAGGATGATGCTGGTGTTGGTGACGAAGCACGTGAGCACTTGTGGTGACCGATCGATCGAGGAGCTGCAGGATCACATCGTCCCGGTCGATGCAGGCCACCGCCGACGCCGAGCTAGCTCCTTGTTGCCGATGTCAAAATAAAAAAATAAAAACGGGCGATCGATGGTCAGCACAAAGTGCCGTTAGATCGTGGCACAGCACACTCCACTGGACCGTACGGCACACTGCCCGCAAGACTCCCCTCACAGTAAATTTTCTTTTGGCCGCGTAGCACCGTGTAGTGCACAGTACATCGTGCGGAGCATCTCCTCAAATCAGATGTAGGGTCGATCAAAAGCTAGGAAGAACAAATGGGTTTACCAAATCAAGCATCGATCCTTTATATGTATGATTCATCTGTCGATCCATCTTTTATACTCCATATTAGAACGGACTATGAACGGGGAATTGCAAGATAGCATCCATATTAGAAATTAACTGATCAGCCTGATCAATAGTAACAGATGATTTTATCTGTAGGTACAATAACGGACGAGGCAGATTGATTTCTGCGGCTGAATGTTTGCATTGATCCACCACGCCTGCAGGGGAGATGGATTAAGCAATCAAGCAGTTGGTTAAGCTGGATAAATTAACCATGGGATCGATGGGTGCTATACATACGTCACATATGTTATCATCATATGGGGGTGCATCAAAATGAAATCATACCTTTGTAAGATATAAGATAGCACTAGCAGCAGGCGACGCTAGCTAGAGCCTACAGGCGCAGCTCCAGGTCCAGCGCCTCGCCGGCGCTTGACAAGCCTACAACGCCCTCTCGGTTCTCCGGCAAGCGTGAAGCCCCGCCGCCGCCCGACCTCTCGGGCCTGCCGCCAGCGCCGTGCGGGACGACGGAAGTGTACATGAACCGACCGCGACCGGAGGCAGAATCGAAGGACGGCTCGGTGGACGCCGCCGTGAAGAACAGGGTGGCGCCTCCCGACGAGTCGTCGCCGTAGGGGTCGTTCCAGCCGCCGACGCGCTCCTTGCGGTGCGCGTTCTGATGGCCGCCCAGCGCCTGCGACTTGAGGAACGTCTTGTCGCAGAAGAGGCACTGGAACAGCCGCACCGTCTTGCCGCCCACGCGCGCCGTCGGCGCGTGCAACCACGGCGATCTGTCCTTCTCCATCGAGGTACACCAATTTAGCTCAAGTAGCTGCTGCTGCTGCCGCTGCAGTGTCACCAATTACGTACATGCAATTATGCAGCGCAGGAATATTGGTGACACAACACAGATGGTAGCTAGGTTAGGAATGGTAGCGGCGGCGCTCCTGTAAAGGGAAACGAACAATGAACTGATCAAGCTGAGAATGAGAAGAGATTTTATGGATATAAATACTACTCAGAGGAGCTACAGGACTGCAGACTTTTTAGTCGGAATGAAAAGTCAAGTGAACTAAGCCGAGCAGCTCATTGGGGAGCATGTGTTTAAGCGAAAACTGAAACTAACCGGTGTACGCATATGTTTCCGGACCTAAAACAATCTAACTTACATCTAAGATTTGCAAACTTTGTTTGCGGGAAATTAATTTGTAAAATAGTTTCTTATTTTCCAATTCGGTAAGACCAGCACAACGGTCAGGGCACATGCGCGGGTAGTACCTTCTTCTTAGCTATGTCTTTTTCCTAGTAAATGATATTTGATCCGGCCGATCAAACGGACCAATCAGCCAGGTTCCTCTCTCTCTCTCTATCTCTCTCTCTCTCATGTCCCTGTTTCTAACCCTTTTTTGCCGTTGAAGAAAATCATTTCTTAAGTTAGTCTTTTTAATCATGTCTGTTAAAATATAAAGCCTAGTCATTTCAATTACTTCAAATTTTTGGAATAATTAATTGACTAGTGCATCAATTTAATAAGATATCAAAATCAGGCGTTTCAAGTTAAACCCCCGACTAACGCGCTATTTAATATAAAAATAGTTACGACCTCCCATCTACTCCATGTCAAAGGTCTTCCCGTTTGTCCTTGTTCAAATATAAAGCCTAGCTTCAATCCATTCAGACTTTTAAACTAATTGTCTAGTGCATCAATTCAATAAACACTCGAACCTTGGTCCCAAACTGAGAATACATTTGTCCACTAACCCTCTCCCCTTTTCTTGGGTTTCAGCTAGCCCGGGTCAGGGCAGAGAATAGGCGGAGCTGCAGGTTGAATTTAGACGAACTTCAAGTCCCAGCCGCCAAGGAAGGGGGAGCCAAAACAAGATTTGGGATGGAGCCGCTAAAACGCCACCTAACGCAATTTCAGAACTATAGTTGATGTAAAATAGTTAACAACAAAATTATAGAGTACAAACTTAAAAACAAAGTGATGAAGACCTTAAGGTTTCCTTGACCAACAATAGTTTCGTCATCTTGTTCAAGCTAAAATATGATTTTCTTTCTATGCTGACTAGTACAGAAAGATCGGGCAATCTCACATGGTTGAAATCGGCCATCGCACAAGATTTATGGCTACGCCGCTATCCATGGGTGGGGATGGCACTGCAGATCACACACGGACAAGAAAACTGCATGTGTTCGCTCAAGAATCGTGGATGGTTAGTTTTATTAAATAGTGTGCGATGTGGTAGGAGATCGTCCACGGTAACTACATCACAGACGTCTGGATTTACTTATAATCGCACACATTTTGGTAAGGATATTTGTGCGTGTTTAAGAACTCATTGCAGACATTTATCATAGTGTTATGTTCGTGTGTTAAAGAGCCATCACACACATTTAGAATTTCCAGGACCATGCATGTAGGCTTTGCACGAGCTGTTACGCATGCAAAAGTCAAGAACAAGCATCATCCAGTAGCAGAGATCTTATTTCTTTCATTTTACATTTCATATTCATACACTGCGACAACAGTATCAAACCTAGCTATACAAATGCGACATCTATACAAAAGAAAGAATAACTTTTTGGTTACGCTATTTGTCTTTCTCTTCATATGATGAAAGCTTGATTCAGAGGGTTAGAAAAATGAAGTTGGAAATTTCTTTTACTCTTTTCATTCTCATCTACAAAAGATATCACTTATGCCTTCTTTTCTTGGTTACATTTTCGTCTCCTTAATGAAAGCTAGTTTCAGAGGGTTGGGATCTAGGAATTTAATAAAATCTTTCACTTATCCCACACTTCAGTAATTTCTTCCACGCAATATGGAAGAAAGCTCCTTGTCTTTTTTTAGAGCTCGTTGCCACTTGCAAATGTATTGTTCAAATAGAGGGCATATACCATATACTGTGAATAATAAGAGTCAAACATTCATCCACAAACTCATTACTGCAAGAAGAACATAAAAACAAGAGAAAATTTAAATGATTATTACCAGTGTAATCTGTAGGCACCCCCGAAAGGGCCTCCAAGTTTGGAGGCCCTCTCAGGGGTGCCGGACATGGGGCGTACATGCCCTCCGACAGGGGTGGCCTGCCCGTTATACACACAACTTCGGTGCCAATCAATATGAAAAATAAGTCGTAATTTCGGACAAGTAGAATCCAGGCTTGAAGAGAAGGGAAATCGGAACCTGTCAGAAAAAAGTACATAGTGGGTGACCTGATTCATTCGCTCCCCACACCTTCCTTCTTTTTCCTCTAGCCGGCGATTCACACCATAATCGCCACTCTCGTCGCCTTCTGCTTGATTCACACCTGGGGGACTAAGCATCAGCGCAAACGCAGGCCTGCCTACTGCCGATCTCCGACCTCGTTTAGTGCCGACTCATCTGATTCAGCCCGGGTACGCCTTACTTTCCTCCCGCCTTGCCCGCAACATGTTCAACCATTGGTTGATAGGCGGATTTTATTGATTGGTCATTCATGGCCTTGTTTCATTGCTTTGTTTCGTCCATTCGGCAATGAACACCGACGGCAATGAACTCCGACGACGAGATCATGTTTTTCAAAATGATGGCGGAGGATGCTGCCCTTGCGACTGACGACGAGGACAATGAGATGGTCGTGGCCTCACTTCTAGATGCCACAGTCGAGACAGACGCCATACCGAAGTTTGAAGGATCAGTGAAGGGGTGGAGGGCCAACAAGGAACGTAATAGAGTAACTGGGCACATGCTCTTGTACCAAGACTACGTTGCCACGAATCCGACGAACTTGCCTCATGAATTTCACCGGCGCTTTAGATGAGCACGGACGTGTTCAAAAAGATCGTGCATGGCGTTCGGGGATACGACGACTACTTTGAGCTGAAGAGATACTACACCGGCCTCCTTGTATTTTCATCTCTTCGGAAATGCACGGCGCCAATGTTGTGCCTTACTTACGGGCTTCTCGCCGATGCGTTCAATGACTATCTCCACATGTCTGAGTCCACCACCGCCGAAGCCACTTACAGATTTCGTGAAGCAGTTATGAAAGTGTTTGGAGGAGAATATATGAGATCACCAAATAGGGCAGAAACGGCTCGTCTCTTGGCACAAGGCCAAGCTAGAGGATTTCCGGGATGCTTGGAAGCATATATTGCATGCGTTGAAACTGTTAGAACTGTCCATTCGCTTGGCAGGGGAACTATAAGTTAGGACATCGGAAAGTGCAGTTTCATACTTGAGAGGCCGTGACAGACTATGATCTTTTGATTTAATTGGCATGTGTTTTTTGGTACCGCCAGTGCCGCCAATGACTTCAATGTGCTCCAACGCTCCCCGCTCCAAACGCTCCCCGGTGTTTAAGAAACTTTGTGATGGACTAACTCCACCATGCAACTATGTGATCAATGGCCATGAGTACACTAAGGGTACTACCTTGCTGACGGCATCTATCCCACTTGGTCAACATTTGTGAAGACTATCTGCAACCCTGTCGGCGAGGCGGATTGCCATTTTGCATAGAAGCAAAAGGTTGTTCGCAAAGATGTCGAGCGGACATATGGAGTGCTTCAGGCTAGGTTTGTCGTCCCATGCTACCCTTGTCTTTCAGGTCACTGGCTGAAATCTGTGAGATCATGAGTGCATGTGTCATCATGCATAACATGATCACTAAGAGTGAGCGTGATACGAGGAAGCAACCGATCACCGACGTCTTCGACTTCCAGGGACCTTAGGTCAATATACAGCCGGGAGTGCCGACGCAGTATTCCGAGTTTTTTTGTCATGCATCGGGAAATTCTTGATGGAACGATGCATCATCAGCTTCACAATGACCTAGTGACGCAGTTGTGGGCTATATATCAAAGCGACTTAGCCGGCGCCTGTTTGATATGTCATGTCTTAAACCTGAATACGTATTCAAACTTTGTATTTGAATTTGAACTTGTTTTGTAATATTTATTACATTTTCTATCTTCAATTTGTATTAAAATGCAAAAACTACCGTCATGTGTTGATGATTTGTTTTTTAAAAATTAACCTTTGTAGTGCGCCGTTGTGGGCGACACCCTCTAATTAGCCGGACACATATCCGACACCCTAATTAGGGCTCTATTTGGCGTGCTGGACATCGATTTAGAGCCCACGGTAGAGATGCTCTTAGCTCTCTGCTCTCTTTCTCCTGTGATTAGTCTGGAATCAAATGCAGCTTTCGGGTCCTTCGGGACCATCCCTTGTTAAGAAAAGTCGGTCTCCTTTTGTTCGGAGAGTGACATCGTACGTACAAGGCGGCCCTAGTCTGGCCTGGACTAATTAATCAGTGTTACACAGCTGATCAAGGATCATCCCACACAGCGTGCAGCAATCGCTTGGTTTTGGGTACGTGTTGCCTCGCCATAAAATCCACCCACAACAGCCAGTAAACCCAGCCAAAAGACATTCACATCGTCTCTACCAATACATCGGTAGCTTGGTACAAACCGGCGGCACCGGTCACCGAGCACGAGTGAAGGGAGCAGCTAGCCGAAATGGCCGGAGATGCGACCTGATGTTACACCACATTGCCATCACTTCACATGGCCGGTGATGCCGTGATGGAGATGCCATATACTCCCTCCGTTCGGATTTAATTGACACACACTTGGTTACACACGGATGTATCTAGACACCTAACAAGTATAGATACATCCATATTTGGACAAAAGCAAGTCAATTAATTTGGAACGGAGGGAGTATACATTACAAGTTTGACAGTGGTTTGGTAATTTTGGGACCGTCCAATCCAGTCAATCCAACGGTGTAAAAAGAAGAAGTACTAGAAAGTACTTGTAGTAAAGTACTCCCTCCGTTCCAAATTATTTGACTTGGGTTTGTCCAAATACGGATGTATCTAGACACTAAACAAGTATAGATACATCCGTATTTACACAAACCCAAGTCAAGTAATTTGGAACGGAGGGGGTACTCGACAGTACTGGAAAGTACTGATTTATTTGTTTTACTATCAATTTTGTAAGTTGGGATTGATCGGCAGCCACACACGCTCAGAACATGGAAAATAACCGGCACACACACGATGCTAAAACAACCGGTGCTTGGATCGCGGCAAGTCACGCATGATCCGATCGGTACTCAGCTGAAAAACAAATAAACTATTTTAGGGACTGACGTGTAGCCTGTACTAACTGCTTTTATTTTGTCGGAATTTGTTTTCTTATGTACTCCTCGGAGTATAGAGGTGACAGCACAAAGATTTTGTATTGAAATTTTGCGTATTTGTAAGACACAGCATTGACTACACTCAAATTTATTTAAGGATTTTTTATAGTCCTTCAAGAGAAGAAAAAGGGTTTTAGGGTTTTGGTGCGTGGGGTGCACAGCCCCGCACGTCTCCACATATATAAAACATGACAGGTACAAGTTACATACGTATACATCTCGTATACGTGATACATGACAGATGTGTTGGAGTCTAAATACAATTCTAACACTCCCCCTCAATCTAAACCGCTACATACAAGGTTGAGATTGTACTTAAATCTATCTAGCATCTGTCGTGTGGCTGGTTTAGTAAATACATCAGCCAATTGGTCATGTGTGGAGATGAACCTGACGTCCAGTTCACCGGCAGCTACTCGTTCTCGCACAAAATGGAAGTCGATCTCAATGTGCTTGGTTCGAGCATGAAAAACTGGATTCGCCGTCAAGTAAGTAGCCCCAAGATTATCACACCACAATATGGGGGTACGCTGCCGAGTCACACCAAGCTCCTTGAGCAGTGAATCTACCCATATAGCTTCAGCAGCGCCATTAGCCAATGCTTTATACTCTGCCTCGGTACTTGATCTCGAGACTGTGGGTTGCTTCTTCGAACTCGATGAAATAAGATTCGGACCAACAAACACTGCAAACCCACTGGTGGATCGTCTATCGTCCACACAACCTGCCCAGTCGGCGTCGGTGAAGATGCTGATGACTGCCGACGGTGACCGGTGAATGCACAAGCCAGTGTCCAATGTCCCTTTGACATAGCGTAGAATTCGTTTGACAGACTCCCAATGTACATCAGTGGGCTGTGACAAGAACTGGCAAACCTTGTTTACCGCAAAAGAAATATCCGGACGAGTGAGTGTCAAATACTGCAGTCCACCCACAACACTGCGATACCTGTGCGAATCATCTGAACTGAGCTGAGTGCCTGAATCTCTAGCCAAAGTCTCGGATGTATCAAGAGGAGTGGTGGCAGAATTACAATTCTCCATGTTGACTCTATGAAGAAGGTCAAGTGCATACTTCCGTTGAGTCAACGTCAGCCCCCTTGAATTGTATGCTGCCTCCAATCCAAGGAAGTACTCCAAACGTCCCAAATCCTTAATAGGAAAACTGTCAGAGAGTGAACGAACCAGACCATCCACAATCTCCGGAGTAGAGCCAGCAATAACAATATCGTCCACATAGACCAACATGAAAATCTGCACCCCATCACGTGAATAGATGAAGAGTGACGTATCAGCTTTGGAGGACACAAACCCAAGCTGGTGAAGGAGCTGACTCAGACGTGCATACCACGCACGGGGGGACTGCTTCAGACCATAGATCGATCGCTGAAGCTTGCAGACATGAGAGGGATAACGAGCATCCTCAAACCCAGGGGGTTGCTGCATATAGACATCCTCAGTCAAGAAACCATGCAAGAAGGCATTGCTGACATCAACCTGCCGAAGACTCCAGCCACGAGAGACTACAAGAGACAGTACGAGACGAACTGTGGCGGGCTTCACGACCGGACTGAAGGTATCACCGTAATCAATCCCGTGCTGCTGGGTGAAACACGGGCTACCAACCTCGCTTTATGCTTGTCAATAGACCCGTCAGGACGGTGTTTTGTCTTGAAAATCCACTTGCTGCCAACAATATTGACGCCAGGCGGTCGCGGAACCAGGGTCCAAGTGCCAGTCTGCTGCAATGCAGCAAACTCATCCGACATAGCAGAGTGCCACGCCGGCTCGAGGAGCGCCTCTCGATGAGACGACGGTGCAGCGAAGAACGCGCGCCGACGTGGATCGTACCGAACAGTGCCGTCCGTGTACGTCTTCTCGCGCCGAGTCTGATCACGGTGGCGAGTGATCATCGCATGCTGCGATGCATCAGTAGCAGAGGGGTCAGCCGGAGACGCCGCGGCCGACGGGGCGGCAGGAGGCGACGTGGGCTGACCAAGGAGAGACGCAGATTCCGCCGAAGGCGTGGGCTGCGGCCCATGGGCCATCGCGGGAGGAGGCAGGCCGGCAGAAGGCGGCTGCACCCACGGCTCGTGCGCGGAGCCAGAGGACGGCGCGTGCATGGCATCTCCATGCACGTCGATCGGAACAGCGTCGATCGCCTGCTCCAGGGAGCGACCAGGTGCCTGCGGAGAAACAGCAACACCTTGTACAGGTGGATCAGCAGACAAATAGGACAGGTCATAATTCCGCACAGGCTCACTAGTAACTGGTTCATCAGAAGGAAAACGAATTGCATGTTCAAGAGTGGATACATCGACCGATACACCGGGAGTAGCAAAAGGAAACACAGACTCATCAAACACAACATCACGGGAGATGTAGATTCTCCCCGTGGATCTATCCAAACACTTGTACCCTTTGTGCATAGGGCTATACCCCAGAAAAGCACACATCTTAGAACGAAATTCTAATTTGTGGGAATTATATTTACGAAGACTAGGCCAACAGGCACACCCAAAAATATGAAGGAACGAGTAATTGGGCTGAATATGCATGAGTCTATAAAGGGGAGTTTCCTTGTTGATGACAGGAGTGGGCATACGGTTAATAAGATAACACGCAGTCAGGAAAGCTTCATCCCAAAAACGCAGGGGCAGCTGCGAGTGTGCAAGAAGTGCAAGACCGGTCTCGACCAAGTGAAGGTGTTTGCGCTCGGCAATCCCGTTTTGTTGAGAAGTATGTGGGCACGAGACACGATGAACGATGCCTGTGCGCTCAAAGTAACGATGGAGGCGATGGTATTCCCCACCCCAATCAGACTGAACTGCCTTGATCTTGGCGTTCAAGAGACGTTCAACATGAGTTTGGAACGCATAGAAGACTTGCTCAACATCATATTTGTGTTTCAAAAGATATATCCAACAAAAACGAGAATAGTCATCCACAAAACTAACATAATACTTATACCCCCCAGAGGAAACGCTGGCCGGTCCCCAAACATCGGAGTGAATCAATTCAAGAGGTATAGTAGAAACACGAGAAGACAATGAATAGGGTAACTGATGACTTTTAGCACGCTGACACGCATCACACACTAAAGAATTATTGTTTGTCGGAGAACACGAAAGCTCATTGGTTCTAACAATATTTTGAACTACATTATTGGATGGATGACCAAGACGTTGATGCCACTGCTGGGAAGTAGCACCGGCCGACACATGACTGGAGGAAGACGAAGCTCTGCCGAACGGGATAGGGTACAGGCCACCTTGACTCCTACCGAAAAGAAGGACCCTCCTCGTGGTTTTGTCCTTTACACAAAAAAAGGTACGGTGAAATTCGACAAACACGTTATTGTCATTAACAAGGCGATAAACGGAAAGGAGGCTTAGACGAGCATCAGGCACATGCAGAATATTTTTAAGATGTAGAGATGAACCAGCTAACAGTGAATGACCAATATGCGAAATCGACAAACCTGCACCATTGGCCACCTGCACCAGATCTTTACCACCGTAGCGCTCGTAAGACTGAAGACGTGCCAGCTCGCTCGTCAGGTGGTCGGTCGTCCCCGAATCCATGATCCAGGGGTTGTTGTTGTAGTTCGTCATGGCCGCATTGCCAGCACGCTGCTGCGGCGGCTGGTAGTTGGCGTCGAAGCGATTACGGCAGTCCTTGGACACGTGCCCCCAGTTGTCGCAGAGCTGACAACGTGGTCTCCAGCGGCGTTGGCCCCCGTTACCGCCGCCGTTGCGGCCATTGTTGTTGTTGCGGCCGTCGTTCCAGCCGCCATTGCGGCTGCCATCATTGCGGTTGTAGCCGCCGTTGCCGCCACCAGGGCGGCCTCCATCATTGCGGCCGTAGCCGCCGTCATTGCGGCCGTAGCCGCCTCCATCCTGACGACCACCGTCGTAGCGGCCGTAGCCGCCATTCCCGCTGTGACGGGCATGCCCTTGATGGCCATCGTTGCCGTTAGGGCGGTATGAGGATCCACCTCCTTGGTAGACGGGGTTGGGGCGCATCGCCGCGTTGACAGATGACGACCACCCCTCAGCGTGCGCCTGCTGTGCTTGGAGAGGCTCGAAGGAGAGGATGTTCGAGTAGAAGGTGGCGTAGGAGATTGACTCGCTGCTGCCGAGGGTGAGCGGCGCGGTGACGGAGTTGTACGCAGAGCCGAGCCCGATGACAATATAGTCGATGAGCTCGTCGTCGGTGATGGGGACACCGGCGGCTGCCATTGCATCTACAAAGGACTTCATCTTGTGCATATACGCAGCGGCGGAGAGCTCCTCCTTGCGCGTAGACACCAGCTGACGGCGGATGTGGCGGACATTGGCACGACTCTGGGCGCCATAGAGATCGTGGACACCTTTCCACACCGCGGCCGCGGACTTGCAACCGATGAGCTGGTTGGCAATATCAGGCTCCATGGAGCCGAGGAGGAGCCCGACGACACGCTGGTCCTGAGTCCACCAGCGCTCGTACTCCGGATTGGCGACAGTCACGGCCTTGTCGCCCTCTCCCTGGGTGACGGTCTTCGCGGGCGCCGCGACAGATGCATCGAGGTGGCGATGGAGACTGGCGCCCGAGAGGTTGGGGAGGATGATGCCCTTCCAGAGGTTGAAGTTCCCTGCCTCCAAGCGGACCGCGGTCGTTGGAACGACCCCGGCGGAGACGGTGGCGGTCGAGGATGAGGCGATGGCCCCGACGGCGGAGAGCTGGAGGGCGGAGGTCGTCATCGCGGCGCGCGGAGGAGGGATCTCTCAGCGGCGGCGACGGATTGGATCTCACAGCGGCGGCGGACGGAACTCGCGGTGGCTGCAGGCTCTGATACCAAGAGAAGAAAAAGGGTTTTAGGGTTTTGGTACGTGGGGTGCACAGCCCCGCACGTCTCCACTTATATAAAACATGACAGGTACAAGTTACATACGTATACATCTCGTATACGTGATACATGACAGATGTGTTGGAGTCTAAATACAATTCTAACACTTCACACGCTAGATTGGCTGGGATGTGCATGGATCAATCGGGAAACGTGACGAGCTTGTTTCCTTCGAGAAGAATCGAGGAACGTGGGAATCGAGAAACGTGGGTTAGTTATGAAGATTATGGTAACAACCGTTCCCCAGAAAAAATATTACGGTAACAACTGGGCTAGATCGGACGTACAAAATTAATTGAACCAGGAGTACTGAGAAGTACTCATAAGTACACGCCAATCACCCTAACAGCGCTCTACATTACATATGTGGACGCTGCACCATGCCAAATTCCAGTGATGTCGTCGTGTACCCTAAAAACAAATATGCCGTCATGGGCTACCTTGTACCAATATTCCAATAGCTAAATGACTCTCGCTCTCAGAAAAAAAGACAAGCAGAAAAAGAAAATCCAATGCACGTGGGCCTGTCTGCCGGACTTTAACATATAGTAGTCGATATATATGGTGGTCGGATCGATTGCCACGCTTGTTTATGCCTCCCACACAAAACTAAGGATTACTTACATCGCTCGCACCGTTCGCAAGAGCAAGTCCCATACAAGTAAATATTTCCTTATAAAAATATAAAACTTTATAGCACTTTTCACTTTATCTACATTCGTTCTAAAATGAGTGAATATACACACTAAAATATTTATATATACGTACGAATCAGGACATGTGCTGAAACTTTTATATATTCATACGAAGGGAGTACTTCATAATGCTCATTGCCAACATTTATGTGGAGATCATAGCTAGATCGGATGATGATAGTCATCGCATATTTGCATATCGTGTCAATGCCAAAAGTCCACGGTAATCGACCACTATGTTTGCCTTTAGTCAGCAGACGAGGGTTACAAAATTCTATGGCTAGCAAACTGAAAACACTTGTGTGGTTTTATCATACTAGCTCATGTCCTTGAGAGATAGCATACGTAGGGTTCTTTTTCAAGTAACTTTTATGCTTAGTGGGAAGAGCCGTTTGGGTCTGGACTAAGTGTTGAACTTGGACCCTCACCCGACCCAATGGGTAGGGAATCAGGTTAGGTGTTTTGGAGTTCTTGTTCGTCCAAGTGTAACTTGATTAGTCCACATGTGCGTTCTGTGGCTCCAGATGTCTCCAAGCCTCTCCATGTACATGCACAAGGGTGTCGATAATTGGTTGCTGCTGTTGCTTTCCCCTGCCATGATGGATGATGCTATGGCTGCAACAAAAAAATGACGAAGCACGAACGCAAGCTAGCTCACTAGACAGCTACCGTTGCAGTCTTCGTTTGTTTTAGTATATGATTAAATTACATCGGTGTGCTAATTGTTTGTTATTAATGACCATCTCAACAGAATAATAATTGCAGGGTGTTGTTAGTTTGCACCTTGCGTCTCTCTCATACTCATGTTTGTGCTCTTGATTATTGTTTGATATTGAATCAGATAACTGTAACTCACATAGTTGTTTCTCAACACATGCATATTTCTCCTCTATACTGTGGTTAGAAGAGTTCAAGAATATAATTGTAACTAGCAGATTATCATCCACCCATAAATTAGTTACGATTGTTCGATACGGAGGATCATTATGTACAACAGGACTATCATCTAAAGCATGTCTACTGTACTCCCCATTATTATTATTATTATTATTTTACTAGGAGCATCTATATTCCTAGTGGACATGTCTAAAGTTACATCATTAGATTCATTATCATCATAATAATTATCGTCAGAACGTTTGTCATGCAAAATAGGACATTTTTTTGAAGGATGCAAAATAGGACATTATGTAGACTAATATCATATAATAAATAAATACTCCTCACTGTAATCAATTTTATTGATGTGTGTCTAGTAGACACATCAGTTATATTTTGGGTCTAGTCGGACCACTTGGTCCCACATACAACTAGCATGCAATTCTAGGGGCACGCCGATGTATAGTACTACCTCCGTTTTTATTTAGTTCACGTTCTGGGTTTAGTCAAAATCAAACTTTATTAAGTTTGACCAAGTATTTTGGAAAAAATATCAACATGTACAATGTAAAATCAATGTTATTAAAATTATCTATACTTTCATATTATATGCATTTGGTATTATGAATGTTTGTATTTTTTCTTATCTTCCTGGTCAAACTTGACGAAGTTTGACTTTAACTAAGCCCAAAACGCGAACTAAATAAAAACGGAGGGAGTAACTTAGTGGGGCATGTCATAAAGTGGCATGTCACTAGTATTAAAAACGGTATATTGTGGCACGAAAACGGTAAAAACGGAGGGAGTAACTTAGTAAGGCTATTATAACGGTTTTTCTGCTAGTGATATTTTCGCTCGTGAAATTTTTGTTGGCGGTATCTCCGATAGAAATTGCTCACACGACATTGTCATCTAGGGATGGACGTTCGGTAATGAACGAAAGTTTGGTGTTTGAATTCAAGTATATTTGGAATTATGACTTTCAAAAATGAAGAACACAATGTGTTTTGTCTATTTTACTGCCCGCTAATTTGGGTTTGGGTTCGTTCATACCGAATAGTATGGTAGAGTGTTAGCACACAACTTCAGTGTTTAACAGAAAATGGAAACATTTTATCAATATTTAGATATTTTAACATTATAAATGTTCAAGGTACACAAAAATATATCTTAGAGTGAAGTTATTCCGCATTCCAAGATGTGGTACCTCGGGTGTCCGTTTTAGAACTTGTGGCATTAAAATGTACATCCGGTGCAAGTTATGGTATCAATAGTGTATATACTTCTTATATAATGTATCGAGTGGCGATAAATAGGCCTTGTTTGGTTGTGTTTGTGGCTTATCTAAAAACAGTTGTGGTTGTGTGCGGTGGCTGTAAAAAGTTGCAGAAGTCATTTCGCAAGTAGCTGTGTGAACATGGACAATAGCCGACGTGGCGATATCAAGTTCATGGCCACTACCCACTAGCTAGCTAGAGGCGCAGCTCCATGTCCAGGGCCTTGCCGGCCCCGCTTGCGACGGAAGCTTTCTACCGGACCACAACGCCTTCTCGGTCGCCGGACGACTCCACGAGCAGCAAGAAGTGAGGAGCGCCGCCGCTCCTTCTCTCGATCCTGCACACATCGGTAGCTGCAGCTGACGCCGATGCGCCACCACCATGTGCGGCGATGGCAGTCTGCATGAACCGACCGGCGACTTGGTCACGCGGGGACGCCCCGAACAAGGTGGCGCCGTAAGGGTAAGGGTCTTTAAAGAGGCGGTCCTTGCGGTGTGCGTTTTGGTGGCCACCCAGCGCCGACGACTTGAGGAACGTCTTATCGCAGAAGAGGCACACGGGAACAGCCGTACCGTCTTGCCGTCGACGCGCGCCGTCGGCGCCGCCTCACTGTCCCGGCCGCTGCTGCCACATGACAAGAATAGCGGCCACAAGGAAAGGTAGCGGCGGCGCTCCTGTGGAGTGGCAAACGTCAAACGAGCTGCATGCGGACTCGATCGAGCTCAGATTTGAGGGGTTTCCGTATAAATAATACTTATTCTTTCCTTAGCGATAGGGACCAGAAAGGTGCTACAATATTGCAAGCTGAAAAGTGAAAAGTCAAGTGTGCTAAAAGCTTACAGACGCGACCAGCTTACTGGGAGTTCAGCACTCCTTCGATTCGAATAGCGTCAACCACGTTTGAAAAGAAAATTTCAGTTAAAACCTTTGTGCAACCGAAGAATATTTGAATGCAACCATCTTGTAACCTTAATTTTTTAGTTTAGAAAATAAAAATTCACTTTGGAATTTACGTGCAAAACTAAATAGCATTTACAACAAATAATGTTCAAAATTAGCTGGGAAGGAAGGAAAGGTTGCAGTTTTGGTCATCTGTAAGTTTGCAGTTTACATGTTTGCAACTAGGCAAGCTCGAGCCTGACAGAAACCACAACTAGCCAAGCTGGAGGAGATCATAGATCGAGTCTGCTACACCGATATAGGAATTTGATGATGATGATAACGACGACGATAATGATGCTCCCATTTTTGCATTCCATCTCAATGGCAAAGGCTATAGTAGCCAATTGTTACTGAATTCTCTTTACTTTCAGTCGATAGAAAATGGCTTCTAGATTCTAGCTAGCGAAAACAACAAACACAAGAAATTTGTGTGTGTCGTTTCTCCGCATGACAACTTATCATGCTAAATTGTGTTCTTAGGATGGGACGCAGCTGTTTTTCTTTTTAAAAATGAGATGTCCCGGTCTCTGCATCTCTAGACGATGCACACAGCCACTTATTGAAATGCAAACAGGTTCCATGTATTTT
Source organism: Poa pratensis (assembly GCA_947311845.1). Classification (NCBI taxonomy): domain Eukaryota; kingdom Viridiplantae; phylum Streptophyta; class Magnoliopsida; order Poales; family Poaceae; genus Poa; species Poa pratensis. Next base: position 848,468 of record CAMZMU010000117.1, on the reverse strand, counting down.
ATTACAAACTAAGGAGCTCCTCATGGGTCACTCAAAGTGGCAACGAAACGCAACTGCTTTTACGTACGTTGTGTCTTATGCTAACCGAGAAAGGCTGTTTGACTCAATTTGGAAATCATCTTACCCGACTCGCACTACATTGGAATGATTTTGGGTGTCGTTGGAGGCTTTCTAGAGCTGCCTAGTTCCTAGCACGATCTGTTCGTGTATCCTTTTTGCTTCTTCTTTTTTTCGTAGAGAGACATCATTAGTTGGATAGTTCTTCGTGGAGCTTTGAATGGCTTTCCTCACTTTTTTTTCGAGAGTACGGCTTTCCTCACTTCGCTTGTGGGTAATGCGGTAATGCCTCCACCCACCTGTACGTACGTGGCATTTTAACATTGCTGATATTTAAAGAAACAAGCATGCGATTCCTGCCTACCTTTGGGCCCCTTTTACTGCGTCCAAGATAAAACAGGCCTTTTTTGAAATTTGCTCAAACTTTAGACTTCGACCTGATGGGTTTGGGCCGACCTTTTACTGTCAGTTCTAGGATCTGGTAGGGCCTAATGTTGAGAATGTCTTGGCCGGCGATTTTTTTCAGTGTTGCTGATGTTGGTCGAATCAACCGCTGATTTTCATCTCCTCCTCCCTAAGACGAAATCTGCACACAGCCTCGTACTCCTTGGAACTTTTGAGTTTTGACCATCCTCTTTTAAAATTTTCATCATGCGTGGAAGACATCCCCAGAGCTCTCAGTAGTAGGCTGCACGACATCGTCCACAAGCTTGTTGAACCGGACAAGACTGACTTACTCCCTAGGCTCAAAATTTTAGAAAATGTACTTTATGCAGCTCGATAAAGTTCACTTCTTTTACAATCGTCGCAGGTCGACGGATGTCCTTAAACTTGTCTTTTCAAAAGCGTATGCAACAAATTAATATGAATTCGTATAACAATATTTTGAACTACGTACATGGAAAAAATACTAGTTTAAAATATTTAATCCCCGTTTGTATTTTTAAAAATTTATTTTCCTACCTTTGTACTATGGCACACTTTATCAGGAGAAAACGAGTCAAAAAAACGTTAAACCAGTATAAATACGGGTGTACTAGCTAAAGCACGATTAGGGGTTTCGTGGATTGGCAACGTGCCTCCACCTCTTCTGTATATATACTTGGCAGGTTACATACATGTACACATACGTTTACAAGTACAACACGTATGGTGTACGGTGACCGATTCTTAACACGCCCCCTCAATCTAAACTGCTACTACATACAAGGTTTAGATTGGTTCTAAATCGGTCTAACATCTGCCGTGTGGCTGGCTTAGTAAAGACATCAGCCAACTGATCATTAGAAGAGATAAACCTTACCACTAAAGCGCCATCAGCAACTTGCTCTCGCACAAAATGGAAATCGATCTCAATGTGCTTGGTTCGAGCGTGAAACACTGGATTCGCCGTGAGGTAAGTAGCCCCTAGATTGTCGCACCATAAAACTGGAACTTGCTGTTGGGAAACACCTAGTTCTGTAAGCAAAGAACTGACCCACATAGCTTCAGCTGCTCCATTCGCTAGTGCCTTATACTCTGCCTCGGTGCTTGATCTCGAGACGGTAGGCTGCTTCTTCGAACTCCATGATATAAGGTTCGGACCCACAAAGACTGCAAAACCGCTCGTAGAGCGCCTGTCATCAACACATCCAGCCCAGTCTGCATCGGTAAATATACTGATATTTTGTTGTGGCGACTTACGGATGCGTACACCAGTGTCCAACGTTCCTTTAACATAACGCAAGATGCGTTTGACTGCCTCCCAATGTATTTCAGTAGGTTGAGAGAGGAACTGACACACCTTGTTCACCGCAAAGGAAATATCCGGACGGGTAAGAGTCAAATACTGCAGACTGCCAACAACACTGCGATACCGAAAAGAATCCTCTGTACCTAGTAGTGCACCAGTATCTCGAGCAAGCCGCTCGGTAGTATCCAGAGGAGTGGAAGTGGGTTTACAATTCTCCATATTTACCCGATGCAACAAGTCAAGTGCATATTTGCGCTGCATAAGTGTCATGCCCCCTGAATTGTACGACACTTCCAGTCCGAGGAAGTATTCCAAAGTGCCCAGATCCTTAATAGGAAAAGTTTCCGAGAGGGAGCGAACAAGGCCCTCAACTACTGCAGTAGTAGAACCGGCAATAACTATGTCATCAACGTAGACCAACATGAAAACTTGGACACCGCCCTGATGGAAGATGAACAGGGACGTATCAGCCTTGGAAGGAATGAAACCAAGCTGAAGTAAGCGAGCACTTAAGCGAGCATACCAAGCTCGGGGGGACTGCTTCAGTCCATAGATAGCACGCTGCAACTTGCACACATGAGACGGACAGCGAGCATCCTCAAAACCAGGGGGCTGCTGCATATATACATCCTCTGACAAGAAACCATGAAGGAAGGCATTGCTGACATCAATCTGACGAAGAGTCCATCCAAGAGAGACTGCAAGCGAAAGAACCAAGCGAATAGTCGCAGGCTTCACCACCGGACTGAATGTATCACCATAGTCAATACCATATTGCTGGGTGAAACCGCGAGCAACGAGACGAGCCTTGTACTTCTCAATAGAGCCATCGGGACGATGCTTGGTTTTGAAAACCCACTTGCTGCCAACAATATTAGTGCCAGGCGGTCGAGGAACCAGAGTCCAGGTCTGTGTCTGAGAGAGCGCTGAGAATTCTTCAGACATTGCGGCACGCCATTCTGGTGCCTGGAGCGCATCCTGATAAGAGACCGGGGCTGCAAATAGAGCACGCCTGCGCGGATTATACCGCACCGTGCCATCGGTGTAAATCTTCTCACGACGAGTGTTGTCGCGGAGGCGCGTGACCATGACGTGGCCGGGCGCCGCAGTCGAGGTAGCGGGAACTGTCGAAGGCGGCTCAACGACGTGCTCGACGGGAGAAGCTGGAGTCGAGCCGGGCGATCCAGTTGGTGGCGGTGAAACACAGCCACGGGAGGCTGAGCCAGGTGACGCAGGAGAAGCAGCCGGCTCGGGCGGGACGTGCGCATCCAACTCGCGTGGTCCACATGGCGCAGCGCCCTTGGCTGGAGCATGGGAAGATGCGATTGGGACATGCACATGCACGTCCATGCCTAGCTGCTGGACATCGATCGGAGCTGCTTCCTGTACATGTAAAACAGCATCTGGAGAAGACACGTTAGTGGACAAATAGGATAAGTCATATTGACGCACATGACGCTCTTGCATGTGAAGGCGCTGAAGGTCGTTCGTCAGATGATCTGTAGCCCCGGTATCCATGATCCAGGGTGGGGAGGCATGGGAGCTCGTCGAGGCGGAGTTCCCGGAGCGTTGGTTGTTGGCACGTACGAAGTCGGGGTTGTAGCGGTTCCGACAGTCAGACGCGATGTGCCCCCAATTGCCGCAGATTTGGCACCGAGGACGTTGACGGCGACCGTTACCTCCGTTCTGGCGGTTTCCACCGCCGTTGCCACCGTAGTTGGGGCGACCGTTGCCACCGCCGGAAGGCTGGCCATACCCGCCCGAGTTCTGGCCGTACCCGCCACCGCCAGCGTTGTACTGGCCACCACCGTAGCCAGCGTTGGGGCGGCCTCCGTTGCCCCCGCCGTATCCGGGCTGGTAGTTGCCAGCTGGGGGTCCTCCACCGGATGAGGGCAGCGACGAAGACATGGGCGCACGCGACTGCCAAGGGGCACTGCCGCACCCGCCAAAACCACCAGGGCGAGATGCTGCGTTAGCGGAGGAGGACCACTCCACGGTCTCGGCCTGCTGTGCCTGAAGCGCCTCGAAGGAGAGAACATGAGAGTAAAAGTCGGCATACGGAACGGAGATGTTACCGACCGTGAGAGCACCGGCGATGGAGTTGTAACCAGGGCCGAGGCCGGTAATGATGTAATCGACGAGCTCGTCGTCGATGATGGGGGCGCCGGCGGTGGCCATTGCATCAGCGAAGCTCTTCATCCTGTGCATGTACATCGCCGCCGACATGTCTTCCTTCCTCGTCGTCTGCAGCTGACGACGGATGTGCCGCACGTTTGCGCGGTTCTGAGCACCAAACATGGTGTGAACGGCAGCCCACACCTCTGCTGCCGTCTTGCAGCCGATGAGCTGCGTGGAGATGTCCTCGTCCATGGAGGAGAGCAGATGGCCGAGCACTTTCTTGTCCAGCCCCCACCAGTGCGCATACTCGGGGTTGGGGACGGTCTTGGCGGCGTCACCGGTACCTTCGGTGATGGTCTTCGCCGGAGCGGGCACGGAGTTGTCGAGGAAGCCGTGCAGGTGCGCGCCGCAGAGGTTCGGCAGCGTCAGTCCGCGCCACAGCATGAAGTTGGAGCTGTTGAGGCGGACAGCGACGGGCGGAATCGCCATCGTCGGTGTGGAGCTCGCCGAAGCGGAAGCGGAGATAGGCGAGAGGATTGGACCGATGAGTTCCAGGCCCTTGGAAGCCGAGGTGGACATCGCGCGGAGGAGGAAGCGTCACACGGGGAAGAGACGGCGCCACGCTCGAAGAAGCACGATCGAGATCGATCGCTAGCTCGGGGAAGGCGGCGGCTGAATCGGCTCTGATACCAAGCTAAAGCACGATTAGGGGTTTCGTGGATTGGCAACGTGCCTCCACCTCTTCTGTATATATACTTGGCAGGTTACATACATGTACACATACGTTTACAAGTACAACACGTATGGTGTACGGTGACCGATTCTTAACAGTACTATGGCTACTCGACCGGACGAGATGAACCCCGCGGCCGTGAGAAACACTACTCGATCGATCGGCTATCATAGTTAAGTGGAAGTTGCTCCTTACTGCACTGTCACTAATAACGTCGCCGATCCAGCGCTAAGTAAACCACGAAATTGGTACGTACGGCCAAGAGAGCGTAGATACAGATGGGCAGATGATCGTGCGTGCAATCAGGCATGCCTGATCGAGCTAGCTAGGCCGATATTCGCGTGCCCAGTCCGGCAAGAGCCGGCTCCATCGATCTCGGTGGTCCTCCGGCGCGTGACGCCGTCGTGCCACCTACTGCAGCTACCACCACCATGCAGCGCAACTTGCACCACGCTACGTACCTTACGTGATGATGATGACATGCATGGTCAAGTCATGACACGAAGTTTTGCATCCAAGACCCAAATAGCCTATTTACTCAGTCCGCACGAAAATATAAGATGTCATAGCATTATTCTGATACGGATGCATGTATCTAGGCGACCATATGTAGTCCGTATGTCACATATCTAGAACATATCATATGTTTGATACAGAGTAGTACTCCCTCTGTTTATGAATATAAGACGTTTTGAGATTGCACATATTTACTAGATGCATACTAAAAATGAGATATGTACACTAAACCATGTATACATACATGTACATCCATTTGAATCTAGAAAAGGGTTAAAACATCTTATATTTAGAAACGGATGAGTAGATATATAATAACGTGTTTTCTGTGTATCTCCGTGCGTCTTAATTGATTTATTGTACAATAGGGAAGCGGACTATATATCTCAGTAGTAATGACACTTGCATCAGAATGTATGTACACAGACCAGTGTCAGTCTCCTAGCTCAGCTGGTAGACTCTGAAACCACACCGGCCTATCTTGAGCATCCATCACATCAACCAAGAAGGTGCCCAGCCGTACGTACACAGGCAGCGTCATGTACACACAATGCAAACAGCTCGCTTGAACGAGAATCCGCCTCGCACGAGATAGATAGACGTTGAGGACCGCCACCACCCACTCCGTGCCGACCCGTATCTATCTATCAATCTATTTATCTACCAATCAATCTATCTATTTATCAGGCATCGCTACGCTGCCGCCAAAAGCTAATCCCGCCACGCGTGATGTTGTTGTATCTACGATTCTACGGGGCTACTGCTAAGCTACCTAGTCTACGAGATTTGTTCAAAAAACTAGCTAGTCTACGAGATATATACCGAGTGCTCAGCTACCTAGTATATGAGATTTTGTTCAAACAGCCACATTTCGGCGATCGAATAACAAAACAGCCACAATTATCAAAATAGCCACATTCTCGTGACACATAGATATGCAATCTAATGGTCGAAGGCACCTCCTCCACATCCTCCGTCCTAGATCTCAGCAAGCGTGTGGTCGGTGCAGTTGGGGCAGAGCTCGAAGTGGTCGTACGTGCATAACTCGGCGGCGGGAGCAGAGCTCGGTGCAGTGGTCGTAGGAGTAGGGCTCAGCAGTAGTGCATGAGTGTCCATAGTGGTAGAGCTCGGTATTGGGTTTGCCATCGGTGATCGCATCAGGTTCAAGATCACGCGGCGCTCCGCCATGTACCACGCCTTCACCTCGTCGTCCATCGACGCCATGTTGCCCGCCCATCAGGAACGCCTGGTCGGTGTTCCTCTTCTGGGCCGCAGCATTGGTCTTGAGAAGGTCGATCTTCACGTCATGTTTCACCAGCATCACCATCAACCTCGCGTCGGACTTCTCCTCCCTCATGATGGTGTGAGTTTTGGCGTCGGCGATGCATTGCTGGATCGATTACTACAACCTTTCGGCGGAGCCGTCGAGTCCCTGGCTGCTTGGCTTTCTTGTGGCCAATAGGACGCCCTCTCGCCACTGTTGCGGCCGACGCGTCGGGAAGATATGCTTCGTAGTGTGTACCTTTTTGTCCAAAAAGATCCTAAGTTTATCGAATCCAAAAAGTAGGTGCTTGGCAAGAAAGTTAAAATAAGTTATGTTTACCAGACCAATCTCGTTCTTAAATGGATTTGTATCAATGTTTTAAAATATAGGTCAGGGAATAAGATTTCGCCTGCAGTTGTGCACAAATATATAACGTAATATATTATGAAGTTATGTTAGTTATAAACAATTCATATGATAAGAGGGATACATATAAGCAATATGTCTTGCGACACCATAGCCTCGCTGACGCGAGCACAAATGGATATTTGTCCACCTTGGTCCTATTCCGTCTTGTGGGTTAACTCGTTTATTAAGATTAAACATATAAAAATTTTAAGTTAAAGGACGCTAATGTTGTTTCACAAAGTATTAGTTTTAGCTATTTTACTCCTCTTCCTCTCACCGGATTTCATGCATAGGCTTCCGCTCTAACGCTTTTGAAACGGGTCAAAATCATAATCGGCAACAGAAAATGCTATGTTGCCCGAGCCCCATAGAAAAACTTTGCCGCACTCACCAACTGGCACGACGAGGAGCAATATTCATTCGGACTTTCGCTCATCAAGATCAATGAATCGTCAATAAATAAATATGTGAAATTCAGGAAGAAAATTCCTCATTTGTTTTTGATCTGTCACCGATGGAGGGAGAAAACACTCCACCTGAATTTTTCATATAACTGTGGCAAAAACCTAAAACTATAACACAGACAAATATGGATACATCAAGGTGAGGGGAGAAAAAGCAACTGGCGGGACACTTCAACATGGCTAAGTAGTGGCCGCGGGGAAACAGCGAAGCCACGCCTGGTTTCATGCTGGAGCTCACGAGGAGCCGAGCACGCCACAACTGAGTGTCATCACGGCAGTTCTTGAGGAGCAGAGGCAACAAGGGCGCAGCCCTTGGATCATACTGTGCTTGCAGAGCTGCCTGTGAAAGTGCATGGTTGCCCCCATGCGTGGTTTTGGTAATTAATGACAATCCTTATGGACTAATGTTTACATTGAGATACTCTTATAGATCTTGTCCATGGGAAAAGATTGGAGTTCATGTGTTGGACTCTTGAAGATTACATGATGACCAATGCTCTATTCAATGGTTTATATGAAGAATGGTCATGTGTAGAGTTGAGCTTATTGCAAGTATGGCTTGGAAAAGAAGATTGAATGAACAATCATGTTTACCTCCAAGCCATCATACATATCAAGAGAAGAAGATGAAGTGCAAGCTCAATATGATGCATCTCGGAAGATATCAACCCCCATGCGTGGTTTTGGTAATTAATGACAATCCTTATGGACTAATGTTTACATTGAGATATTCTTATAGATCTTGTCCATGGGAAAAGATTGGAGTTCATGTGTTGGACTCTTGAAGATTACATGATGACCAATGCTCTATTCAAGGTTTTATATGAAGAATGTTCATGTGTAGAGTTGAGCTTATTGCAAGTATGGCTTGGAAAAGAAGATTGAGTGAACAATCATGTTTACCTCCAAGCCATCATACATATCAAGAGAAGAAGATGAAGTGTAAGCTCAATATGATGCATCTAGCAAGATATCATTTGATTGAGGCTTGCAAAAGAGACATGAAGACGGATCTTAGCGAGGCCCTCCCATAATGGAGTATGGGGGAGCATTTGGAGAAGTCTTCATCAAGCATGTGCTAGCAAGCACAATCAAGAAAGGTGCTTCAACTTGAGAGAGTCAAGATCGTCATCATCGAGCTCAAGTGGAATGCGCAAGGTAAAGGTATGATCTTGATAGGTTTTCTATTTTACCGGTCTCATGTTGTTAGTGAGAGACCGGGTTATAGGATAGACGGCGTACTATCAAGAGGGGCTCTCAAGTGAGTAACTTGATCGCATCTTTGTGGAGAGATCAAACCTTTGCATACTTGCCATATCATCTTTCTTGGTTCTTATTTGGTTTTCTCCTTGTTGGGTTTTTGTGCTTGTTGTGATCTTCACGACAAGCCCAAGTTCACCGAAAACGAATTTCGTATGGAAAACTTGTTGCGTTTTCGGTTTTGGAGGTTTGCCGGTTAATCCTTTTTAGAGAGGTTTTACCTTTCTCCATTTGGTTTTATCTTCCATTGTTGGACTATGATGTTTCTCTTCATGATCTTGTAAAGCTCTTCGTTGCGATTCCAACGAGTCCGAGAACATCGAAAACGGAGTCCGGATGATCAAGATATCTTCGTTTTCGTGTTCAGTGTTTCTGCAGTTTTCTGAGGGGCGGAAGTTCCGGATTGGCCGGAAATTCCGGCCATCCGGAAGTTCCGGGCAAATTTCCGGCCAAAGTTCCGGCCGAGTACAGAACCGTTTTTTAGTCGCTTTTCTGGGGGGCCGGAAGTTCCCGACCGGAAGTTTCGGCCTAAGTGAGCCTGCAACGGCTATTTTCGTGGGAGGGGCTATAAATACCCCTCCCCTTGTTCAACCTTGAGCAGCTCGTTTTTCCCTCTCTCTCCTCCTTATTTTGACCTTGGAAAAGCTTGGCCCCTCTCAATCCCTCCCATGATTCTTGCATATCTTTGAGGGAAAAGTGAGAGGAGATCTAGATCTACATTTCCACCAATCCATCTCTCCTCTAAGTGAGGGGAACCCTTTGGATCTAGATCTTGGAGTTCCATTCGTTGAGTTCTTCTTTGTTCTTCCTCTCTTCTCCCCCCATAAGCATTAGTTGCTTTTGGTGGGATTTGAGAGTGAAGGATTTGAGCACTTGTGTTCTTGCCTTTTGCATTTGGTGCATCGGTGTGCTCTCCACGAGGATTCCTGGAAGTTGAAAGCTTGTGAACTTGTTACTCATGGGTCTTTGGACCCTAGACGCCCATGTGGTGGTTGGACCCTTGGTGGTCACTTGTAGCCGTTCGGGAGCCCCCCAATCCCGTTGTGGGTTGTGCCCCGGATTGTTGTTGAAAGCCGTTCGGGAGCCCCCAATCCCGTTGTGGGTTGTGCCCCGGATTGTTGTTGAAAGGCTCCGGATTTCGCCTCGAAGGAATTCCGATAGTGGAAGGTGAACCAAACCTTTGTGGTGCGGTTCATCGGAGAAGAAGGTGAAACCTTTGTGGTTGTTGAACCGTTGTGTCGGTTCACACCTCTCCAACGAGACGTACTCCCTTAACAAGGAGGAACACGGAAATACATCCTCGTCTCCGCGTGCCTCGGTTATTTCTATACCCGAGCTTTTTACTTATGCACTTTACTTTGTGATAGACTTCGTGCTTGAAGTATTATATATAGCTATCACCTTGTTGTTTGTCTTGCTTTGCATAAGTTGTTAGTGCACATAGGTGAGCCTAGTTTATTTAGGTTGTCGGCTTGTTAATTTAAACACCTAGTTTTATTCCGCAATTATCAAGCCTAAACCGGAAAAGTTTTAAACCGCCTATTCACCCCCCCTCTAGGCGACATCATTGTCCTTTCAGCCTGTAGCAGAGCAGGGAGCAAGAGCGCGCTGAGGTCGCAGGGACACTTGCCGGAGCTGGGTACTCGAAGAAGTGCCCGACCGAGTCATCGGGTGGTGGGGCGCCGCCAACCGCAGCCCAAACTGGCGAGCAAGATTGTAGCCGAAGAAGAGGTGGTCACCGTCTCCAGGATGCACAATCTATCATCCGCCTTCATTAAGATCAATGTCGTCATCTTTCTCGTCATCGTTACGGAACCTCAACGAGGTTATTGGGACGTATTGCGAGCGGCTGAATCGGCCGTTTCTCTAGAACCAGGCTCCATGCACCCACGCATACCGTAGTCTCGCACGCGTTGGAAAGCGCGCGATACGAAAAGTTTTGGGTTAACTCTCCAATCCCCACTCACATCACTGCCTAGTCTCACTTTCCTCACCTTCTCTGCGACCGATGGCAGGCGCTCCACCGCCCTCGCCCCGCCCAATTAAGCAAATAGACATGGGGATCATGATTTTGACCCAAATAAGAAAATTCCCTTTTCTCTGAAACCGCAACACTAGTTTTTTCCCAATTTTACCGAAACCGGAATACCCAAATCAGTGAATATGCACAAATTATGCAAGATTTTGAGATCAGGATCTCACATACAGAGTTGCATCGCCAACTTCATCCTTCAGGGCCCATACAACACGACCGTTGCGTGAGGGCGATGTTGCCTCTATGTCGTCCTCTCTCGATGAAGAGGCACGCGGAACATGAGCGTCGTGGTCGAAGGCACCGGCTCGCGCTGCCTCGTAATTGTCTCTAGACGTTCCTACATGGCGACAATTGATCCCGAACCCAAGCCTCCCGCCAAACAAAAGACGCCGCTCGACAGAGGAGCGCGCGGGCGTTCACACGCCAGTATAAAGATATATTTTTTTTGTGAGTTTTCCGCGGCGTTGGTCTGCTGTTTTTTCCTTTTAGATTCGAGAGTTGGACACGAGACATTCTCAGGCGAAATTCGCTCGAGTAACAGCAATACTAATAACAAGCTAATCGTAAACACTGGTAAGTGAAAATACCCATCGTGACCCATCAAATGGAGCTGGAGAGCGTTACAAATTATTAACTACTCCCTTTGTTCCTAATTAACTGACTTCCATTTGTCCACATGCACATGTATATATACATGTAACATGTCTACATACATCATATACGTCAAGTGTGTCAAGTGTAGCATGCAAATGCATGGACCACAAATATTCGGGAGCAAATAGTTACATTGACAGAAGTATAGCAATCGTGGGCAACCGAAGGGGGCAGAATGGCAGATAGCATGCTAGCTAGCACTGCTGGTTGACGTGCAGTTGTACACTAGACAAACAGGCAAATGAAACTGATTGATTGGAGGAGAGCTAATCTGAGGGGTCTAGAAATGACACAAATGGCCCGAGCAAGCAGAAATTAATGGTGGGGATCGAAGTGCCATTGATTGTATACAGTAGCTTCTTTTCTAGTTCCAATATTGTACATGCGTGCCGATCTATATATCGATCGGATTAAGCATAATTCAACAGCGTGCATGCAAGTGGGACATGGATATCTACCTGCATCTCTGTACTTGCTTCCAACTTAGCAGGGCCGCAGGGGTATGCTAATTTGCAATCAAATGCCCACATGTTTTTTTTTGAAAGATCCAGCAATTGCTGGCTTTTCGATTAATAGTAGGTAGAGTATTTACATACTAGCCCGTGGGCAAAGGAGTAAATAAAAAGAATTTGAGAGCAACAAGCCGCAAAGCAGCAAAAACACACTCATTCAAGGAGGTTCCCAGATCATCCTACGCAACTTCTTTGCCCCTGCAACGGCCGATGCCTTTGCTTCTTCTTGTACCAGATTAAGCAAACGGCGTAGGTTGGACGGTTTGTCCTTGAAGACTCGACTGTTTCTCTCCTTCCACAGCTCCCAGCACACCAAGATGAGGAGTGATCGGACTCCCTCTCGGTGTTTTTCAGGAGTGGCTGCTGTGATCCTATCCCAAACCTGTTGCACGGATTGGCAGCTCTGCCATCGGCTTGGGTTTAGGGCGTCACAGTTCTTCCAAGTAGCGACGGACATCCAAAGCAAGCGGGCGTATGGGCACTCAAAGAACAGGTGCGTGGCTGTCTCCAGGTTCCTAACGCAGAAGGGGCAGAAGTAGCAGTTCGGCCATCTCCGCTGCATCAGACGGTCGGCGCACCATAGTCTGTTCTGCAGGAGAAGCCAAGCAAAGAAGCGGCTCTTGGGCGGCGCCCAAACATGCCAAACTTTCTCCGGCATGTCGCTTCTAATCTGTCCTTCAAATTGTAGACGATAGGCTGATTTTGCTGAATAGTTTCCGTCTTCCGTCGCGAGCCAGGTAATTGAGTCTGGCTCGTCAGAGAGCTGAATTTCTGCTTCAATGATCTGACGCCATAGCTGAAGAAATTCAGATAAGATCACATCCAGTGAGGCATGCCGTATGTCTGCAATCCATTGGTGATCATGCAGGGCTTCGGCGACTGTTCGCCGTTTACGCCGACAACACTTGTAGAGCGCAGGATATCGTGATCGCAGAGGAGACGCGCATAGCCACGAAGACGTCCAGAAGCTTGCTAGCTTGCTGTCTCCGACTGTCACCTGCGTTGCTGCAGCAAAGAGCTCGTGATCCAGCCGATCACATGGCAGTTCCATGCTGACCCATGGCCGTTCCGGGAACTTCCATTGAAGCCATAGCCAGCGCAGCCTAAGGGCACGGGCGAAGGCATCAATGTTGAGGATTCCCAGGCCGCCGTAGTCCTTTGGTGAGCAGACACGCTGCCAGCGAACCTTGCACTTGCCGCCAGCAGATTCCTGTTCCTCGATTCCCCAGATGAATCGGCGACGGATGCGATCAAAAGTCTTGATCATCTTCTTTGTGATCCGCAGCGTCGTGAGGGTGAAGATGGACAGAGCATCAAGAACGGAAGATGTCAGCGCATGTCGTCCTCCCGAGTTGAGCAGGCTGCTTTTCCAAGTGGCTAGCTTGCCGTGCGCACGATCAAGGATGTGCTGCAGATGTATCATCCGAAGCCGCCCGAGTGCCAGTGGCAATCCGAGGTAAGTCATGGGGAAACCTGTGCGTACCCCATCAAAACCTTGCAGTAGAGCGTCGAGGTCAATGTCATGGCATCGTATTGGCGCCACCGCACACTTGTTGCTGTTGATCACCAGGCCAGACGCCTGTCCGAACCCCTTGATTATCTCTAGCAGCCGCACAATCTCTGTCCTAATTGGGTTGACAAAGATTATTGCATCATCCGCGTATAAGCTGACATGCAGGATCGCTTCCCGTGCTGGTAGTGGTGTCAGGATGCCAGTGTCGGTGGCACGCTTCAGTAGTCGATGAAGAGGGTCGATCGCCAAGTCGAAGAGGAGAGGGGAGAGGGGGTCCCCCTGCCGGAGTCCGCGCCGATGCCGGATGGACTGGCCTGCCGTGCCATTGAGGAGCACGCGGGTCGACGCCGTGGAGAGTAGCAGAGCTAGCCAGTCTCGCCAGCGAGGCGGGAAGCCGAGATGTTGCAGCAGCTCAAGGAGATAATCCCATGAGATGGAGTCGAAGGCGCGAGCAAAGTCGAGCTTGATGAGCAAGCTCGGGGATATGCAAGAAGAACAAGAAAGAAGGCATGCATATGTGAACTTCCACAAAAGTAATAGGGTTCACAAAATTCAAAAATACAGCTAGAGAGTGCCACCGAAACATATATAGACGCCAATCTGTATAGATCATGTATCCAAGATGGTGCCCATACGTCCATTTTATATTTTGGAAGAGCATGCACACGCTACACACACGACTAGCTTCTTTTTATTCTGATGATATATATGAAATGTACCATAAGCAGGCCATTTTTGCATACATATACTTACATGTATATACGTGTGTGTCCGCTACGTGTAGCTTCCTTGCGGCCGATCGACGTGTACGTCCGGACAAGAACTAGCTAGCCACATATGCATGTGGGGAATGGATATCTAATCATCTACCTAAACATCTGACCGTAGGAAATGCTTCAAACTTATCTACCCACTACGGGAGAGCAGATCATTGCCGTGTGCTCAATGCACACGGTGAAGGCTGAAAAGCACACGGCAACGTCTTTGCCGTGTGCCGCACACGGCAAAGACTACACGGGGAAGAATTGCACGGCAAAGACTCTTTGCCGTGTGCCATATATCGGGCACACGGCAAAGACCACATGTGGGCCCCATCGACACTTGACGCGGACGGACGGACGTTAACGGCCAGTTCTGACACGTGGGGCCCATGACCTTGCTCTTTCCCGTGTGCTGTCGCTGGCACACGGCAAAGATGAATTATGTCATAAAAAAAAAATCCCCGCCCGAGATGTGGCCGAGACCGCCGAGGCTGGACTCCGGCACGAGCAGGGCCGGTGCGCCACAGCGCCGCGAGGCCGTCCGCGGCCGTGTGGTCCGCCGTCGTGCCGGCGGGCAGCGCGTCAGCTGGAACGCGGCCAGGGCGCCGGCGCCGGCAGCCTCGGTGGAGGGGACAGAGCCGGAGGCGAAGACGGCGCCGATGACGGCGACGGAGGAGAAGATGCGCTGCTCCCGGGGTCCTGCTCTGGCGGGGATGGCCCGGCCGGCGGCGAGCGGCGCGTGGGGCCAGGTCTCCGAGGCCGTCGAGCGTGGCGTCCGTCCACGGTGTCGCGGATGGACCTCGGCCACGGCGTCGCGGCCAGCTCCGTCCACAAGACTAGAGAAGGACTGAGCAGAGGCATGGAGGCCGGGTGGTGGATGGCGACGCCCAGCGACATCCCGCCGCACGCGAAGCGCGTCAGGTGGAACGCGTCCAGGGCGTCGGCGCCGGAAGCTTCGGTGGAGAGGACGAGCGTCCACCGCAGCTTGTCCGACGGGGCCAGGTCGCCGCCGTCGAGCGTGGCGTCCGTCCGCGCGGTGACGAAGAGGAAGGCCACGAACGCGGCCAGCTCCGGGTCCGGCTTCAGGACCTCGGCCACGGCGTCGCGGATGGACGTACGGGTCCACGACCTTGCCGCTGAGGGTGCCGGACTGCCGGTCTCGATGTCCCGGGCCAGCTCCTTCCAGTGGAGCTGCAGGAAGCGGACGGCGCGGAGCAGGACGAAGCTCCTTTATGTCGACGCTGCTGCTCGCTGGCCTCGCGTGCGTTGCCTCACGTGCGCAAGATTTTTCTCAGCCACAACGCACACGGATTGTGTGCTTTCTCACAGCTGCTGACAACCGTTGGATCATGCTCATCAATCATCCAACGGCTCCAGTGCATGATCCGGGTGAAACTATTTCTGGCCAATCAGCACGTCTAGTCTCTTTGCCGTGTGTAGGTACACGGCAAAGATTTTTTTGGTTTTTCTCTTTTTTCTTTTTTTTATTATGTAGCAGTGACTATTGCATGGAATAATTCTTGTGTAACTTAAAAGACCAAGTTTATCATTGTTGTTAGTACGCATAAAAGGACTTCATGTCAAAGATTTTTTTTCTTGAAGTTTTTTCACTTTCTTTGATTTTTTGAAAACAATGGTCAAAATGGCCGCCATGTCTATTCATTGAAAGGGGACGAATTTTTCAAAACTATCGACGGTTCTGTGATATAATCACTACTTGTGTAGCTTAAAATGATTTTTGAAAAAATTTCAGAGCAAACTGTCACACACTTGTAGTTCAAATTTGAATTATTTTCGGAAAATCGGCATAAAGTCGTTTAAATAGGCGAAATTAGGTAGAAACCGAGAAAATTCCTAATATTTCTGGATTATCCATCAAATATGGTCTACTTTGTGTGAATATTGTATGGGGTTCCATTTTGCACCATATTTGTTGTACTTGCTTCAAAAAAATATCACTTTTGACACTTAAAAAATAAAAAATGATATTTATAAACATAATTTGAAAAAACCCAGTTCTAAAACATTGTTTGTCATACCAAGACACACCTATGTGTCAAATATGGGCACATTAACACAAACTATGCCACGGGAATAGTCATACATAGGTCATTTGAGTCGAAACTTGAACATGTTTGTAGATGGTTGATCATTTTGTGAAGCATTTTTTTGAAAACTTTGTCAAAACTCAAGTTTATAATTTTTTCTATCAACTACTACACATAAATGGACTCCGTGCCAAAGGATTTATTTTTTTGGGTATTTTTTCACTTTCTTTTAGTTTTTCGAAAAAACGGTCAAAATGGGCGCCGTGTCTATTCATTGAAGCGGGTCGAATTTTTCAAAACTATCAAAAGTTCTGTGATATAACCACTAGTTGTGTATCTTAAAATGATTTTTGTAAAAATTTCAGAGCAAACTATCACACACTCGTAGTTCAAATTTGAATTACTTTCGGAAAATAGGCATAAAGTAATTTAAATAGGCGAAATTAGATAAAAACCGAGAAAATTCCTAATATTTGTGTATTATCCATCAAATATGGTCTACTTTTTATGGAAACTAGATGGGTGTCATTTTTCACCATATTTTGTGTACTTGCTTCACAAAAAATATTATTTTTTACACTTAAAAAATAAAAAATACTATTTATAAAATAATTTGAAAAACTCAGTTCTGCATTATTGTTTGTCATAACAAGACACACATGTGTAAAATATGAAAAATTTATCACAAACTACGCCACGGGAATGGTCATACCGTTGTTACAAGTAGATAAAGTAAAATTGAAAAAAAATGAAAATTGCTCTTTGCCGTGTGTTGGCACACGGCAAAGATCGATTTTCATTTTTTTTTAATTTTGAAAAATATCTTTGCCGTGTGTTTTGCTTTGCCGTGTGCTTTGGTTTGACTCCGCCGTTTGCGCTTCCGTTTGCTCTCGTTTCTTTGCCGTGTGCTTTGGTTTGCCGTGTGCTTTGCTTAATCTTTGCCGTGTGCATCTCTTTACCGTGTGTTTTTTTCTGTCTTTGTCGTGTGCTTTTCTTTGCCGTGTGTCGACACAGCACACGGCAAAGAGCCAGACACACGGCAAAGTTCTGCTCTCCCGTAGTGACCGGTTGTAGCTAGCTAGCATACGGGAACTTCCAGATGCAGCTACGTTTGTAATCAAAGGAACACATGTGGGATATGAAAAGAAGCATAAGAAAGTAGGCATGCATATGGGAACTTCCACAAGATTAAGTAATAGCAAACAAATAAACATGTATAGACGCCAACCTGTATATATAGAGCATACACCCAAGATGGTGGCCATACATGACGCCATACCTCCATTTTCTATTTTGGGAGAGCACACGCTGGCACACACGGCCAAAGCCAAAACATTTGGGAGCCGGCGCATCTACTTGCTCCGACGCCAAAACTCAGTCCAGCGAGGTACTCTCGATAGGGGATGAGGAGAGGAGGGGCGACGGGCGACGGGAGGCGGCGGCGGCTTACGCTGCCGCCCAACGGACTCTCGCCGTCATCGACGGTGAGGCAAGGTTCGCCGGCGGGGGGCCAAGGGTCTGGATCCCGCTTCTCGTGCCTGGAGCAGGAGGAGATGTCCACCTCCGACGAGGAGGAGTGCCTCTCCGAGACTCCTTTCGAGGCCGCCATGGACGTGCTGGTCGAGGAAGGCGAGGAGGAGGGGACGGTGGGCTGGACTCCGGTGACAAGGAGGGGCAGGAGATCGGACGAGGAGCTGCAGCAAGAGTTCTGGAATGAAATTGGATTTCCAACTCCGGCATCGCGGACATGGGAGAAAGGCTCTACTTCGACGTCGTCGACGACCGTGCCGTCCCCTTCCTCGGAGCTGGGGATGCAGCGGGCTTCAAAAGCTGTGGGCACTGCTCGAGGTCGCTCTTCGCCGCCGACAGGATCCACGGGCGCCGCTGTCTCAAGGCCGGTGCGGCTCGGCTGGCGCGGTCCGGTGCCGCGGCCGCGGATCACTCCACCCACTGTTCTCGGCATGTTTCTTCCACCCCTGGATGCGGCCGGAGCAGTGAAGAGCGGCGCCGGGTCGGAGAAGGTGGCGGCAGGCAACGCGGCGATGGCGGATCACGGCGGCGGGGCGGCGGCGGCCGGACCGGATGTTGCGGATCACGTCGGTGAGGCGGGATTTCAAATTCGTAATTCTCCCCCAGCGACACATGGGGCCCACCAGACAGCTGATCTCGGACGTCCATCTCCGTGGGCATATCTGAGCCGTTGCTTCGCCGGCCTGTGGAAACCCTTCGCATCGTCTTCGCCAATCACGCCCGACCATCGCAACAGCGCCGCCATCACTGCATCTCGCCGGCCCACGCCGCCTCCACCTTCGCCAGCATCATCCAAGGTGACACCTGGAACGGACTTCGACACGCCGCGCCAAGTCTCCCCGCTCCCGTGCTCCCTTACGCGATCCTTCGCGGAGGTCGCAGCCGCGCCGCCGGGCATGGCTGGACAAGGAGGAGGGCAGCCCGGAGGTGGATCGCAGGGGGGCCAGCAGCCTTCACGGTTGCCGCAGACCCGACCTCCGATGATATTCGGCAGGCTTGCGGGGCCGGGTACCGGGTCCTCGGCAGCAAGCGCGACGGCAACCATGCGTGGTGTGGGTGGGGCTGCGGCTCCAGTGCGCACTGCGGCGGCGCCTGTGCGTACTGATGCAACGCCGACGGTGGTGCCTACTGCCGTTACCACGGTTCCGTTTGTCTTAGGAGCTGCAACGGCGGCGGGTGCGGCTGTTGTGAAGAAGAAGAGCAAGAAGAAGAGGAAACCGGCGCCACCGGCGCAGCCGGAAGCCGAGGCCGGACAAGGTTCTGTCGGGGCTGCTGGTACGATTGTGCCCGCGGAGACTGCTGCGCCTGCTGGTCCGGTTGCCGCAAAAAGGAAGAGATGTGCAACTTGTCAGGTTGACTCCCATAGCACGAAGGAGTGTTCGATTGACCGATACTGCTACTTCTGTGACAAGGTGGTGCACCCAACGTTTCGATGCCCAATTCTCCGGGTCCCGAAGCCATATGCAGGGCTGGCGGGAATCGGAAGTCAGGATACCATGTTTAGCCACCTGCCGGACGGTGTCTTTCGACCACAGTTGGCCTCCAGTTCAGCACCTGTGGCTCTTGTGTCGGTGACCGGGGACCCGGTGACAGCGGAGGTGGTTCAGTCCATGATTGCGCGCTACTGTCCGCTGCAGTCGGCGTGGCGTTGGGAGGCCATCCCACATGAGGATTCTTTTCTGGTCAATTTTCCTTCCATGGCGGACTTGGAGAGGATGAATGGCTCGGAGCTTGGGGTTCCAAAGAAGCAGTCGATGATCTCCATTGATATCTGGAAGCCGGCTGATGTTGAGCCAACGGCGGAGTTGACTCCTACTTGGGTGCATGTGTCTGGCGTGCCAAACTCGTTGCGCCACTTTCTGGGTCTTTGGGCAGTGGGTACTCTAATTGGGAAGACTATGGATGTGGACTTGTTGGCTCTCAGGCGCCAAAATGTTGCTAGGATTTTGGTGGCCATCCGTGACCCCAACTTGTTCGTGACGAGGGAGGTCGAGTCCGATGCCTTCTTGCTGCTTAAAGGGTACTCTTTCCGGTTCACTAAGGAGGCGGCTGATTATGTTGCGGACCCGGAATTTATACCTTTCATATGGAGGAGGAATGAGAAGGACGATGATGCTAAAGGAATGGAGGATAGAGAGAAAGATGTGTCTCATATGGAGGATGCACCGACGACCGAAGATGGAGATACCCATATGCCTCAAGCTAATGCGACGGGGCCGGGGGGATCGACTCTTGGGCTGGTTGGGGCTGTGCATGAGTTCCACGGTATTGCGGTTACCCCGATAAACATGAATCCGCAAACACCAAGAGGAAAAGAGATTGTACAGGAAATGGTGGCAGCTGGGCAATTTGCTGTTGATATAGCCTCTGAACCTGGGAGTTTCCAGCGTGATACATTCACTGAAGCTGAACCTGGGAGTTCCCAGCGTGATACGTACACTGAAGATGCACCTGGGAGTGCCTTGCGTGCTGCCTGTTCCATGCTGCTGGGCCGGTCGGCGTCGCCTGGGGCGACCGATAGCGAGGCGCTGCTCGATTCGCCGGCGCGGGCTGATGAGGCGAGGGCGACCAAGCTGGTGGTCTCTGCCGGCCCAACTGGACCTGCGGGGCTGCCGTTGCTACCGCTGTCGCCCACGGCGACGGACAGCTGCGTGTCGCGCGGCGCTGCTGGGCCTTGCATTCCGGCTGGGACGGGTACTGCTTCTCTGCCTGGGCTGGATTCGCCACAGGCGGTCGCGAAGCTGTGTCCAGGAGGGACCTGCTCTAGCGTGACGACTGCCGTCCCTTCGACGGACGGGCAGTCACACCAGCCTGCTGTCGCGCTGGAGGCGGCGGCGGGGCTGGCCATCGGCGACGCTACGACGACGGTCCAGGAGATGCCGCGGGGGGTGGTTTCTTCCTCACCATTACCTCCCCCTGTGGCGACGCCGTTGAGGAGGAGCGAGAGGCACATTGTGGCCATCGACGGCTCCTCCGCGACGGACGAGGACTCCATGGCGAGGGCAATGAAGCGCAAAGCGGAACTGAACATGGATACACCTGGTATGAACACATACTCAAAGTCATTCCTTACATTGTCAAATTCAAGCATTGCTTCTAAATTGAGTAGTGTTGGTCTTTCTTTGGGTAATAATGTTGAGAAAATTGCTATGTCGACTAATGCACTAAGACGTTTGGAATATGACCGGTTAACAGTCACCCCAAAAGTCTCGTGTAAGTCGCACATTACCAACTTGGATGAGGAGGAGCAAAATGACACAATTGATGTCCAGCTCCTCTCACATCTAGTAGGTGATGTATCGGAGGGTGGTTTAGACGAGGCCAGGCTTAGCTCAATATTTGATCTAAAAGCTTCTGACCGAAAGTCAAAAGCCGTCTCTCAAAAGAAAAATAAAAAATCGTCACGTAAAAAGGCGAAGTTCTCCACACCTCCAATAGTTTCCCGATGAATGGCGCATTCGAGAATAGCAGAGGTCTTCGTGACTTGGCTAAACACGCTCGCATTGCTGATCTTATTCGGGATCATCGTTTGGATTTTGTGGGAATTTCCGAGACGGGTAAACGGGACTACTCAGCGAGCCTACTCAACCGCCTGTCGGGTGGGGTAGAGTTCACTTGGAGGTCTCGTCCGCCACGTGGTCGGTCTGGGGGCATTTTAGTAGGCGTCAGAACAGAGACCATGGATGTATTGGCTAGTTCGGAAGGTGACTTTCATATTAAGGTCCACATCCGTAACAAGGCTGACAACTTCTTATGGACTCTGGTCGCTGTATATGGTGCTGCCCAGGATGAGCATAAACCTGCTTTTCTCAGAGAGTTGGTGAACCTAGCAAAAGATAACCCATATCCTATAATTATAGGGGGTGATTTTAACTTGCTTAGGTTTCCACATGAGAAGAGTAGAGGCAGATTTGACAACAGATGGCCTCTCTTGTTCAATGCTGTTATTGACAGTCTTAGTCTAAGAGAAGTCTCTATGGTTGGGAGGCAATTTACTTGGGCTAATAGCCTCCCAGAGCCAACATACGAGAAGCTGGACCGTGTATTGATGGATTCGGATTGGGAAGTAAAATACCCACTGGTCTCAGTACGGGTCCTCGAACGTATAGAGGCATTGTCAGATCATGCTCCCATACTCCTAACCACGGGAACACCTAACCCAGTGCAAACACCAATTCAAATTTGAATTGGGCTGGTTGTATAGGGATGGGTTTTTTGATATGGTCAAGAGGGTGTGGGAAAGACCGGTGCCTGGCCTTACCCCAATCCAAAGGTGGAATAATAAATAAGCGCAGTGCGCAACACCTGAATGGTTGGGCGAAGCATATGGTTGGGCAATTAAAAAAAGAAAAGCTCCGGTTGTCATCTATTATTGATGAACTGGAGGCCGCTGCGGAAGTTAGGCCCCTATCTTCGCAAGAGATCGAATTAAAAAATCGTTCTAATGCCGAGATGGCGGGTCTTCTTCGTGAAGAGGAGATCAAATGGTACCAACGATCGAAGGCCCAATTTATTCTGGAAGGAGATGCAAATACGAGATACTTTCATAGTCTTGCTAATGGAAGACATAGAAAGAAACTCATTCACTCCTTAAACCAGGAAGAGGGTACGATTGAAGGCCATGAGCAGTTGAAATCCTACATCACGAAGTACTATAAAAATCTATTTGGAGAGCCGGACGCAGATAATTTCTCGCTGGACGAAACCGAAAGATGATATCCCGCAGGTTTCCGATGAGGAAAACGCCCATCTGACCGCTCCTTTCTCTATGGAGGAGGTGAAGAAGGCGGTATTCCAAATGGAACACAACAAAGCACCGGGTCCGGATGGTTTTCCCGCAGAGTTTTATCAAACTTTCTGGGACATAATTCAAGCGGACTTGCTAGCGATGTTTCAGGATTTACATGCTGGACATCTTGAGTTGTTTCGCCTAAATTTCGGTGAGATAATTTTGTTGCCAAAGGTTAATGGAGCAGAAAGGATTCAGCAATATAGACCTATCTGTCTTCTTAACGTTAGCTTCAAGATTTTCACTAAAACCGCTACTATTAGGCTTAACTCGGTGGCTGATCATGTTGTGAGGCCCACTCAGACGGCGTTTATGCAAGGTCGCAATATTCTTGATGGAGTTGTGATCTTACATGAAACAGTTCATGAGATGCATCGGAAAAAACTCAATGGAGTCATCCTAAAAATTGACTTCGAAAAGCGTATGATAAAGTCAAGTGGTCTTTCTTGCAACAAACACTCAGAATGAAAGGTTTTTCAGCTGAGTGGCGCGCAATGATTCATAATTTCGTTTCCGGAGGAAGTGTCGCCATCAAAGTCAATGACGATGTTGGTAGAAACTTCCAGACGAAAAAGGGATTACGGCAAGGCGATCCATTATCACCTATATTGTTTAATATAGTTGCTGATATGTTAGCCATAATCATTGAGCGGGCAAAATCCGATGGGCAAATTGTGGCGTGGTACCGCATCTAGTTGATGGCGGATTATCCATTCTGCAATACGCTGACGATACAATTCTTTTTATGGAACATGATATGGAGAAGGCGAAAACCTGAAATTAATATTATCAGCGTTCGAGCAACTTCCGGTCTAAAAATCAATTTCCATAAAAGTGAAGTGTTTTGTTTTGGCGACGCCCAAGAGGAGGCTGCCCAATATGCGAATTATTTGGCTGCGGGCTCGGCCAGTTTCCAATTAACTATCTAGGCATCCCAATTCACTTTAGGAGGCTAACGATAGCTCAATGGAAACATGTTGAGAAAGACTACAAAAGAGGCTAAGTAGCTGGAAAGGAAAACTACTATCCTTGGGGGAAGATTGGTACTCATAAATTCAGTCCTAACTAATATGGTGCTGTATATGATATCTTTCTTTCAACTACCAAAGGGAGTCTTGCATCGATTGGATTACTTTCGATCCAGATTCTTTTGGCAAGGGGATAGTGAGAAAAAGAAATACCGGCTGGCAAAATGGGATGCAGTGTGCCGCCCTAAGGACCATGGTGGTCTTGGGATTCATGACCTTCAGGTCAAGAATAGAGCTCTTCTTGGTAAGTGGCTTTTTAAGCTACTGACGGAAGAAGGGGTGTGGCAAACCCTCCTTAGGAAGAAGTACTTAGGCTCAAGTGCGATATCACAGGTTTCTTGGAAATCAGGTGATTCCCATTTTTGGGCGGGTCTAATGGCGACGAAGAAATTCTTCTTCCCATATGGCTCCTTCTCTATTAAGGATGGGTCTGAGATAAGGTTCTGGGAGGATATGGTTGGGTAATACTCCACTCCGAGAACAATATCCAGCGTTATATGGTATTGTCCAAGGACGTCACAAGAGCGATACGCTTGCTCATGTATTGGTTGATAATCAACCTAATGTGACGTTTCGTAGAGATCTTGTTGGACCCAGGTTGGCATCTTGGCATGAGTTGCTCCAGCGACTCGCTTCTGTCAATTTGTCTCAAGGACCGATGAGTTTCGGTGGAATTTACGCAAGTGCGGCAAATTCTCCGTGGACTCCATGTATACCGCACTCGTTCAGCCGGACGTGCCAGTCAATAATAATAAGAAAATCTGGAAGATGAAGATTCCACTTAAAAACAAAGTTTTCGCGTGGTATCTTCGTCGAGGAGTAATTCTTACAAAAGACAACCTTGCAAAACGCAATTGGCATGGGAGTAAACAGTGTGTCTTCTGTCATAAAGACGAGACAATCAAGCACCTGTTCTTCGAGTGCAAGTTCGCTAGTTCTATATGGTCCATCATCCAAATAGGTTCTACTATTTATCCACCTACAAGCATTGCTAATATTTTTGGCAACTGGCTGAATGGGTGGATAATAGGTTCAAACAACTTATTAGGGTGGCAGCGCTTGCCGTAATATGGTCGCTTTGGCTATGTAGAAATGACAAGGTTTTTAATGATAAAAATTGTTCTCTTATGCAGGTTATCTACCGGACTACTGCTACACTCCGTTCGTGGTCTCAGTTGCAACGTGTGGGGCATCGAGACCTATTTATGGAGGTCTGTACAAGACTGGAGGATACGGCGAGAGACTTTTTATCCCTACATGGATGGCAGCATAATTTGCGGATCGGCCCTCCTCCAACATAGGCGTTTTTACAATTTCTCATATTGATATGTAATTCGACTTGTTTTTCTTTTGCTACTACTTCAGACTTTTTGGCTGTGTGCATCTTAGTTATGCAGAGGCTGGGTGTAATGCTTAAACTTTTAAG
Organism: Poa pratensis; assembly: GCA_947311845.1. Classification (NCBI taxonomy): domain Eukaryota; kingdom Viridiplantae; phylum Streptophyta; class Magnoliopsida; order Poales; family Poaceae; genus Poa; species Poa pratensis. Next base: position 823,620 of record CAMZMU010000117.1, on the reverse strand, counting down.
TAATAAAGACTCCCTTTATCTAAAAAAAGACACGAACACACAGCTCAACTTGCGTCATTATTCACACTGGATACTGCACACATTACACCCGTCTAATTTTTTTTTCTGATGACATATATGAACCATAAGGAAGCACACAGGCCATTTTTGCATACATATACTTACATGTATATATATACGTGTCCGCTACGTGTAGCTAGCTACGTCCGTATAACCTTGCGGCCGGTCGACGTGTGCGTCCGGACAGCTAGCCATGCACGCCGGCGACGTTCCTCCTCTTGACCGTGACGGCGAGCCCGTTCTTCATGTGTAGTATGATGGACAGCTTCGGCTCCACCACGTGTCCCGGCACGGCCTCCACGGCGAAGTTCCACAGCACGGCGGCGGCCGCGGTCTTCATCTGCACGAACGCCATCTCCTTTCCCAGGCAGGTCCGTGGCCCGGCGTTGAAGGAGATGAACTTGTAGGACGGCTCGTAACGCAGCTTCCCGTCGCCGGTGATCCACCTCTCCGGCCGGAACTCCGCGCAGTCCTTGCCCCCACACGCCCTCCATCCTCCCCATGCAGTAGGAGAAGATGAGTATCTTGTCGCCGGCCCTCATCTCGTGCCCGCTAGGGAGCACGTCGTCGGCCACTGCCGCCTTGTGCTCGAACGGCACGGACGGGTACAGCCTCAGGCACTCGCACAGCGCCGCGTGCAGGTACACCATGCCGCTCAACTCGCTCACGTCGAACACCACCATCTCGTCATCATTCTTCTTCTTGCGAGAAGCAGCGATCGGCGCCAGCTCGTCCAGGATATTCTGCTCCACGCGCGGGTTCTTAGAGAGGAGGTAGAAGAACCACGACAGCGCCGCGCCGGTCGTGTCACGGCCGGCGAGCAGGAGGTTCACCGTCGTATCACGCAGGAACACGTCGTCGAACTCGCTCGCGTTGTCGTTGCAGATGAAGGACGACAGCATGTCGGCCGAGTCACTGATGACATCCACCTTCAGCTTGTGATCGTCCCTGCGCTTCGCGATGGTGTCAGCGGCGAAGCGGTCGATGGTCCTTTTAGCGGCGGCCATCTTTCTCTCCGTGCCGACCTCCAGACGGTACATGAGCTTCCAGTTCCAGCACGACGGCGAGATGAGGTGACGGAGGAAGAGGGTCTCCAGCACGTCGTCCATGGCGCGCGCGAAGGGCACCACGGGGAGGCTGATCTGCAGGCACCAGGGGTCGACGCCGAAGACGAGGGTGCACGTCATGTCGAACGTTAGCCGCAGGAACACGTCGTGCAGGTCGCAGCTGGTTCCGGCGTCGGCGGCGTTCGCGAGGAAAGTGAGAAGGCTCCTCTCCACCTTCTCGCGGCTGTACCGCGCCGAGAAGGCACGGAAGCGAGGCCCCGCCATGATCAGCTGGGACTTGGCCCGCTGTCGGCGCCACGACTCGCCGTCCGCGTTAAAGATGCCGTTGCCCAAGACGTCGAAGATCTCGGCGAACTCGTCGCCCTTGGGGTAGTTTATGAAGTTGGAGGTGAAGATGTGGCGCACGTTGGACGGGTCGCAGGTGACGAAGAACCGGACGCCGGTGACCCCCGCGCGAGCTTCGAAGTTGTACGTGTCGGCCAGGACGCCGGTGGCCCAGTCATGGAAGTGGTGCATGTTGGCGACCAGGCCGAAGAGATGGCCCAGTATTGGCCATTCCGTCGGCTCTGCCTTGCTTATTTTCTTGGATTGGAGGTGACGGTAGTACAAGACGAAGCAGCAAAGGAGGGCGAGGAGCTCTACCGACGAGTACACGGAATCCATGGCTAGCTAGCTTGGAAAAGATGGGATGTCACCGGTGCAACAGAAGCTTATATGGACGCACTCTTGCATGCATACGTCAGCACGCTGATATATGTGAATTGTTCATTGGTTGGTGAGGTGTCCCCATCAGCTTACAGTACGATGATTGGGCCATCGATACTACGATTCTATCAGTTTGCAAAATTTAGTTTGCGGTTCTTAATATACATGGAATATGTATATACATGGAATTTTATGGTCCATACCATATGTTTTCTTAATGATAGGAAATGAATGGTCTATGTTTATTCAGTAGGTTTGCCATTATCCGGACAACTAAATCATCTTGAGTTTGAGTCGACTTTCTTGCTTGCTACCGTTTGCGTGTGCACTGGCGGACCTTCTCAGGGGCCAACCTGGGCCGTGGCCCCCCAGCAAAGACAAGTTTTTGATTACCCACTAGAAATTTTAAATTACACGGCCCATTAAATTGAAAGCGCTTCGTAAGTTTGCCTGGCCTTTGGACTGTGAGCATCCTTCCTCCACCTACGCTGCAGTCCTGTAGTGACCACTTGCATCCTTCGTTTCAGCTTATCCTCTGTCCTGTCTTCTCCTTATTATTATTATTTTTTTTTTTGAAAGCCTGCGTACAACAGAGTACCTCATACAAGTATGGAGTACAAGCAAGAAAAGCAGAAAACCGACGCAGGGAACAGAGAAGAACAAGCACAAGCAACGACGCCGACGAGGAAGAAGAAGAACGCCGACCACCTTCAAGCCACAGCCCGAGAGCACCTCCTACCTTGAAGATCGCCGCAGAGCCCGTCCGCCGCGCCGCGACGGAGATATGCCGATAGTCTTCTCCTTATTTTATTCTGTCTTTGTAAGTATTTAGTACTTCCTAGCCCCTCCTATACAGTCTCATTATCTTGTTAGTCTTGGTTCTTGCATCTGAGTTGGGGAAAGTCTAATTAGGTCTACGATTTTGTAGTAAATAATTTTTTGTTTGCAGATTTTTATCTTTCTTTGTGGAGTAGTGTGAATAGTTAAGGAGTAACTATTGAGTCATTTTATAAACTAAAGATAGGTGAATGTGAAGCTAATTAAGAAGTTAATGGTTATCTTTTGTTCAAAAAAATTAGTGATGAATTCAAGTAATCTATCATGGCTAACAACATGGTTACGTTGAAATTTTGGTACAACCTTTTTTTTAATTTAGAATAACTGAAACCTATATTTATATTGATGTCAAACATATATTTTGCAGCCAATGTGAACAAGTTAGTCCAAAATTTTCTAAATGCTACAAATTTTATTTTCTTGGGGTTGTAAGATTATGAACTCCTATATTTTTTCACGTCACATGGCAGTTTGGCCCCCCCTTAGATTTCGTTCAAGGTCCGCCACTGTGCGTGTGCCTCTCTTTATCATCTTCTTCCACTTCGGCATGTTTATTTTCTAATCACATAGTTGCATGTTGCGTTTGTAAGTATATATATGCACGTAAAACCTTCTGTAAGTGTATCACTATTTAGCGGCATGAAAGATGTATGTCTTTCCGAAATTCTTACGAAAACCCTTCTAATTTCTAATTTCGGTATGGCTCTGACCAGATTGGCAAACCTGCTCGTCATGTCCAGCAGGAAAGGATTTGGCAGCCCTCAATCTTGTCTCGGGCCTTGGTGCGCTATCCGGTCAGCCCATTATAGCCGGGCGTACGGCAAGAAGGCCGGGAAGTGAGAACAGACACAAACGAGAAGGAGGAAAAAGACCGCTCAAAAAAAAGAAGGAGGAAAAAGAAAAATAAGATGGGCAGACATGTAGCGAGTATTTCGCAAATAGTTGCGGGCGCACGCCATTTCCCGATGTAGAACTTAATTTTTAATAAATCATGCATGTGGCTTATGTTGCCAATACGTAAGTGAATCGTACCATGTGCTATTCACGCATCATTTATTTATTTTGTGCAGGCCACGTATTGTCATATTTTTGTATACAAAATTGTAGATGCACAAAATACAACATAATCTATGCCCAAGAATTAATTCGCATTTTTTAAAACTTCTAAGTGGTACATCTGTCAGTGTGGTGCGGGCTTGAAATTGTAGTTTCCCTGTAGTAAGCTCAACCTTCAGCACGTACCTAGTAGTATTGTTTTTCGATATATATATATATATATATATATATATATATATATATATATCTTTTGTACGTTCCTGCACATACTCCCTCGCTGGCAGGCAATAATTGGCGCTCGGTGTAGCTAGCTAAGCTAGAAAGGCTAATGTCGCATTAGGAAATTCTCCTGAAACTCGTGTGCTAATTCAGATGCACGTAAGCAGCAATTCATATTCATGGCGATCGAGCAGCACAGTGGCGTTGCACAGTAGCCGTGGAATTTGAGCCACCCGTGTTGCGGACATCCCGGTAGGTACGTCCACCAGTCATCTCGCTCCCTCGCGCAACTAATAATGGAGATCGCAAGCTAAGGAGTGACTCATTTTTGCTTCTCACGTTAGCAATAATCTTTCTATGGACGTCTGGAATTCTGTTTCATGTAGCTTGGCAAGAAAATTTTGAATCATGGATACAAGATCCTTTACACGTGTAAAGACCTATTGCTCATGCGATTTGGGATCCTCATTTTGGTCCAACGGGGCGACGCATCAAGTCCGCACGCGTCCGTTTGGGTCGTGTTGGACAAAAACTAGGGCCCAACGGGCCGACGTAAAATCGGACAGGGGCCAATTTCAGTCCGCCGCCCGTCCGCGCCGATTGGGCCAGGAATGCGTCGGCGCGGACGCGCGGCGGACTTATTGCGCGTCCGCTTGTTCACGCGTGGTGTCCTCCCCAGACCCACCTACACGATGACGGTCAGCCTCCCCTGGCCCGGTCCTTTTTAATGCCCAGGGGATAGGGACGGCCAGCCCCCACCCACCGCCCCCACTCCCACCCGTCCACTGCCGCTCCCTGTCCTGCGACCAGAACCCTAGCCACCGCCACCATGCCATTCCAATGGCCGGGATTCGGCAAGGCCAAGCACGACGGCGAGGCAGGCTCGTCTTCTGGCCGCCGCCGCCGCCGTCGCCGCACCCCCACCCCATCCCCTTCCCCATCCCCACCATCTTCCCCGGTGCCGCTCCCCGTGGTTTTCTCCCTCGCGCCGATGGGCGCCGAGATTGCGGACTGCTGGTGGTACTGGAACCACGCGGTCCCGGTGCCGTGGCCAGATGCAAAGTTGCCGGACCACTGGCACCTGAAACCGCAGCGAATCCCGGTGCCGCCCATCCCGACGAGCCGCCGCGCGCGGGAGCAGGAGATTGAGCCCCGCGCGCGCGTCTCCCGAGATCTGTCCGCGACGACCCCGCGTTCGTGGCCACGTCCCCCAACGGGGCACGTGGTTCAGCGACGAGCACAGCCTGCGGCGGCAGGCGCTCTACACGCGGGCCCCGACGCCGCCAAGCGGCCGCTGGTCACCGCCGCCGCACACACTGCGGCAGGGCGCACCACGAGTGCCGCCGCACGCGCTGCGGATTGGCGCACCGCCACCGCCGCCTCCACCACCAGTGAAGATGGAGGTGGACGACGAGGACGCCCAGCTGGAGGCCACGCTCGAGGCCTCCAAGAAGTCCATGGCCGAGGACGAGGCCAAGCGCTGGGAGATGGTCCTGCAGGACGTCGCCCTGGAGCAGGAGGAGGCCCTACAGGCGCAGCAGGCCGCGGCCTTCGAGCCACGCCAATGGTGGGAGGCCATGGACGTGGAACTACCTCCGGCGCCGCCCCTAACACCAGGCCTGCACGGGCAGAGCTGGATCTGCAATGGCGGCAGCTGGGAGGTCCAGCGGGCGCCACCCCTCCCGGAGCAGGAGCAGGAGCAGCCCCCACGCCGCCGGCGGTCGTTCCACCGCCGCCGCCGTCGCCGCACCCCCACCCCATCTCCTTCCCCATCCCCACCATCTTCCCCGGTGCCGCTCCCCGTGGTTTTCTCCCTCGCGCGGCTGGGCGCCGAGATTGCGCGGCGCGACCGCGTGTACGTGCGGGTCGAGGACTGCTGGTGCTACAGGAACCATACGGTCCCGATGCCGTGGCCAGATGCAAAGTTGCCTGACCACTGGCACCTGAAACCGCAGCGGATCCCGGTGCCGCCCATCCTGACGAGCCGCCACGCGCGGGAGCAGAAGATTGAGCGCCGCCGCGTGCGTCTCCCGAGATCTGTCCGCGACGACCCCGCGTTCACGGCCACGTCCCCCAACTGGGGCACGTGGTTCAGCGACGAGCACAGCCTACGGCGGCAGGCGCTCTACACACGGGCCCCGCCGCTGCACACACTGCGGCGGGGCGCACCACGAGTGCCGCCGCACGCGCTGCGGATTGGCGCACTGCCACCGCCGCCTCCACCACCAGTGAAGATGGAGTTGGACGACGAGGACGCCCAGCTGGAGGCCACGCTCGAAGCCAAGCGCTGGGAGATGGTCCTGCAGGACGTCGCCCGGGAGCAGGAGGAGGCCCAGCAGGCGCAGCAGGCCGCGGCCTTGGAGCCACGCCAATGGTGGGAGGCCATGGACGTGGAACTACCTCCGGCGCCGCCCCTAAGACCAGGCCTGCACGGGCAGAGCTAGATCTGCAATGGCGGCAGCTGGGAGGTCCAGCGGGCGCCACCCCTCCCGGAGCAGGAGCAGCCCCCCCACGCCGCCGGCGGTCGTTCCACCACCGCATCTCTGGAAGGCGCCAGAGTACGTCGTTCTCGAGGACGACGACGAGTAGATGCCCGCAACGGGCATTTTCTTTATATTTCTATATTTTATGTTTATATTTTATGAATGTAAAACGCCGTTTGTGGCCCACCTCCCTATATATGAGAGAAAAGGCCCATGTATGGCCTTTTTACCAAATCTTTTCTATCAAAAAACAGTGTCCGTTTGCGATGCGTCGGGCCGTTGGGTGCACTGCCACCAAGGGCGGACTGGACTGTCCGTTTGCCGACGCAAACGGATAAAACACGGACCAAACGCGCGTCCGTTTGCGTCGGCCCGTTGAAGTCATCCTAACGCGCGCCCCATGCATGCAGGAGTAGGAATGGGGTGCTGGATGGACGTCGAGGCCGGACGTACCCCGGCCGCGCGCGAGAGCAGAGCACGCCGTCCGCATGGCGATCAGATTAAGCCAAAAGACAGAGGCGCCCGGCTGGCTGTCTGGCTGGATGGATCGCTAGCTAGCTAGGCGCGAAAGACCCACGCCGCCTAACGCTAGCTAGCGCCCAGCGCGGCGTACGTGCGTGCGCCGGCGCCGGCGCATGCCGCCGCGTGCTGCACGCTAGGCGCGAGCCACGCTTCACCGGACAGGGCGCAAAGGTGGAACCGGGAGGAATCACGACATGGGCTCGCCGGCCGGGGATTGCAAGGATCACGAGGCGCTCACGTCCAGGACCTACATAGCTACAGTGGCTTGGACATTGGAGAAGATACAGTGGCACATACTCCATCCAGCACCCCACTCCAAAACGAGTTAGTTAAATCTCAGTTGCCTGAGGCCCTAAACGCGTCGTTAATTAATTGCATGAATGGTGGGCCGCCAAACGTTGATTAAACCATTTCGACAAACCTTTTTGTCTCGCCCACCGGAAGTGTCCGAAAACGAAGGGTTTGGGTGGGGAGTCCATGTCCGGCTTGAAAAGGAAGCATGGCGCTTTCGAACGAGAGCACATAGATCTATGGAGTTGTATTGGGATAGTCTCCATACCTTGTACGACATAGTACTAGCCGCTTTCATCATTTAGACATATATAGATTCCGTTCTTTTTGGCGTTTCTTTGGACCTAAGCTAATCAAAAAAGTAGAGAAATTTCAAACATTTTTACTTTTATAACTAATTTTTTTCAGTCACGCATGGGTACAACTCACTAACCATTAGATTTGCATCGTGATTTGTGTGACATGTAACTTACAAATAGGTTGCCACTGAAATTATGAGATGATGCCACACTTGAGACGCTAGACAAACCCTTCTATGAGTTACACGCATGTTGGGGGAGGGGGCAATGCTTTTTGTCTCTCCCACCGGTCCAGGCATGTTGGGGTGTTACATAGAATTTTGCACACCGGCGTGACAGAAAACGAAGGGTTGAGGTGGGGTGTCCATGTAGTATGGCTCGAAAGGAGGCATGTTGTTTTCGAACGAGAGCACATCAATCTATGGCGTTAGATTGGATAGTCTCCGTACTTGGTACGAGATAATACTAGCAGTTTTCATCATTTGGACATATATATATTCCTTTCTTTTTAGATCGCGTTTGAACTAACCAACAAAGTAGAGAAATTACAAATAATTTTAATTTTCAAACAGATTGCTTCTACTATTTACAAAAGAGTTGGATGGATACACTTTAATTATATAACACACGCATACATATAATGAAAAAGTCAGATTTATTCATGGTAGACATGTGCGTTTTTCTGCCAAAATGCATGAGAGATTTGGTTGTGGCGAGGTGAATTCAAATTTAATTTATCAAAATATTTTAATGCCCACCCTCTAAAAATAGTATCTTAATAAAAAATTAAAACGGAGGCAAAAGATTTGTCCCATCCATTAATTAAGCAGAAGAAAATTGTCAAGTTAATTAGTTAAAAACCGGGCAAAAACATCACAAACCGTTGAGCGGCACACACTACACACACCCATCTCCAAGGACGAGATAACACGGATGCGTCATCGTTGTCACTTCTCCCCTAGGAGGCAACATCGCCAACCCCAAACTCTAAGCAAGCCAGTCCGACTTAGCCATAACAATCAACGAACCAAGGAGGTCGTGTAAAGCCACCCACCTGCGACAAGACAATGTAGTTCCTACTCTAAAAAAGAACTACGAAGGAGAACGAGGCAAGGCTGGCGCCGTGGAAGATTAACGAACGGACAACCTGTCGCCAGTCATTGTACGCCATCGGGACCCCGCCACCTCAATTTTGACTTCGCAGCAACAAACAAGCTCACAAAATCCCACAAACACGCCAGAAAATGTATGCCGAGGCGGCGACCTCGGTGAGCGTTGCAGGGAGCTCTAGGAGGCAGGGTAGTTGCTCAACTTCGTAGGAGTGGCGATCGGGTGCTCCTTTTCTAATGTGAACCATGATTTTTTTTGTCATGAGTCCAACATTATATATTTCTTTTCTCCTCCGATTTTTCTTTACAAGTGATGTTTCTTGCAAAAATTAGATGTTTTCATCATGTGCTTCTTTTCAGATAGCTTTTTGGTTTTTACTAACTTTTCTATTTCAATCTTCTTAGCATGACTTATGAGTTAATATTCCCAACTTAGGAGAGGGGTCCACGTGTTCTCATAAATCAAATCTAGTTTTTTATATATTAGATAAAGGAAACATTGTTACAACCACATAATTGAGTAATTAAACCTAGAGAAGTGAAAAAATCATAACTAAAGAGCAAATAAAAGCATGATTATAAACCTCAAATTTCTCGCGGAAGCCATAGACGAACTCATCGTCATTGCGCCACCATGCCTCTTGTTGGACAAGATCGAAAAAGATTAACCACCTAAGCACCTGCAAAGACCTGTTGACGACCGAATCTCCTAGTAGACCTTCATGTACTGTGGGGATTGATAATCACGTGTTTCATCCCCCCTTTTGAAAAAAAAACACAGGTTTAATTGTTTTCGAATTCTTTGATCTATTTCCCTTTTATGTGTTTCAATTGAGGATATTTGTATTTGTTTTCCTTAATTTTAAGGGGATTCTAGATCCAACATCTGTACATAATTCATACATTTCGTTTTCCAAATAATTCACTAATTTGTACCGCAATTACCACCATTTTCCATCAGGTCTCCGAAGGGGGGGGGGGGGGGGGGGGGGGGGGGCGGGCATTCACTTACTTGCATGTGCGAGAATTCTTACATAACGAAACGAACGTTCTACATGTACTGCACATAGAATGCAGAGTAGTACAGGGTGACTGCACATAGGACTTGCAAGCAAGTGGCAACACAATACTACTCCATGCGTGCGATACAGATCCTCTGACTCCATGCATCCTTTTCACTGACATGCATGATTCCTCTGAATCAATTGCCAAGCACCTGCCTCCTCTTGATCCTGGCCTGGAATCCATGTTTCATGTGGAGTATGATGGAGATCTTGGGCTCCACGACGTGCCCGGGCACTGTCTCCACTCCACCTCGAAGTTCCGCAACACGGCGGCCGCCACCGCCTTGAGCTGCACGAACGCCATGTCCTTCCCCAGGCACGTCCGCGGCCCGGAGTTGAAGGACACGAACCTGTACGACGGCACGTACCGCGGCTTGCCGTCCTCCCCGATCCACCGCTCCGGTCGGAACTCCCGGCAGTCCTTGCCCCACACGCCCTCCATCCGCCCCATCGCGTACAGCGACACCATGATCTTGTCCCCCGGCGCCACCTCGTGCCCGCTCGGCAGCGCCTCCGCGGCCACCACGCCCTTGTGCTCCATCGGCACCGGCGGGTACAGCCGCAGCGACTCGCACAGCGCCACGTGCAGGTACACCAGTCGCCCCAGCTCCTCCGGGTCGTAGGTCACCATGCCGTCCGCCGTTCTCTGGGACTCCACGGTGTCCAGCTCGGCCAGGATCTTGGACACCACCCGCGGGTTCTGTGTGAGGAGGTAGAAGAACCAGGACAGCGCCGAGCCCGTCGTGTCGCGGCCGGCGAGCATCAGGTTTATGGTCGTGTCGCGGAGGTACGCGTCCACCACCACCTCTTCGTCGTCGTCGTCGTCGATGTACGACGATAGCAGGTCCGCCGACTCCTCATCGATATTATTGCCGCCTCCCCTGTTTCTCACCACCTCCCGCCGCTTCTCGATCGTGTCGCCGATGAACCGGTCGATGTCGCGCCACGCCGTCACCATCTTCCGCTCGTACCCGATCCCGAGCCACCGCACCAGCTTCCACCACGCCAGTGGGAGCACGTTGCGGACGAGGAGCACGTCCATGGCGTCGTCCATGGCGCGCGCGAACGGCACCTCGGAGAGCCCCATCGCCAGGCACCCCGGGTCCACGCCGAACACCAGCGTCGTCGTCGTGTCGAACGTCAGCCGCAGGAACACGTCCTGCAGGTCGCACACGCCTGCGCCAGCGGCCACGTGGGCGAGCAGCGGGAGCAGGTCGCGCTCCACCTTGCGGCGGGCGCACCGGGACACGAACGCCCGGAACCGGGGTCCCGACATGAGCAGCTGCGCCTTGGCGCGCTGGCGGCGCCAGGAGTCGCCGTCGGCGTTGAAGATGCCGCCACCGAGGATGTCCATGATCTCCGCGAACTCGGGGCCCTTGGGGTAGTTGGGGAAGTTGGAGGTGAAGACGTGGCGGACGTTGGCCGGGTCGGAGGTGAGGAAGAGCTCCATGCCGGAGCGCGGCGGGCCGGTGAAGCGGAAGTTGAGCGGGCTGGCGATGAGCACTGAGGTGACCCAGTCGTGGAGTCGCGGCAGGTTGGCGAGCAGCGCCGGGAGCATGCCCACGAGCGGCCAGTGCAGCGGGATCACCGGTTCTTGCGCCTGGACCGGATGTGGTAGATGTAGATGACTAGGAAGCAGAGCATGGAGAGCGAGAGCTCGAGGAAGGAGACAGACGCCATTGCTGGGCGCGCTTCTTGCACTCTCGCAGCGTTCCTACTGAAAACTGATGGAGGTGGAGACTATGGCGATGCGAACGGTTGGAGTGTCATAGATAGATAGATGTACAACTGGTCACTTGGAGCTGATATAAGACCATAATCAATGTCTTGCTGCTCCAATTTGTTTTTTTGCGGAGAAGAGCTGCTGGTAATAATACACGGATCTTACAGAAAAGCTCCAATTTGTTTGGCTAGTTAACTATGGTTCAGACCTCGCACCAACTATATATAGATCAACCTGTGGATTGCGTGGTGTCAACTTGTGGTATGATTTGCACTTCAGGTTTTTCCATCTTGTTTGCTTGATTATATTGTATCCACTACAGCAAGCTAGTAGCTCTGAAACCAAAGTCTAATAGCGTGCTGTAGGTGTTGACCCGTGCTCCTACAGCATAAGAATAGATTAATTAGCTGCAAATTCAACATCTCAAGATGTAATACTACCTCCGATCCATAATAGTGGGCACAACTTTGTCTAGATACACATGTATCTAGTCTAAATACTTAACTAGATACATATGAATTTAGACAAAGCTATGCCCACTAATATGGATTGGAGGGAGTATTAATTTCCAAGTATATATAAAAGAGGTATGGAACTATAGAAGACATCTATTCACTGTGTGTGTTTAATCACGGCACACACCTACAGCTAGCATATAAGTTTCTTGCATGATATATATTCCGAAGAAGGTAATTCACATCTAATTAAACACGTTTACCAGCTACTCTCTTCGTTCCAAATTAGATTACTTTCATTTATCCACATGTTTATAGGTTCATGTGAATCTTGCACTAGAACATGTCTAGATACATGTCTGTGTAATAGCTCGAAAGTCTTATATTTTTGATACGGAGGGAGTAATTTGGAACGGAGAGAGTATATTTTGCTATCGCGTACGTGTTGTCACTTTCCGGGCGGTTGCATACTGAAATAACTACTACCCACGAGTATGACGTGTCTTGATGGCAAGAGTGACGTGACGTTACGTTGACACAGAACAATGGTGCATGCATGCGTACGTACGTGAGTGGAGAGACGGATCCGATATCCTGGACCGCTCATCACTTGTTGTTGCATGTGTGTACTTTGCTCCCATCCAATGCAGCTACATGACTACAATTTGATTAATGCCATCTGCATATATAGTATCTCGGGTACCTATGTGGCCCTGTTGTATATCGTCCATCCGAGTACATGCCTGCGGTCGCTTTAAGAGCATCTCCACTCGCGCTTCCAATACAAGGTCTAGCATATAGCGTTGGACGATCGTTACTGGGAGTTAGACTGGATTTGCAAAGCTATCTCTTGGGATTGGCAGCCAACAAGCCGTCCACAAATGGGTTGAATCTTGTACAAATTAAGCACTTTGGCTCCTCTACATAGAGGAATCTTCTTTGGCTCAAAGCTTTTTATCTTCGTTTCCAACTAATGAGGAAAACATTGTTCTTTTTCCATTCAGAGCCCAGATTTAGCATGTGTATCTTTTATCCCATCCAAGTTCTTGCCTTGGCACAACTGGAGGCTCCCACACGACGCGTTTGGTTTTTGGGAACAAGCCCAAGTGATGTATATGCATCACTTGGTGCTCTCATTTAGGGCTGTCCAAAAAAATTGGGCACAAATTTACATCAAGGGGCTGCTATTGGAGCGTCGTTTTTGCCACCAAATGCCCTAAAAATGGTTAAACCTTAAAGTAGGGCAGCTATTGTAGATGCTCTGATGGTAGGGGTCTATTATTTTCTTTCTTCCTCGTCCACGATGCCAAATCTCCTATACCTCTAATAAGTATTCAGAGTACAAACAGATCCAAATCCGATGAGTATAAGCTTAGAAATAGAAGAGATTTGTTTTCATAATGCTGCTTTGTGTTTGTGTATCTAGCTCGGACCTCATAGAAGTAGGTACTGTCCTTTGATTGCAAGTTGAAAGCATGTCTCAGCTAATTTTTTTTTTTTGCATGGTAATACGATTCTTATTGATAAACAAAACACGAGATACAAAGTATGTATACACCGATCTTACAGATCTGAAAAGATAGGATAAACCTATGTGATAAACCAACACCTATCCATCTTCTTCGGCACCACCGTAGCAGCCACCAAACAGAAAATAGACAGATCACCTCTTCACCCGAGCTCGACGCGGCTCCATCGCTGATCATCAGCTTTTCGGACCTCCAAAGTAGTTTGCCATAGGACAAACCATTGCCGTTGAAAGAATCAGACCGGGGCAGCACGACCCCGGACACGCCATCGAACTTCAGCACTGGCACCCCGCACAACGACATCGGAGTAGGGAACCAGAACCGTCAGCCTCCATCCACGAACCCACCACAAGGTGCACCATCTTCCAGCTGTCACCAGTGCAGACCACCGTCTGCACGTACTCCTGGACGAATCCTCTCTGCTCCACCATGGCACCGGAGACAACGCCAGACCAACGGGGACAAAGCAGGAGGAAAAATCCATCTGATGGAGTCGCCGCCGCCGCCTCGCCGACACCATCCATGAACCCGACCGCCACCGATCTGAAAGATCGGCAAGCACATGCATGTACTACGTATGTGTGGCCAGGTTGTTACCGACCCTTGTGCACAGTGGCCGTCTCGACCTATGGATTTTGTGAAATACCTAACAACACATGTTATATTTAGAAATGGAGGGAGTAGCCACTACAGGAATGGCCACCTGTGCCGACGGCCGCAGCCCGTCGGCATAGGTCCAAATGCCGTCGGCACATACCTATGCCGACGGCCACCGTCGGCACAGGGTGGTCGGCATAGACCACTGTAGGCACAGGCCACCTGGCCGTCGGCACAGGTATAAACCGTCGGCACAGCTTTTCCCGACGGCCAGAAACGCACCGTCGGCACCTAGGTTGTCGGCACAGCGGCGTGTGGGGCCCACACAGGTCGGTCGAGGTGGATGGGCCTGTGCCGACGGCAATGCCGTCGGCATAGAGTGGACACGTGGATGTTGCTGGGCGCTCCTGGGAGGGTCCTCTGCCGACGGCAATGCCGTCGGCACAGGTGTGCCCATTTGGTCACATTTAGGGGTCTGTGCCGACGGCATTGCCGTCGGCACAGGTGTTACCAGAATTTTTTTCTTCCAGCAGCTCGTTTTTTGCAGCAATAATAGCAGTAAAATAATCAAAAATCACGACAAATTCACAACAAGCAAGATCACACAATGGCTCCATCTATTGATCACAATGGATCACAAAATGCTGTATCATCAAGTATATACACATAGGACCATCATCAAGTATATACATACATAGGAAGATGTCTAGACGCCGAAAGCCCTACATCTATTGCGGCGACGGGGTGTACCCCATATCTCCCCGGCTCATAATAGGTGAGCGTCGGATCGCCGCAGCAGAAGCACCGGAAGTAGGCGAATCACCGGAAGCACGAGGAGAAGCTGAAGCACCGGCAGAAGGACCACCGCTATGTAACGGTGTGGTGCGAGGCGAACCCGTCGAGGAACTAGGAGAAGCAGAAGGATCAATGTGTGGGTTCTCCGACGAGGTTCCCGTTTCCTACATGTTTGAGCAAGAGTTAGCAACTGCGAGGCAAAGGAAAGCAGTAACCAGTGGTTTGGGATCAAACATACCGGGATTCTTCTGTAGTAGGAGAGAGCGAACACGTCCCTCGATGGCATCCGTGGAGTCGGACCCGGCTCCGGAGGCTCCTCCATAGGAGGGGCTACCCGCACTCCAGTGGTGAAAAAGTTCAGCACCGACTGCAAGATAGTTTAGATGTCAGGTGTTGCAAAAATGAAGGCTCAAACTAGGGAAGTGGGACTTGTCATATTTGACAAAAGTAAAGGTTAAAACTTACAGTTCGGAACAACTTTTGATACTCGGTCCAAGGCTTATTCTGCTCCTCCCACTTGGCAAAGGCCACCTCATACTGCGCATGAGCGGCAGCGTAGGCTTCCTCAAAATCGGGCTACAATTTCGAAAAGAATGAATCTCGTCAACTTAGCCATGGAAGAACGAATGTCGGAAAGAGGATGCAAAAAAACTTACATCGATGGGAGTGGATCGACGAGGCTGTGGACGAGGCGGGATCAGTGGGCTGTTGTCAGGGAGAGTAGCTTTTGCCTGCGTGAAGGTCATGGCAGGCCTAACCACCTTATTAAGAGTGCGATTACGGCCATGCGGCCTTCCGTGCCCCGAGAGGACCACCGCCCTGCATCGCGAAAAGAATTGTTATTCATACCAAGTAGAAACATGCGGTGAAAATAAATGCACGTTGTTCCATGTATATATATATATATATATACCGACCTCTCGTCGACCTCCTCGCTCAAGGGGTCATCCACCTCCGGGTGAAACCCCTGGAACGTCGTGCAGTAGCTGTTCACGGCCTCCTCGCTTCTGCCGTAGTACTCAGGAGCCTGTGGCTGAGGCTTCTTTGGATCGGGCTTCTTTTCCCTCATCTTCTTCCACGCACCGATGTGGGTGCTTACCGTCCCAGTCTCGGCGTCCTGCATCACGAAAAGAAATGTTATTCATACCAAGTAGAAACATGCGGTAAAAATAAATGCACGTCGTTCCATGTATATATATACCATCTTATCCTTAAAGAGGAAGTGGTTGCGGTTTCCCGCACTGTGTGTTCCCTCGGAGCCTCGGTTTGCCTTGTTCCGCTGGCTCACGGCGCTGAAATCCTCGTCTTCCCCGACCCACCTCCTAACCAACGCATCCCATGCGTCTTCTTTGCGGTCGGCCCAGTCGGGCATAACCTGAAAATGCAATTCAAGAAGAGCTAAGTGCAATGGCAACTTAGCAGCAATATAGAATTCCATTGACAATGTACTTACCGAAATGTACTCCTCCTTTGTCATCTCCGCTGCATTCTTGGCATTATCCGCCTTCTTGGCCCTCTTGCCCGTCTTCTCATAGGTAAAGTCATTGGCGGATGTAAACTTTTGGTTGTAGAATTGCTGCCGTGTCAACCTCACACAATGAGCATGCAAAATGCTATCCGCGGCTTGCTGGTCCAGCACACGATAAAACCGCTTCAACCATGCATAAAAAAATTGTGAGTCATGAGTTATCACGGTCATTAACTATGAACGGAATTCGAAAAATATGTGTTACCCAAAAAGTGGTGATCACGGCGTGAGCAGCTGTCTCGAACGGTGGGGACGGCGCAGCCTCATAGTCCGCCCATTTCGTGGCTAACTTCAGCTCGTCCTCGGGCCCTGTAGTGTACAAGCCTGGCCAGTATTTCCTAATCAGAGCTCCAAGCAAGCTCCCAGGAGTGCGTGGAATCTTAGGGCATGTCCATGTCCATGAACTGCACAATAAGTAAACATTAGTACATATGCCAAATTGTTATGACCAAAATGAAATTTCATGTTCAAAATTACAAAACTAGTACACTTACTCAACGCCATGAGGCTCAATGAGGGTTTTCGCCTCCTCGGTCTTAGGCCAGTATTTTTCCTCGGGGACTCCTGCTTCGCCACGGCTCTTCTTCCGCTTCGGCGCCGCCTCCACCTCCACCTCCACCTCGTCCTCCACCTCCACCTCCAGGTGGTTCTGGGAAGCCACGTCGCCTGAAGCGGAGGGCAACTCGGAATCCACGTCGCCAGAAGCGGAGGGTGGGTGCTCCACGTCTCCTCCACCTCGTCCTCCACCTCGCCCTCCACCTCGTCCTCCACCTTGCCGTCCACCTCGTCCTCCACCTCGTCCTCCACCTCGTCCTACTCGTGCACCCTCGTCCGCGGCGTAACGCGAGGTGGTAGGTCGTCCACTCCGTGTAAGGTTAGACTTCTGTGCCTTCAGCGTACTAACCAAGGTAGCTGCGCTTTCCTTGCCCTGACTCATATTGTTCAATCAACTGCATTGAGAAACAATAAATATTAGCACACAAGTATGACAACATTAATATTGAAGCAAATAGTAAACTAAAGAACAAAAAAGAAAAAGAGAGGAAATTTGATCGTCACAAATATAGTTCCTTTTATCGTTCTTCCACAGGGATCATTCATAAGTACAAGCTCCCGGTGATTTTACAAATAGCAATTTACATGACAAATTTTACAAATTCTACTAACCAATGTTTCTGCTCAAGTCAATGCAAAATCAGGCATACACATGTAATTGTTTTTGGCTACCTATAGACTGCACCAATGCACTTGCACAAGAGCATCATATCCAACATTGCATAGCTATATCACAAGTTATAAATGGCCATTGTTAAAAAGATTGTTTGCTTCAGCAGAATGATTTGTGTGTATGGCAGCAGGGAGAAATTTTCACTAAGTCCTAAATCTGAAAATTCTGAATCTGTTAGCAATTATTGTTCTTACACAAATTCACAAATGTGCCTAGTAGCTAAACAACCGAAAAAAAATGCAGCAGTCTGCTCACAAATTCACATACATTTCAGATTTAGGAAACAGCTACCAAACTAGCACGTACATGTCTCTGTATTCCAATCTAGTCTGCTCACAACACTAGTTCACGGGAAATTGCAGAAATTGAAGAGAGGAAGAGATGAACCCACCTTCTGGTTGGTGGAGAGCAGCAGCAGCGACAGGAGTTGAGGAAGAGGAGCTTCAGGTTGTGCTTCTACCGGCGGCGGCAGCGAGGAACCCACCTTCCCCTCATGCTCCTTTCGTTGGTGGTGGTGGTGGTGGTTGCAGGGTTTCGAGAGGAGGGTGGGCGGCGTCGCGGTGGAGGGTGGAGGGTGGACGACGGGGTGGAGGGTGGACGGAGGAGGCGTGGAGGAGGAGGTGGAATGGCCAGAGCCCAGCGGCGGGTGGGGGAGAGAAGCGGGTGGGGGAGAGATGCGGGTGGACGCCGGCGAGCAGGCCCGGCCGCGCCGCCGCTCGATCTGGTGGAGGAGCCGGTGGTGCGGTGGAGGGGGGAGGGGGGAGGGTCGCCGGAGCAAGCGATTCGGGCGGGTGCTCGATTTGGATTTCGATTTGGAACTGAGGTAGCCGATTCGGGCGCGTGCCCTGTCTAAAAACAGAGAGCACCTATGCCGACGGCTTTGCCGTCGGCTTAGGCTTTTTCTTTTTTTTTATTCCATTTAAAAAACAGACAGCACCTATTTGCTATAAATTTGTACAATTTTTTAATAAATTTTGTTATAAATTTTTACAGTTATATGGTAGGGCCACAAAAAAAAACATATTGTATTATATCTCCGGCGAAACCCTAGACAGTTGACCGAAAGTCAACTGTGTCGTCTACCCCCATAGACGTGCGTCGAAAGGGGGTAGCCCAGTGGACTTTTTTGCTTGGTTGTGTTAGGTCAGGCCATAGGAACATGAGAAACCAAAGTCTACCCCAAATCGACACAAGATTCCATCCGGTTCGCCCGAAAGGGGAGTTTTCACCTCTAAGTGCAGAAACTCACTAGAGAGAAAGTGAAGCCGGTGATGTCGGTCACACCTAGGAGTAGATTCTT
This sequence comes from Poa pratensis, assembly GCA_947311845.1. Classification (NCBI taxonomy): domain Eukaryota; kingdom Viridiplantae; phylum Streptophyta; class Magnoliopsida; order Poales; family Poaceae; genus Poa; species Poa pratensis. The sequence continues at coordinate 804,753 of CAMZMU010000117.1, read as the reverse complement.
GGACATTTGAAACACACAACACACTTGTACACATATGGTATGGCACAACCTAGGTTTGGGTGGGGTTCCGACGCTCCGGGGCCCCGCTTCGGCGAAACCCTGAATCCGCTGGAAAAACCCTAACGTTTCCGTCTACCCCATAGACGTGCGTCGAAAGGGGGTAGCCCAGTGGACTTTTTTGCTTGGTTGTGTTAGGTCAGGCCATAGGAACATGAGAAACCAAAGTCTACCCCAAATCGACACAAGATTCCATCCGGTTCGCCCGAAAGGGGAGTTTTCACCTCTAAGTGCAGAAACTCACTAGAGAGAAAGTGAAGCCGGTGATGTCGGTCACACCTAGGAGTAGATTCTTGGACATTTGAAACACACAACACACTTGTACACATATGGTATGGCACAACCTAGGTTTGGGTGGGGTTCCTTGCGATCCTACAGTGATTGCGTATGAGATGAATCAGTGCTAATTGCAAAACTATTTGCATCTTGAGGACCCTTCAAAACAAAAGAGTCACGTTACCATGGAACATAAGAAAACTAAACTAGACGAATGACAACAAACTTGGGTACATAGACGAGTGACAACAAACTTGCACTAGTAGGAATGTGCTTATAGCCACCAGTCTACATCTTTATTTAATCCATAATACATCACAAATAATGTAACTAACTTTTGCCGGGTCCTAAGCCGCGAGGTGCTGAGCGGCCGGCGGCTTGCACCCAAAGATAAGGAACCATCACTGGGGCAATACTCACATGAGGAGGATCCCTATAAAGTGTATACCACATATTGTCATGCACCGCTTGCGTATCCAACCTAACCAGGTAGCGACGGACATGCTCGTCCTCCTCTCTGATACGGCGACGCACCTCCACCTCAGGGGCCGGCGGCCTCTGCACCGAGGCTGGCCCACGCGACGGCCACCAAACAGGAAGAAGCACACGGATCGTGTGTTTCCTCCCAGCGCTTCTGAGCCGTTGGATCAGCGGTGTGTTTCTTTCGCTTGATCCAACGGCTCCCAAGCTCTCGAAGGAAACACACGATCCGCGTACTTGTTCCTGATTGGCTAGCTGGAGGGAGTCACTCGAAAGGGCTTGTGAGCTGTAGTATGCCCAATCAGGAAGAAGCACACGGATCATGTGTTTCCTCCCAGCGCTTCTGAGCCGTTGGATCAGCGGTGTGTTTCTTTCGCTTGATCCAACGGCTCCCAAGCTCTCGAAGGAAACACACGATCCGCGTACTTGTTCCTGATTGGCTAGCTGGAGGGAGTCACTCGAATGGGCTTGTGAGCTGTAGTATGCCCAATCAGGAAGAAGCACACGGATCGTGTGTTTCCTCCCAGCGCTTCTGAGCCGTTGGATCAGCGGTGTGTTTCTTTCGCTTGATCCAACGGCTCCCAAGCTCTCGAAGGAAACACACGATCCGCGTACTTGTTCCTGATTGGCTAGCTGGAGGGAGTCACTCGAAAGGGCTTGCGACCCTATATATAGCCCACCTCCTCAGACAGGTTACTCACTCACACAAAACATTCCAGCGTCACTCGGAGAGGCATCTTTGGGCAACCAGCGGCAAGACGTCTCTGATGACCTGTGACCGTTCCAAACGGTTGCAGATCATCAGAGATGTCTTGCCGTACGGTTGTAGAATATCAGAGACGTCTTGCCGGACGGTTGTAATCATCAGAGATGTCTTGCCGGATCGAAGTGACCCTCAAACACAAAACATTCGGGTTCCCTAGCTATGCCCGACACTGAATGCAACGACATTCGACCGTGAATCAGTGTCGGGCTGTAGCTAGGAGAAACCGTGTGTTTTGTTGCCCAATCAGGAAGAAGCACACGGATCCCGCCCAAATATTTCCCGCCACCGGTAGTTCTATATAACCCAGTCGAAGGTAGGCATGGTACTCACTTGAGCGCAAGCATGGTGTGTATTGGTCCTTGCGAGAAGTGTGTGTCTGGGTTTCACATTTCCGCATCCGAGCATCTCGCTAGGCTTTCAAGCAATTTGAAGGTAGATGGTAGGGTAGTTCCAATTGAAGAAATTTTGCACACTGAGAGTCATCTCGCTTCACTCGGGGCGAAGCTATGCCGCGATGGGTTTCCGTATAGAACCCCGCTCCAAATTCGTGCAGAAATGCTCAGGCTTGCAGATAAGTTTGACAGGAAAGTTACGAATAGTCCGTTCTACCGAACTGAAGCTGACCGTAATTCGTACGGTCGTTCCTGTCTCTGGGTAGTTGACAGCGATGATGACGACGATTTCATGCCGTCGTCAAAGGAAAGGAGGGTTGAAGCACTGAGCAAGAAGGCTGAAGCTTCGTCCAAGGGCAAAGACAAGAAGGCAGAATCTTCGTCAAAGGGCAAGGGTGGCAGCACACGCACGGCATAGGGTGGAGAAATTTGTTAGTTGTTCGTGATTGTTGTAATTTGTTCTACATGCATGTTTACTTGTTTCTTAGTCAATTATGTATCGGCGGTTCAAGAATGTTCTCTGTGTAATTTATGTTGTCATTGTAATTTGCATGGTTTGTTTAATATCAATGCGAAAAGTAGTTCAAAGGGGGTAGAAAAGTAGTCGAAAGGCCGGTCACACCTCGGAGTCCCGAGATCAACAGAATCTTGGGCACACTAAAATCTTGCAAACTTACACTAAAACCATGCAGAAGCAAAAATTCCTAACGTTTTCGTCTACCCCCATAGTCGTGCGTCGAAAGGGGGTAGCCCAGTGGACTTTTTTGCTTGGCTGTGTTAGGTTAGGCCATGGGAAGGTGACAAACATCAACATTAACAAATTGCAAGAGATTGTTGACAAGGGAGACTGTTTGACCTATAGAGATGAAATCCTCTCATCTTGGTCTTCTTATTGACCCAAAGAGCGACTCCTCGGTGTCAAAGTAGTTCAACAACTTGGTTTTGTGGGTCTGCAGCTCTACCGTGAGGGAAAATTCTACTCAAGCCGACTTGTGAAGGATTGTTTCTCAAATTTTGTGAATAGACACCCACCAATTGGACGACGCAATAGACACCCATCTATGTACATAAAAATGAATAAAAATGGTAGAGGCCTGTGCCGACGGCTTTGCCGTCGGCACAGAGTGCCGTCGACGTCACCTCATATGCTGTGCCGACGGCCTCCTGTGTCCCGACGGTGGCCGTCGGGAAAGAATGTCTGTGCCGACGGCCGTTTCTGTGCCGACGGACTTGTCGACGGCTGGTCCTGAGTCGCCCCTGTGCCGACGGCCCCGATAAATAGCCGTCGGCACAGATAATGGCCGTCGGCACAGTTCGCCATTCCTGTAGTGAAGTAGCGATGGCGCTCGTTGCCTGCCTCCATGCATCTGCCCGGCCGGCCTCAATTATAAGTGCACACGGCACACTTAATGGAGGGGTCGAGTAGGACCCGATTGATGGATCGCTACAGGTATCACTAAACTGTGCACAAGAAAAAGAAACAAGATGTTGGGATCAATGGATGGATCCTCCACCTGTGCAGTACATACATGGCCGCAAGCTTCGTACGTCCGGTCTCTTATCTTCAACAGCTCACGTTAGAAGAAGCCAGAAGCTCACCTTCTTCGCCATGCCATCCTGCGTGGGAGATCGACACATCTTCTATACATCATCCCCATGCTTGCATTCACGGGCCACGCCAGTGCCGTGGCTCTCAGGCAGCCAGCCAGCTTGAGCTAGTTAGCTCATCACGCTCGTGAGATATGATGATGATGATGATCCATATACATATCTATGCATGTTCTACTCCCTGAGATTTATGCTGATTATATATGCAAAAGCGTATCACAAACGGAGAAAAAGGACCAACCAACCGTTTGCTCGTCGGCCGATATCTCTTGGTTTGATTTCATATAAATGTAGCTCATCTGGTATGTATAGATCTTGACAGTATGGCGTGCAGCGCATGTGGGACAAGTACCGATGGACAAGTTCTAACTACAACTTCTTTTGTTGCCGCCCTGCGCCTTGATTGAGCTATATAATTGGGTCCGGATTCGGCACCAAATGTGCGCAATTGCTCGGGAACGAGCAATATCTATCTATAAGCACATCAATAATATATGACAAATTATGTTTTTTGCTTTTTATATTCTCCACTTAGATTTGTAGCCCGTCCCCACAATAATTGTCTTAAATGGCAGATATTAATCTGACAGCGCTCCAGTTGTTACAGAAGACCATTCACGATGCACCGTTTCAGCGAAACCCTCTTGGCGAAATCAGGATAGTTCAAATGAGAAGTGTGCAGTGTTGCCAATATGCGAAGGCTCCCCCGAAATCCAGAGTATGATCCGACCCCGTAAGAGCCATCGCACGCACCGTTACCAGCGATGTTTTTTCTTCTCACTCGATGACGAGCAGGAATAACGTGCTGGTGGATTAATTGATTTGGGGACTGCTAGCTCCTAATTCCCCTATAGATCGAGAATGTCATCGTGGCATCGTCCATCGCGCCACGCAACTCACTATTCCTGGGTCTATCCTGGTGCTACATTATTGTCGATCCGGAGAAGCATTCGACATATGATTGTCTTTATCGAAAAATAACACATGATTGTCGATCCGGAGAAGCATCGACACACCACATTGAATTTGAAGATATTAGAAGAGAAATAACTGTCACGGTCTCTGCGTCGTAAAATCCACTCGACCATCATGCAGCAGTCCCTGATAGCAATGACGATGATAAATAAATACTACGCTAGAATTCCACGCTTGCAGCTGCGCTTAACAAGCTTGGAAGGGCATGCCGGTTGCTGGGTCGCTGTTGCGATCCGTTTGCTCGATCTGCAAGTGGATCCATGGACAGGAACGCTAGCTAGCTTGCGACGGATGAGGGGCAGAGGCAGCGGTAACCTCGTCGTCCCGGCGCTCGCTCACGACGTTTCTTCTTCCCCGTCGCCGTCTCATATTTTCTTCCCCGTCGCCGTCTCATCTCGCAAGCAACCCAACAAAGAGGTCCGGTGACCGGTCGAAATGAGAGTCAGGTCGCTGTGCTACACACTGGTAGTAGGCTGTACTACTGCCAGAAGCTGCTTCTCATCCAACAGTAACATTGACGGTAACACGATCATGTGCTGTAATAGTAACTATCAGAGGTTAACTAGTTGTAAATTGCGGTTAAGACCACCAAAAGCTGCCGCTCATAATGCAGCAGGGCTATCACTGTCCCTGCCTGGCCGCACTCTGTAAGGGCGGGAAATTCAGGCGTCGCTGTCGGATGCTCCATAATTCAGTATGTGACCCACGTGCGTGCTTGAGACGGTAACATCCACCTCGAAATGATCAGTCACTCACCAGTAACCTCTCGCTGTAACAGATTCAATGCCGTCGAAACCGACCGACCAGCCGGGATGTCACCGTCGGCGCCCATCGCCGTCTGACAGGCCAGGAATAACCATAAACTTCTATTTCGAATTCAGACTAGAGTTCATTCATTACCAAGTGAGAGCAGTTCAAACATATGTGTGGTACGATTCATCTCCCATCCGTAAAACTAAATCTGACCCTCAACACTAGCCAGCCTGTCAGGATTGTTTTACATACACTACTAGACCGGACAAGCAGCGGGCCTAGAACCAAAAACCCTGCACGTAGTCCTGGAAGACATTTTTACTGGTGCAGATTGATGTCAGCGGGAGTCGGAATTACAAAAAACATGTGGCTCAGCTCCACAGGCTGCTTCCCCTCGCCTTCCTCTTACAAGTGATAATCTTCGAGGGAAACCGCGCACATCCGCCTTCCAATGACAAAATCGTTGGCCCCACGAGCAAGATCAAGAAAGTGTGTCATCTACTCACTTGCCCGGAGATTCTGTTGCCTCCTCCATCGCTTCATCTCCGGGAAGCCCAAATATGCGTAGGTTACGGTCCATGGAACCCACCGCGACATACTTGGCATCTGTTCCAAACCTCACGGACGTCACTTTCCCTGCAAAGGGACACAACGATGTTAATTTTACCACACAAAGGGAAAACCCACAGACATTGGAGAAGAGCGGATAAATGCATGTCAACAAACCTGTGCCAGATAGATCTGGTAGAGTCTTGACGAGATTCCATTCTGACTTGACGTTGGCTACTTGGTAAACCCTGAAACCAAAGACATTTCGTTTTGCAAAGCTAAGAACATGTACTGACCTGACTAGAGCCCAACCATCAAGCCACTTCACTTGTTACAGTACACCAAGGATGTTGAGATAGCGTACCTTATATCAGCACCAGCTACGGCAAGATAATTTCCACTGAAATCAAATTCCACTGCAAGAAGAAAAATGTGTCAAGTCATTAACGAAAAAGCAGAATCTCACTGTAGGGAGGCCTTGTTTCACATTAGTTAGCAGTGTTCTTCCGAATCTCAATAAGTTGACATCTACAAATTTTGCAATTTCGTTAAGAAAACAACTACTTCAATATTTGTGAAAATAACTAGAGATCTACTTACCAGAGCTTGTTGGTGTATCTGGATCGTATGGAGAGAGAGTCCTAAAGTTCCTCAATTTCCGTAGATCCCAAAGCTTGACGCCATCAAGGGCTGCAGTCTGTAAAGTGATGCTGGAAATGTTAGTACAACAAAGCTATGTTCCAGACTTATTGCACAAAAAACTAGACTTAGATGGAAACCAGTGTTACAAGAAAGTAAAAAGAACATACCGCCAGGAAATAACCATTTTCTGAGAAGGACATAGCAGTCACCGCCCCAACATGCCCGTCAAACTTTGCAACATTTGTCTGCAAACATAAATTTTCAACCATGAGATGAGAGGCATTATATGAGCATGGCATGGATGCCAATCTGAATAATATGTTTGCTTTGTCTTACCTGACTTTTCACATCCCAAATTTTGACAACGGCTTCAGATGTGCCTGTACCAAGGATAAGACCATCTGGGTGGAAAGCTGCTGCTGTGTATCCATCTTGCCCAGAAGCCTCACCAACCTGAAAAAAGCACTTGTCAAAACAGTGAATCTCTAGATGTGCATGCTTGTGGAAATTTATGCAAAATACCACACCTGTGTGAGGCAAGACCCTGTTGAAATATCATAAAAGCACCATGTGTTATCTCTGGAGGCAGTTACAAAATACTTCTGAGTAGCATGGACAGTGACAGCTTCAACCTGGTATATTTTCAAAAGAAAAATCAGAACCTAAGATAACAGAATTACCAGAATCAACAGCGAGATCTTTTAAATTTAAATAACCGACATGCACTGGATCTACATGAAATGATCAGAAGAAAATCTTCTGGTAGCATCTCTGCGATGTACAAAAAGGAAATGAGCCAATAAAATTGTAGCCAAACGATTTTCATAGTAAAAAGAGGTTCAACATTGAGAACTAACAGAGAACTGTTTGTTTTTCTAGATCTCTGATATTGATATCTATACTCGTATCATAGTTTCTATGAAAAAGAAACAACAAGAGCAGAAAGTTTTGCAGAATGCAGAATGCAGATTGTACTGCCATGGGCAAGAGCAGCCTATTAGCTAACATATAAGTTATGACTTGTGACTTGATACAGATGGAGTTAATTATTTGTTTTCAATCTTCCTATACTGGCTATATAGGCTAAGCATTAATATAATATACTTTTGAATAACCAAGAAGTCTTCTCAAATACTTAAATCCCAGCTATGTCCCTTCCTTGACCGGTTGCTCTAGATTAGATGGTGTTTTATCCTCCATCATAATAACAGTGACAAAGAAGTAATAAAGTTTTGTGCACACTAAATGTACAAAAAGCCGAGTTCAAAAACCAAAGAAGCAGTCATTCACCAGAAGCAAATGTCAATGCAAACAAACCTCTGCACCATGATCTTTCAATGTGTGTCTGCAGTCATAGCTTCCATCCTTACTACCTTGCCATATACGAACAGTCTGCAGAATTTACAAACAAAAGAGTGAAACTTTTAATGATGAGTGATGACTATGGTATCAGCAGAATACCGGGTCAATAAATTATCTTTTAAATATATTTATCTAAGGTTTAAAAATGGAGCAGCACTTTCATTTTCTTATTGCTATTAGTTTTACTCAGCGGTGACAACTCAGCAACAAAGCTATCTTATATACCCAATACGCCATTAGGAGGACTACCAGGTACCCATAATTTACCAGAATGATAACTCAATGACTGTAAACACTTTTTGTAAAACTGAAATGGATAGAGCTGATATCACAGTAATGATTTAGTTAACTACTATGCAGTACTTCCAAACTGAGTGTACCTTATCTGCTGATCCAGTTATCAAAAGCTCATCCCGAGGAACAAATTTCAAACTGGTAACCTGTGCATTGGAATAAGCTAACATTATGATTCAGACATATTGAGAGAGAGGGAGGGAGGGAGGGAGGGAGGGAGAGGGTTTGGCGAAAGACCTTCTTTGAGTGACCCGTGAGAGTGCACAAGACTTGACCTGAAGGCCTATCAAAAACAACTGCATTTGTATCGATACCCCCGGTAGCAATAATATCCTGGTGTTTAAAAATAGAAATCAAGTCTGTAAATAATCAACAATCAATTGCAGTGTCACTATGCAAGCATACAATTTACCACCTGTTGAAATAATAAACTTGGCATGTATACACCATAGGCAAAGTACAATTGTAACACATAAATCTCTTATCAACAAGGAAATGTAACAATAATCACCTTTGAATGATCAATATCAATAGATAAAATCCCTGGTTTGTTTGTCTTGTGAAGGGGATGACTGGAGATCTGAGTATATCTTTCAAGAGCATCGATTGGTGCCAAACTTGGAGGTACCTGACAAACAGAGAATTTAGTGTACCATTCAACAAAGAAAATAGCCAAGTGGGTAAAAGCCACAATTTGTTGGACGTATAATCTTATGTAACCCGATCTAGAAGGCGTGCATGCAGTATGTAAATTCAGAGAGGTACATATCAGTTTTCCTATGAACTAAAACAGGCCAGATCTGAAAAACAACACTTCGGGTCCTTCTTTAATTGATTGATAGGGACCAAAAATGCACACCTGCCGTTTCTTCCGCTGCGCCGAGAGCATAGAATTACACTCTGTTAATTCATCGATCATGACAGGATTAATACCAGGACGTATCTTCTTTCCATCAGGACCCACTTCATCTTCCAAAGCTGTATATCAAGGAAAGAGGATCAGATTAAAACTGAAGAAAAAAATGTTAGCTTTTGACAGGTTGGAACGGTAAAAACCTCTTTTCCCATTGGTAAGAGCTACAGGTGCAGGTCCACCAGCTGAAATAGGAATCTGCCTTTCAGCCTGAGCCAAAAGTGTCCTAGACTCATCTCTCTCTTTCTTTAGTCTGGCAATAACACGGCAAGCAGCATCATGCTGAAAATGGGCACAAGAAGCTAGTCAAAACCATGGTGTACATGATGATTATGCACATTTAAAGGAAACTAACAATAAAGCATTTCTATATTTAATTTAAGGAATCTCCTATCCAAGTTATCCACAAGAATGTCCTAGCTATGGATTTATGAAGTTTCAAAACCCTCTAAACACGTTCACAAAAATCAATTGGCTGGCAATTGAGTTTAGTTATCAGGATTCTGATATCAAATACATACTTACGGTTTAAAGGGAAGAATATTTTCTTGTTAAAAACAACAAAAACGTGCATACAGTTCAAGACACTATTAGGAAAGATTGGAAAAAAACCTGGTATAATGCATGACTAAGTTCTTGTCTTGCTGTGTGTAGCTGCTGCTCCAAAGCAAAATTAGACAGCATAAGAGCATCCCACTCCTGCAACATCAGAGGGGCAAAGAGGTCTTAATCTGCATTTGAGCTCGATAAGAATTCCAGTCTATTTAACATCAGAAGAAAAAATGATTCACCATAAAAAGAATAATAAAGGAATAAGCATAGACTCAAATGCATGAATCATTTACACACAAATCTGGAAATCCATTAAGAACAGAATAATTTTGCACAGTTCAGAATATCTCAAGATCATTACGTTTTTTCAAGGCATGTAAAAAAGGAAGTAACTTCAGTAATATTACATAAGGAAAATAGAATCATGAGTAACCATAAACTGTCAAAGAGAATAAGGGAAATAATGTGGGTTGAATGTGCTCATAATTTCATATTCAACTACGACTTATTTCTTCCTATCAGAATTTGAATGTAGGCACATTATATATGAATCAGATAGTCTTTAGGAAAATAATTTAACTCAATACTTCAAAGTTAAAAACAAGGGACTCTAGTACAAAAACATCTTACGCATCTTACTAAACAAGATAAGACATATTATGGATTATGACTACTACAGGGTCACATATATAAGCTGAAGAAGAAAGGAGTGGTGGAACTGAAATTACTCATAACAATCACTTACATTCTGAAACATACCAAGGAGTCCAGGGACACTTGCAGCTTGCAGAGGTCTAGGCTTCACAATCTGCAAACATCAAATAGTTCTTCATGTGACGGGTGTACACAATACATGAGAGTGCGCTCATGTTAACAATGCATGAATGTCAAACTTAAAAAACAAGTAGGATGGCGATTTTGGCATTCTCCAAGTTAAAAGTTGCAGTGCCACAAGTATCGGTGCATGCATACATGTGGAATCAGGTTTTTCAGGTCTGGTTTGGATGTAATATAGTATTGCATCTATCTAATAAACCAATGTTTCAATCAACTGACTAGCAATACATCACTCTGCTTGCTTCAGTACTTCTGAAGTTAGTATGTTGTACACCCATAGCTAAAACAAGTGGCTAACTGCCTACTCAAATGATATTTCTCAGTTACGGCAAATGGCGACATGTAAAAGAGTCCAAAATCAATGTGAATCAAGGTTTGATTGATTATCTTGAAATATGCATGCATTCCCTTCTCAGCTATGTAAGTCTAATTGAGAACCTATAAGGTATTTTTCTCAAGAAGCAAAACTGTATGAAGAAATAGGTCGATCCCTTCTCCGGGTTAATAATAGCTTATGTGAAGAAGCTTGAAGGCCAGACTCCAGAACATGATGCCCAACCAGTATGTCCACCACAAGAGAAGAGACCGTGGCCCCATACACACAATGCATATCAAGATGCACCAACCAATCCAAAGTAGGCGACTACAAAGTGGGTACTACCAGGCATCAGCAAGGCGGGTGACCAAACCCTACTGTCGGAACATGTTCTTCACAACAACAAGGTAAACACTAGAATGGCACTGAAAAGAGAGAGACAGTTTGCAAGCCTCCTCACCTTGTTGGTCTTGACTGTCACGAGGTCGTCCACGGCGAGGTCCTCCCTGGTGACGGGGCACTTCCCATGGTCCTAGCCCACCAAGAAATCAAACAAAATCAACGCAAAAACCCTAGCACAGAGACACGTAGCACGAAATCTAGAGCGGGGAGGGACGCTGATGACCTCGATGTATCGTGGATGAGCCTCCGCTCGAAGAGCAGCCCCGACTTCTTCGACAGCACAGGCTCCTCCGGCACCTCGCCGGAGACTTGAGAGGCGAGAGGACCCAGCAGCGACAGGAGGCGGGGTTAGTGCGAGCTTGGGGAAGGACAGAGAGCGGGGCCGTACAAGGGACAGGAGCTTACTTGCGCAAATCATGGCGGCTGGCACCTCGAGACGGCGGCGGGCGGCGGGGCGGCGGAGGGGGAGCGGGGTTAGCCAGCCGCTAGGTATCGGTTTACTACTGGGGGTGTTTTCGCAAAAGGACGGCAAATTTGGGTGAGGCACCCTGGAAATTTTGCGAGTGGAATCGGGATGCTTGCCGCCGCCTTACTCATAGGCCTATGTTCTTGCGTATGCTTTTGGGCCTCGAAAGGTCCAACAGTTTTGGGCCCTTGGGTAAAATCAATTGCAATGCCCGGTTTAGTAGTACTATGTATTTGAGTTGGGGGCAGGTCAAATCGGTTGAAATCCTCCGTTCCATAATAAGGTGTATAGTTTTTTAGTTAAAAAAAAAGGTGTATAATTTTTCATGAAAAGTCAAACTTTACTATCTTTGATCAAGATTTTAGAAAGTAGTATTAGCAATTACAATATCAAATTGGTACTGTCAGATTCATCATGAAATATATTTTCATATTTATTTACTTGGTATTTCAAATATTGATATTGTTTCGAAAATCCTGGTCAAATATAGTCAGTTTGACTTTTCAGAAACAACTATACACCTTATAATGAGGAACGGAGGGAGTATAAAATTAATAAACACAAAATGCATGTTGATAGATCATTTGGTAAAAATATTAATTGTCCATGTGAATGATTTTCCATTTGTGTTACATGGATTATCATGTCACGTGTTATTATCTATGATTTTATACTGTTATGCAACCATACAGTCACATAATAACTATGGAATAATCATAAAAGTATAAAATAATAATAACCGTGTGATGTATTTTTCATGCAAAATTACATCGGCGCATTTTCATGCAAAAAATATTTATATTTTAATAAATATTAAAACGTATCCTCGTATCGGCGCATTTTCAAAATGTCGAATTTTCATATATCAGCATCGGCCCGATACTGAAACTCGTATCCGTATCAAGGCCAAGTAGGGGTGGACCATTTGGCATAACACCGGGAACATGTAGTCGGAGGCCACAGAGATGGTGAGGGAGGAATACCCGACGACGAAGCTGTGGGTGTAGAAATCAAAGCACGATATGACATGGCCAAGGTGGGTCTCTGGGTAGCATTGCTCGTTTTGGAGCAGCTCCGGCGGCACACCAACGGGAACATCTCGGCGGGATGTGGCTGATCATTGTGGTTCAGGCAAACTAGGTCCCTCATGGATGCGAAATTTGTTTTTTGGGTGAGGGTATTGGGAAGATAAAGATGGAGATCCTTTTTAAGAGGTTGGAGGAGAAAGGATATACATATTATTTTTGCATGTGCATGTTTAGTTTTGAGCTATTGCTTGACCTGAATCGTGTGGAGGATGCAAAATGTAAAGCCAGAAGTGACTGACTTGGAGAAACCTCTACGTAACTTTGAGTTTTGTCACATATCTTTAGGGAGCGCCTAGAGCTCGGGTGACCGAGAAATAAGTTAACGCTCGGTCGACGTACGTCAACAATACACGCAATGCCTCGTCCGAGCATGTTTCCCTCATGTCCACCTGTACCGTTCGTTTGTGGGCTTACTTCACTATTGCAGAATAGTTTATAGCCGCTGATAACCCACAAGTATAGTGGATCGCGTGTAGCCTTTTCGATAAGTAAGAGTGTCGAACCCAACGAGAAGCTAAAGGTAGGATAAGTAATCTCTCAAGTTCTATCAACCACTGATACAACTCTACGCACACTAAACGTTTACTTTATCTAGCAAATAATACTAGAGTAATAGTACGGGTGTATGAGAGATAGCTTTGCGAGATAATAAATACAATAAAATAAATATTAGTGTGCAGCAATAAAGTACACTAAGTAACCATAAACTAACAGTACCATGAGTGTGGAAAAGTGGGGTAATTGTGATGGCTTTGTCCAAGATTAATTAGTGAAGATATCGGGTTCATTGTTTTCGATGCAGTTTTCTATGTGGGAGAGGCTAAATATACATGTACACTATTGGGATTACAAGTACTATATGATTGGATTGTTAGCAAACATCCGTATATACTAACAATGCATTAAGGTTTCCCCAACCATAGCCTTAAGTTTATGGTCTCTTACTCCCATACGTGCAACTAACCGGTTCGACTTCTCAGGTTTCTGTCGCTCCGGCAGGACTACCCCCTTCCTTTACAATACTACTAACCTAGGGTGTTGATCCATGCGCACAAATATAATGGACACCAAAGGACAGTACCATATCAATATACAACTCTAATGAACCAAAGACATTCAATCAAGACAAATAAACTACGGAAACATGACATAGATCATAGGATAAATATTATAGCATCAAACCCATGTTTACATAGGACGGTACAGAGGTGTGTGGGAGATGAACCACTGTATACAAGGAGGAATTGGCGATGGAGATGGCGGTGAAGACGGTGAAGGGGACAGCGAGGAGCGCAGGCCCGCCGGCGGTGGCGCGGGGAACTCCTCCCGCGCCGCCGACATCAAGGGGATGCGCCGCCCCTTAGCCCCCTTCCTCCATGGCTTCTTGGGAGCCCTCCCCCATGGAGATGAGGTCCATGGGGGAGGCAAAAACGTGGCTTTGGTGGCTGGAAATTCGTGGATATGGGGTTCTCCACGAGTTAGGTTTCCTCCCTTTATATAGCTTCTCGGATTCCCGTCATCCCATCTAGGGTTTCGGTAAATCGGGCTTATCTCGGCCGTCCGGACTCGGATTGGGCCGAATTTTATGTCCAGATCCATTAGGAGAAAATTCCCTGCAACTTTCGCGACTAGACTTTTTCCGTTTGACGTCGTCTTCTGTCCGGTACGTGACAATCTTCAAAAAGAGTTTTCAGACAGATTTCAGGAAAGTCCCAATTCGACTCCAACAAGGTTTCCTCTTTATTTTTGATAATTCCTACACATCAAAGAGTAAAACAAGAACATTGTGCACTTTTGCAACTATTAATAGGTTAGTCCAAATAAATCATAAACTTAATATAAAAACAAGTGTCAAAGGCATAATATTAACATGAAACAATCAAAAATTATAGATACGTTTTGGACGTATCAACATCCCCAAGCTTAATTCCTGCTCGTCCTCGAGTAGGTAAATGATAACAAAATAATTTTTGATTGTAAATGCTATGATCAGATCTTTAACAATTGCATGATGTATGGATAATAAAACTTAGCAATCATGTTACCTAATGAAAAGTATCAACGAACTAAGAGCTTATAACATGAAATTTATAAACATCAACAAGATTGTAATGACCATAATAAAGCATGATAGAGTGGTATCTCGCTTGCCCTTAATTGTGGAGCAAAACATAAATGCCAAGGCACCTCTGAAGTTCAAGTGAAGACTAGATGTAAAGATATCAAAGGTAAAAGCATCATAGTTATACCGCAGATAACCGTATTCTGGGACAAGCACATTACACTAAGAATGACAGTTATGCTCTCGAGAAGGTGCTCAAAGAAAGGATGGTGACTCAACATAAAAATAAAAGATTGGCCCTTCGCAGAGGGAAGCAGGGATTAACATGTGCTAGAGCTTTTTATTTATAAAACAGAAGTAAAAATATGTTTTGGGAGGTGGTTGTTCCTGTCAACGAATCAGAAAATGGAAAAGTACAATATGACCCCTGCCAACCAGACTTTTAAGAGCGGCTCCCATGAAGGACGTTATTTCTACCAGCAAGGCAGATCATCCCTCTTTTCTCTTTTGTTTACACATGCAGATATTTCACTGGTATCATTGCTTGTCTGATAAATCAGGGCAAAAATGTGAAGAGAATTAAGCGGTTAAAGTTGTAATTAATTGGGACTGGGCACCCCATTTGCCAGCTCTTTTTGCAAAATTAATGGATAAGCGGATGTATATGCCACTAGTCCGGTGGTAAAGTCTGTTTGACAGGTGACATAAAGACATCCACCCCGTCCTCATGAGCTAAAAACAGTGTCACAAAATGAGAAGTTTTTTGAAGGTTTTAAAGGTAGCACATGAAAATTTACTTGGAATGGTTTGAAATACCATGCATAGGAATTTATAGTGGACTCTTTGGGATAACTTGGTTTTAAGGATTTTGGATGCACGAGCAGCATTCCCGCTCAGTACAGTTGAAGGCTAGCAATAGACTGGGAAGCGACAATCAAGAGAGCAATAACCGTCATAATCATACTTGCGACAGAATAAAATTAACGGAGGCATAAAAATGATACTAAAACTCTGAGGCAAAATAGATCATCAAGGCTTAATTGACTTTTATTTTTCAGTCATGAACATGTGTGAGCATGTGCCAAGTCGATTCAAGTAAATCATTCAGAGGAGGATACCACAATTCCATACCATCTTATGAACAGGACAATGCATGTTAATATCAAAATAACATAATATGCACTATTAGCTAGTTGAGACTAACCATAAGAAAACATAAACTACTAAACAGTATTATTCACACATCATTTTTAAGTTTCAACAAGTAATCCATTAACCAAGTAAACATTGAAAACAGAGGATAAATAAAATATGTGACGATCAACTTATTAATGTAACCGGTGTTTGATGCTAAGATAAATAAATAATAAGATACAGACGCTCCAAGAACAGCACATATGATGTGAAAGAATTAAAATATAGTTTCACTAGAGATGACCTGATAATTTTGACGATGAAGAAGGGGATGCCTTGGGCATCCCCAAGCTTAGACGCTTGAGTCTTCTTGAAATATGCTGGGGAGATCCATGGGAGCCTCCCCAAGCTTAAGCTCTTCACTCTTCTTAATCCTATTATATCACTCTTCTCTCTTGACCCTTGAAAACTTCCGCCACACCAAACTCAAAGTAAATCTCATTAGAGGGTTAGTGCACAATCAAAAACTCACATGTTCTGTAAGGACGCAATATGACCGTTACTTTAAACATTAGCTACAGCCACTGATGTTACGTGAAGCTCTTCCACCCAAAAAAGAATTCCACTCAACACTAGTAAAAGAGAGAATGCAAAATAAATGACATAATCTGTCTAAAACAGAACAGTCCGCAAAGACGAATTTTTTCGAGCACTTACGTTACTCAGATCGAAAAACTTTGAACTAACGAAAGATGCATACATATATCAGGATTACGCACAAAAAATTTCAGATTTAATTCACAATCTGGTGATTTTATGAATTTCGTACAGTGAACAGCAGAAATCTGTTCCTGCGCAGCAATCAAAATTTTAGCAACATCTTATCATTAGAGACTACTCTTGGCACAACAATATGAAAAGTAAAGATACAAAGGAGTTGCTACAGAAGTAAACAAACTCCTTGACTCAAGAAAAGAAAAATTGCAGAAATAAAAATAATGGGTTGCCTCCCATAAGCGCTTTTTTTAACGCCTTTTAGCTAGGCACTTATTGCAATACATAATATTTCCAAAGTGCTGCTATTAAACCAAATCAAATTTTGTTTTTAAGTTACAGAAAGGTTGCTTAAATGGCCAACTTCTAAATGAAAGGTAAGAACCATTAATAATCAAATGAAAACGCAAAGAGGCCACTCTTGCAACAAAAGTCAGAATCTGTCCAGAAAAACAGCAGCTGGCAAACGTAATTTTTAGGTGCTCTAAAACATGTCCGAAATTTTAGCCAATTTTTGTGCATGCAGAGGATTCGGTGATACAACATCAGTAATTTTTCGTGATTTTTAGAGCTTCCAGTAAAATATGAAAAATCGCGCAATGAGCAGTAGATACGAAAACAGAAAATCACTTTTTACATATGCATCAACTAAGCTAAATGGGTAAAACTTGGTACATTATTTTTGATAAACTAAAAACCAGAGGCTAAGCAAGACCTAAACATGCTAGCTACAGCAAGGAAAACTCTAAATAAAAATCAAAAGTAAAAACCAAATAAATACAAAAAAGAACCAAACAAAGAAGCAAAAAAAAGAAAATATTTTTGTTGTTTTGAATTTATAAGTGAAAGTAAAGAAGCAATAAAACCAAATAAAGATCCTAATAAAACTAAAGAAGGTAAAACCAAGACATATAAAAACAATTATAATACAAGTTAAGACAATACATATCATGTGGACGGGTAATATAGAGTATGAACGAGACAACCTCATGTTAGTTGATGAATAGGGGGATGACTCGGGCATCCCCAAGCTTAGATGATTGTATCTTCTTGAATATGTTCTGGGATGCACCTACACATCCCCAAGCTTGAGCTCTTGCGTCTTCTTGTTCATCTCATATCACCATATTGATTAGATCTTATAGACTACATCCACATAAAACTTCACAAAACTCATTAGTAGGGTTAGTACTCATTAAATAAAATCCACTCATGTTCAAGCATTGACAAATTATAATATTTATCAACATTAGCCACTGTATATACGAGGTTCATTATTTCCGTTGTCCGTCGAAAAACTAATGAAATAAGAAACCAAGTACAATATTGAATAAACAAAAAATCTGTCAAAACTGAACAGTCTGTAAAGATGACACAACGAGATAGTTAAGTAGCTCAAATCGAAAAACTTTTAACTAATGAAAGGCAGATCATAATCTCAGTTTTACGCACAAAAATTTTCAGGTCAAAATACTATTCTGAGATTTATCACGATTTTTACAGTGAAGCACAGGAATCTGTCTAAATTGAACAGTCGGTGAAGATCGAATTTTTCGAGACAGCTACGTAACTCAAATCACAAAAAGTTAGTCTAATGAAAGAAAGATAATAAGCAGGGTATGCGCTCAAGAAATTTCAGATCAAGATCACGTTCTGGTGATTTTAAACATTTATACGGTGGAGCACAGAAAATCTGTTTCTGGACAGCAAAGCAAAACTATCAACTTTCAATTAACTTGAGACTATAATTAGCATTTTATTTTTATGTACAGAGGTATATACACAATATTTACAATATTTTGTTTTTGGATGAGAAGCTTCCATGGAAAGATTTGCTTTGATTTCATAGGCATGAACACAAGTGTTCAAGGTCGACCCCCACTTAACCATTGCTCATCTTTCCAATCACTCTCTTTTTGAAAACGTTTTTAGATAACAAGTACAACTAATTTTTTTATAATTCGTATTTCCTACCCATACTAAGATAGAAAACAACTTAAAACTGAAAATAAAAATTACTTAGAGATAAAGCAAACAAGTGCACACAAGAATATTCACCCCACGCTATGACTCCCCGGCAACGGCGCCAGAAAAGGTCTTGATAACCCACAAGTATAGGGGATCGCGTGTAGCCTTTTCGATAAGTAAGAGTGTCGAACCCAACGAGGAGCTAAAGGTAGGATAAGTAATCTCTCAAGTTCTATCAACCACTGATACAACTCTACGCACACTAAACGTTTACTTTATCTAGCAAATAATACTAGAGTAATAGTACGGGTGTATGAGAGATAGCTTTGCGAGATAATAAATATAATAAAGTAAATGTTAGTGCTGGATCAATAAAGTACACTAAGTAACCATAAACTAACAGTACCATGAGTGTGGAAAAGTGGTGGTAATTGTGATGGCTTTGTCCAAGATTAATTAGTGAAGATATTGGGTTCATTGTCTTCGATGCAGTTTTCTATGTGAGAGGCTAAATATACATGCACTCCACTACTTGGGATTACAAGTACTATATGATTGGATTGTTAGCAAACATCCGTATACACTAACAATGCATTAAGCTTTCCCCAACCATAGCCTTAAGTTTATTGTCCTCTTACTCTCATACATGCAACTAACCGGTTCGAGTCCTCAGGTTTCTGTCGCTCCGGCAGGCCTACCCCCTTCCTTTGCACATACTACTAACTCTAGGGTGTTGATCCATGCGCGCACAAATATAATGGACACCAAAGGACAGTACCATATCAACATACAACTCTAATGAACCAAAGACATTCAACCATTCAATCTAAGAACAAATAAACTACGGAAACATGATATGGATCATAGGATAAATATTATACCATCAAACACCATGTTTACATAGGACGGTACAGAGGTGTGTGGGAGGATGAACCACTGTATACAAGGAGGAATTGGCGATGGAGATGGAGGTGAAGACGGTGAAGGGGACAGCGAGGAGCGCAGGGCGGCGCCGGCGCCGGCGGTGGCGCGGGGAACTCCTCCCGCGCCGCCGGCATCAAGGGGATGCGCCGCCCCTTAGTCCCCTTCCTCCATGGCTTCTTGGGAGCCCTCCCCCATGGAGATGAGGTCCATGGGGAGGCAAAAACGTGGGTTTGGTGGCTGGAAATTCGTGGGTATGAGGTCTTCTCCACGAGTTAGGTTTCCTCCCTCTATATAGCTTCTCGGATTCCCGTCATCCCATCTAGGGTTTCGGTAAATCGGGCTTATCTCGGCCGTCCGGACTCGGATTGGGCCGAATTTTATGTCCAGATCCATTAGGAGAAAATTCCCTGCAACTTTCGCGACTAGACTTTTTCCGTTTGACGTCGTCTTCTGTCCGGTACGTGACAATCTTCAAAAAGAGTTTTCAGACAGATTTCAGTAAAGTCCCAATTCGAGTCCAACAAGGTTTCCTCTTGTTTTTTGATAATTTCTACACATCAAAAAGTAAAACAAGAACATTGTGCACTTTTGCAACTATTAATAGGTTAGTCCAAATAAATCATAAACTTAATATAAAAAACAAGTGTCAAAGGCATAATATTAACATGAAACAATCAAAAATTATAGATACGTTTTGGACGTATCAGCCGCCATCACATTAGTGACGGGCAAATAAATGCATGTCACTAGTAATAGTTATTAGTGACATGCAGCATTGCCTGTCACTAGTGGGGCTTTTGGGCCTGTCACTGGTAGGCTATTCTGCAGTAGTGCTTTTTTCTTGTTCCATCCGTTTGTTGGCTGTATTTTTTGAACATTTTTTCCCTGGCGCATGTTCAAGTTTCTTATCTGGGCCTTCATGTTCAAGCTGGGCCTGCTGACAACATAAATTGCAAAAGAAAAAGACAAGGCTGGGAAATTGAGGGCCGTAACTACAAACTAGACGACAAGAACCTCTCTTCCCCCGAGTTAAAACCCTACTTGATCTTCTTCCTCAAGACATTTTCCTCCTGCCTACACCCCCAGCAGCACCCGCGCCTCCTGCTACGCCATTTGCGAGGAGTGCGGAAAAGCTCTGGCAAAGGCAAAACTCTAATAGAATGAAAAAATCACGTTCTGCCAGGGTGACATCGCAACATGGGGATTTACCTCCAAACAACACATAGCCCAGAAAAGTACAAGATCGGGACCCAAAATTGTACGAAACCCTAACGTAAATTGGAAATCGTGCATGATTTTCGCGGTGTTGGGTGATTTGGGGGAGGATTGTGGGTTATGGAGGTTGAGGCAAGCGTACCGTAATGGCTCGGAGTCGAGCCGCCGGTGGCGACAAGCCCCGGTGCGAAGCAAATGCTGGCGATCTCCACTTGCTCCCGCACTCCTCGAGCGTCCCTTCCTTTCCTCTCCGCTAGCCTAACCCTGGTCAGACTCAGCAAAAGCGGACACGCTTTCCCCTTGCTATGTCTTGATTTGAAAAACATTGTAAGCCATAAACCCCTAAAACCGAAAGCCATAAACCCAGAAACCCTAAAACCTAAGCATGAGTAAATTGTAATTGCACGCTAAACGGTAATCAAGTGTGATGCATGAAAAAAAACATGTCCAGTTACACAAATGTGCGATTACACACTAATGAGAAGCATGTGCAATTGCACACTAAAGGCGTAAAAAATAATGTGTAATTGCACGCTAAACGATAGTCATGTGTGATTGCATGTAAAAAAACATGTCCAGTTACACAAAGTAGGATTACACAGTAATGAGAATCATGTGCAATTGCACGCTAAAAGTTATAAAATTAATGTGTAATTGTATGCCTAACGATAATCATGTGTAATTGCACGCAAAACAAAAACATGTGCAATTACACAAAGTGCGATTACGCATAATGAGAATCGATGTGCAATTGCATGCTAAAAAGGCATAAAGTAATGTGTAATTGCACGCCTAACGATATTCATGTGTAATTGCACGCAAAAACAGAAGAAAAAAACATGTGCAAATACAAAAAGTGCGATTACACAGTAATGAGAATCATATGTAATTGCACACTTAACGTTAAAAACGTGTGTAAAACAAAAACATGTGCAGTTACGTGCTAATGAGAATCATGTGCAATTGCACATTAAAAAGTAAAAGAAATATGCAATTACACAATAATTGCATGCAAAAAGTGCGATTATACACTAATGGGAAATCATGTGCAATTGCAGGCTAAAAAAGAAAAATGAGTAAGTGCGTAATTGCACACTAAAAAACAAAAAAGAGTAATGTGTAATTACACGCCTAACGATATTCATGTGTAATTGCACGCAAAAAGAAAAAATGTGCAATTACACACTAAAAATGGGAATCATGTGTAATTGAACGCTTGAAAAAATTAATGTATAACTGCACGCTTAACGATAAAATAGTATGTAATCGTAACATGTGCAATTACACTACGCTAGGAAAAGGTAATGTATAACTGCACGCTTAACGATAAAATCGTATGTAATTGCTCACAAAACGAAAACACGTGCAATTACGCACTAATGAGAATCATTTGTAATTGCACGCTAGGAAAAAATAATGTGTAACTGCACGCTTAATGATAAAATCGTATGTAATTGCTCACAAAATAAAATCATGTGCAATTACACACTAATGAGAATCATGTGTAAATTGCAAAAAAGAGCATGGCAAAAACAAAACAAAATCTAACAAAACAGATCCAATCGAATAACTTACCGTTGTCAAAACCCTATACTGTATCTCCATAATTGGAAATAATAGACAGCACTAAACGACGAAAAAACCCATAACTACACCGGATAGAGACAAATAAAAGAACCTTCCCCGCCGACAGATCCTAGGATGCCTGCAAAGAGCTCCTTGTGACTTCGCCCAGAATGCTGCTCCGCCTCTCTCTGCTTCGGTGGTGAAGAGCAACTAGCAACAACAGGGGATAAGATCAGTCGGTACGCAACCAGCAGTATATACAATCGGGAGAGAGTGATACTTACGCATGGGACCCATCATGTGTGGGGTCAAAACTGACATATCCCCACTATTTTGCCACCAAGCGTTTCACCTAGTGAGACACACCCCAGACCACGCGAACAAAAAAAAAGGAGAAAAGGGCCCAAATGATATAATTTATCCTACAAAATAACAAAAGCCCAACAAAAAGCCCACCAAAAACCACGAAGAGAAAAGGAAAAAAAAAGCTTAACAAGCCACAACCCGAACGACAAACGAACAAACACATCGCACGGTCACGAACCTGATCAAACCATCACGCGGTCACGAACATCGACCGAGCATCAAGGAAAATCTCAGGCAACCGAGCGTTAGCAAAAGCGATATCTTTATCGTTTGTTTGTTTCACGCGATTTATTCGGCATGGGGGTCTTTGCTTACTTTAGTGACAGGTTTTTTATCTTATGATCTGTAAGAACTTAAAATAAAAGTAGATATTTGGAGAACTTATCGCGGCATCGAGAGCAAGTTGTATCAGACGTACAGCACAATCTCAGCATAACGGCAGGGTGACATCCACGAGCTAAGATATGCCGAATGTAGTGCTCCCTTCCTCAAGAAAATCTTCCGCACGCGCGCACCTCAGATACGGATGAGGCCAAGCCGTAATCTCCAGTCCGAGCTGCTAACATGATCTAATCTACAAAAAAACATGTTCTATCTAGGAAAGTGCAAATTCGATCCTCTTGCAGTCACTGAGTCACGGTTGAAATTGCACCGCAGCGTCCAACTGCTCGCACAGTGTAGAACGCCGGGCGGAGCTAGTTAGTTGAATCTCCCGTCCCGTCGGCGATGGTCGGCCGCCAAGATCTGGTGCCCGGCCACTCCCCGGTAGGACCACGGCCACACCATCGTACCCGCGCACGCACGGCCGGAACCCGACGCCCATTCCGGCTGGGCAGAAAGCCACGGCGAGCCTAGGCAGATAGATAGCCCCCACGGACGGACGCGAACGGAATCTCGCCAGGTCGCGGCGTGTACCACTAAAGCGGGAACACCAGCAGCGCGGCGCAGATCGCCGTGCTCGCCAACTTTCCGACGACCCGGCTACTTGCACGCAGCTGGTCGCAGCCTCGAACGCAAAGCTTCTTTCACTTGCCCAGCCGTGGTAGTGCAGCACACAGGGATTCGGCCTAGTTCCCCTCTCGATCGAGGCTGGCCTACGGAAGGATAGACAGATTCTTCCTGCTGCTGCTGCAGCCGAGCAGCAAGCAATGCGGCCGGCCGGCGTGGTGCCCTAAACCCTTTGGGTTGGGGCTTTCTTTTTGGGAGACTGATGGGCATTGCATTCCGTCTCGGTGGCGGTGGGTGCAGCCAGCCTGCTTTCGATATCTCCTCGACTGATCGCCTTTGTTTGTTCCTTCGCCTTACTCTAACCTGTCAGAACCATATACCAGGGCCCTGTTCATCCTGTGTACTCCATGCTCCCATCTTGCATTGCATGATTGGTTGGTTTATCATTGCAGAGGACGGCGGCAGGTATGTACTCACCACCGGTAGCCATGCATTCCCACATTTTATTCGATCTCGAGCTAGGTCGGCTATCTCTAATCTCTCAACTGCCGTTTGACCATATGGCATATGGAATGACCGAAAGTACCTCGCAGGTGCCTGAACCGCTTGGAACGTACGCTTGCCGCTCTGGTTACGAACAGTGGCCGTCTTTTTTTTTTTTGAGATTCCGGCCGTCTTTTTTGATAAAAAGGACAGTGACCGTGTGGCGTCGCTCCAAGTAGCCACAAACCAGTGAGAGCCACCTGTAGACGTGTAGATCAGAATCGAACTGTGTGCGCTACCGCCACCTGTCGACTAATTGTTGAACGCTATGTATTTTTTTTTCCGAATATATGCACACAGAACGCTATATATGCACACACACAAACGCACGAGATCAATCAAAGTGCTGCTACAATCGCTACATACAGTACGTCTGCTAGCTAGCTCCTATCCATGTTCAGATATGTTCCGGTTCCACCCAAAAACAAGAGACAACTTAATTATCAACAACAACACACATTCATTCTTTCTGTCTTTCTTTCTTTTTCTTCTCCCAATAATTGTACGAACGAGACGTTAGGATGACTATGTATAATTGTACGAACGAGACGTAGCCCCTGTCTCTGCACACAACATTCCTATCCTACGACATAAAGAGCCCCTAAAGTTTTAACTAAATAACCTCACATATGCATGAGTATATCGATCTAGCACGATCGAGCTGATTAATTATCGCCTTTGAGTGCATGCACTATATGGAACATGGTACTTCTTTGAGCTCTTCTTTTTGTGCTTATAAATTGGATTTATCTAAAGCCTATGATAGAGTGGATTGGCAATTTTTGGAGAATACAATGTCCAAGATGGGGTTCTGTCACCGGTGGGTAAAGTGGATTATGGCATGTGTTACCACGGTGAATTATTCTGTAAAATTCAATGGGACCTTGTTGGAAGCATTCTCTCCTACACGGGGATTAAGACAAGGAGATCCTCTCTCTCCTTTCTTGTTTCTTTTTGTTGCCGATGGACTATCAGCTTTGTTGAAAAGAGAAGTGGAAATGAATGGTATCACACCTATCAAGGTGTGTCGTGGAGCTCCTGGTATATCGCACCTCTTGTTTGCAGATGACACTTTGTTATTTTTCAAAGCTAATGGAGATCAAGCTCTAAGGATTAAAAATACGTTGGATGCATATGTTACTAGTACTGGTCAATTACTTAACCCCTCTAAATGCTCTATCCTGTTTAGTGCTTCATGCCCACAGGAAACACAAGTACAGATTCGGCAAATTCTTGGGTGGAGCATCAAGCTTTTGAAGCAAAGTATTTAGGCCTTCCGACTCCGGATGGCAGGATGCATAAAGGCAAGTTTCAGAGTTTACAATCCCGGCTGAGTAAACGGTTGATTGAGTGGGGAGATAGTATTCTAGCACAAAGTGGCCGCGAGATCTTTATCAAAGCAATTGCTCAAGCATTGCCAACTTATGTGATGGGAGTGTTCAAGCTGCCGGCCTCGGTGTGTGATGATCTAACTCGGTTAATCCGGAATTATTGGTGGGGCGCTGACCGTGGCAAACGGAAAATACATTGGGTGAGTTGGAGCAAACTAAATCGAACCAAGAAACAAGGAGGACTCGGTTTTCGTGACATGAGGCTTTTCAACCAAGCATTACTGGCTCGTCAAGCTTGGCGGTTGATAATATTTCCTGATAGCTTATGTGCGAGGGTCCTCAAAGCAAGATACTACCCCAATGGTGATCTGACCGACACTGTCTTCACGGGCAACCCATCGTCAGTTTGGACAGCTATAGCATATGGACTAGAATTACTGAAAAAAAGGCCTAATTTGGCGGGTTGGCAATGGTCAGCAGATTCGTGTATGGCGGGATAGCTGGATACCACGCTTCTCCTATTGCAAAGTGCTCAGCCCCAAAGGAAATAGCCGTGTGAGGCGAGTTTCTGAATTGATGGACGAGCAAGGAAATTGGGACACTAATAGGGTACGCAATACTTTTCTTCCAATTGACTCGGATCTTATTTTGAGAATTAAACCATCAAGGCGAGGTGATGATGATGTGTTAGCTTGGCAATTAGAGAAATCCGGCATGTATAAGCTGGCTTTGCAAGCAACGCCGGAGCAGTGTGCTTTCCCTGCCTCCAGCGTAATGTCAGGCGGTGAGAATCCGTGCTGGCCCAAAATCTGGGGCTCTAATATTCCTCCGAAGGTGAAGATGTTCGCATGGGAGGCTGCCTCAAATGCCCTTGCGACAGAAGCTAATAAATTATCCAGAGGTATGAAAGTTACTGGTATATGTAATATCTGCGGTAGAGAGCAGGAGGATGCGATGCATGCTTTATTTTCGTGCCCTCACGCACGGCGGCTCTGGAATTCTATGCGAGAAGTATGGTTACTGCCATCAGATTTGGAGATGCAAGTAAACCCCTTAGGCTGGTTCTCCACGGTTCTTAATAACATACCAGCACAGATGCTTGAGAATACACTCTTGGTGGCGTGGCGTGCTTGGTATGCACGAAATGAAGTCACACATGATAAAGCACTGCCGACTATTGAGGGCTCGAGACGATTCTTAGTAAGCTACCTGAACTCTATCATGAATGCCCGTGAGTTGCCAGCTGATGCCATTCTCAAAGGAAAGTCTGTGGCTTTAAAATCATCAGTAGATTCTTCAATTACGTGGAGGAAGAAGCCACCTGATAAACCTTGGAGCCCTCCAACTCCAGGTTGGGTTAAGCTAACAGTAGATGGCTCTTTTTTTTAGATAAAGGGAGTCTTTATTACTTAAAGTGTTTAAGCATTACACCCAGCCTCTGCATAACCAAGATGCACATAGCCGAACCAAGTCTGAAGTACGAAAAATAAAAATAGGCGAATTACATATCAAAATGAGAAATTGTAGAAACGCCTAAGGTGGTGGAGGGCCGATCCGCAAATTATGCTGCCATCCATGTAGGGATAAAAAGTCTCTCGCCGTATCCTCCAGTCTTGTACACACCTCCATAAACAGGTCTCGATGCCCCACACGTTGCAACTGAGACCACGAACGGAGTGTAGCAGTAGTCCTGTAGATAACCTGCATAAGAGAACAATTTTTATCATTAAAAACCTTGTCATTTCTACATAGCCACAACGACCATATTACGGCAAGTGCTGCCACCTTAATAAGTTGTTTGAACCTTTTATCCACTCCATTTAGCCAATTGCCAAAAATATTAGCAATGCTTGTAGGTGGGTAAATAGTAGAACCTATCTGGATGATGGACCATATAGAACTAACAAATTTGCACTCGAAGAACAGATGTTTGATTGTCTCATCTTTATGACAGAAGACACACTGTTTACTCCCATGCCAATTGCGTTTTGCAAGATTGTCTTTTGTAAGAATTACTCCTCGACGAAGATACCACGCAAAAACTTTGTTTTTAAGTGGAATTTTCATCTTCCAGATTTTCTTATTATTATCAACTGGCACCTCCGGCTGGATGAGTGCTGTATACATAGAGTCCACGGAGAATTTACCGCAAATGCGTAAATTCCACCGAAACTCATCAGACCCTTGAGTCAAATTGACAGAAGCGAGTCGCTGGAGCAACTCATGCCAAGATGCTAGACTGGGTCCAACAAGATCTCTCTGGAATGTCATAGTGGGATGGTTATCAACCAATAGCTGAGCAAGCGTATCGCTCTTGTGACGGCCTTGGACTATACCATATAACGCTGGATATTGTTCTCGGAGTGGGGAAGTACCCAACCATGTATCCTCCCAGAACCTTATCTCAGACCCATCCTTAATGGAGAAAGAGCCATATGGGAAGAAGAATTTCTTCGTCGCCATTAGGCCCGCCCAAAAATGGTAATCACCTGATTTTCAAGAAACCTGTGATAACGCACTTGAGCCTATGTATTTCTTCCTAAGTAGGGTTTGCCACACCCACTCTTCCGCCAGTAGCTTAAACAGCCACTTACCAAGAAGAGCTCGATTCTTAACCTGAAGATCATGAATCCCAAGACCACCATGGTCCTTTGGGCGGCACACTACATCCCATTTAGCCAGCCGGTATTTCTTTTTTTCACTATCCACTTGCCAAAAGAATCTGGATCGAAAGTAATCCAATCGATGCAAGACTCCCTTTGGTAATTGAAAGAAAGATATCATATACAGTACCATATTGGTTAGGACTGAATTTATGAGTACCAATCTACCCCCTAGGGATAATAATTTTCCTTTCCAGCTACTTAGCCTCTTTTGTAGTCTTTCTTCTACTTGTTTTCATTAAGCTATCGTTAGCCTTCTAAAGTGAATCGGGATGCCGAGATAGTTAATTGGAAACTGGCCAAGCCCACAACCGAATAATTCGGCATATTGGGCCGCCTCCTCTTGGGCGTCACCAAAACAAAACACTTCTCTTTTATGGAAATTTATTTTTAGACCGGAAAGTTGCTCGAACGCTGATAATATTAATTTCATGTTTCTTGCCTTCTCCATATCATGTTCCATAAAAAGAATTGTATCGTCGGCGTATTGTAGGATGGATAATCCGCCATTCACTAGATGCGGTACCACACCGACAATTTGCCCATCAGATTTTGCCCGCTCAATGATTATGGCTAACATATCAGCAACTATATTAAACAATATAGGAGATAATGGGTCGCCTTGTCGTAATCCCTTTTTCGTCTGGAAAGTAGATGGCTCTTATCGACAGGAAGACGGCTATGCGGGGACGGGCATGATTCTGCGAGATGATACTGGTAACATAATCTTCTCAGCATGCCGCTCTTTGATGCTATGCGATGAACCTCTAAAGCCGAAGCGCGTGCCTGTTTGGAGGGTTTGGAACTCGCCTTCCAATATAGCCAGCTGCCGATTATCATTGATACAGATTGTTCCCAGTTGGTGGCGGCGATCCAAGAACCTTCACTCAATAGATCGCCTCTTATGCACATTGTCTCAGAGATTAAAAGTTTGTCTAGTCAAAATAGAGTATGTAAATTTGTAAAAGTGGATCGTTTGCAGATTAGGGTTAGTCACTGCCTCGCAAATTTTGCGAGAGCAGAACGCCAAACTGAATTATGGCTGGGTTCTGGTCCTGATATCATGCTTCGGGAATTCGAACTTGAGCGCTCTGTAACCTGTCTGAGTAATAAAATCTGCTTTTACCCGCAAAAAAAAAAATTAATCCGATGAAACATTAGTCCAAACTAGCTATAGGTTGGCAAAGGTTTATTAGCTCGAGTGTTGGACGTTCGTTCGATCTGCGCTGCACTGCACTGCTGAGATCTCGATCCGGCCTGGATCGATCGATCGGAATCACCTGTCACGCGATCGATTGAGCTTCTCAGATGGATGGATGCCGATACGTATGTTGGGATCAATCTCGCCGCAAACTGCAAAGCCCGGCCGGGTCTAGCTAACCTAGATATATACTCCCATCACCCGAGTAGCTACTAGCCAGCCTGACCGACCTCCGTACGATCTCTCGGTTTTACGGTCGCCTTTGTTAGAAGAGAAAGCAGCTGTGAAAAGGCTCATGCATCGATCCTTAAACCTGAAGATACATTTGTCGAGACATTTGCTCGATCACTACATATATTCCTAAGCTAAAATCGTATGTAATCGTAACATGTGCAATTACACACTAATGACAATCATGTGTAATTGCACGCTAGGTAAAGGTAATGTATAACTGCACGCTTAACGATTAAATCGTATGTAATTGCTCACAAAACAAAAACACGTGTAATTACGCACTAATGAGAATCATTTGTAATTGCACGCTAGGAAAAAGTAATGTGTAACTGCACGCTTAACGATAAAATCGTATGTAATTGCTCACAAAATAAAATCATGTGCAATTACACACTAATGAGAATCATGTGTAAATTGCAAAAAAGAGCATGGCAAAAACAAAACAAAATCTAACAAAACAGATCCAATCGAATAACTTACTGTTGTCAAAACCCTATACTGTATCTCCATAATTGGAAATAATAGACAGTACTAAACGACGAAAAAACCCATAACTACACCGGATAGAGACAAATAAAAGAACCTTCCCCGCCGACAGATCCTAGGATGCCTGCAAAGAGCTTCTTGTGGCTTCGCCCAGAATGCTCCTCCGCCCCTCTCTCTCTGCTTCGGTGGTGAAGAGCAACTAGCAACGGCAGGGGATAAGATCAGTCGGTACGCAACCAGCAGTAAATACAATCGGGAGAGAGTGATACTTACACATGGGACCCATCGTGTGTGGGGTCAAAACTGACATATCCCCACTATTTTTGCCACCAAGAGTTTCACCTAGTGGGACACACCCCAGACCACGCGAACAAAAAAAAACAAAGGAGGAAAGGGCCCAAATGATATAATTTATCCTGCAAAATAACAAAAGCCCAACAAAAAGCCCACCAAAAACCACGAAGAGAAAAGGAAAAAAAAAAGCTTAACAGGCCACAACCTGAACGACAAACGGAACAAACCACATCGCGCGGTCACGAACGGCGACCGGGCAACCGAGCGTTAGCAAAAACGATATCTTTATCGTTTGTTTGATTCACACGATTTATTCGGCATGGGGGTCTTTGCATACTTTAGTGACAGGTTTTTTATCTTATGATCTGTAAGAACTTAAAATAAAAGTAGATATTTGGAGAACTTATCGCGGCATCGAGAGCAAGTTGTATCAGACGTACAGCACAATCTCAGCATAACGGCAGGGTGACATCCACGAGCTAAGATATGCCGAATGTAGTGCTCCGATCCCGCACCTCAGATACGGATGAGGCCAGTGGCGGAGCTTGGCAGAGGTTGCAGGGGGGGCGAAATGCAAAATATTTATGTTTGGGGGGGCCAAATGCTATTTTTCTTCTCAGTTAAGCACTCCCAAAAAAAAATTCTTCAGCAATTACTCCAAACCTGGGGGGCCATGGCCCATTTGGCCTCCATGAAGCTCCGCCTGTGGATGAGGCCAAGCCGTAATCTCCAGTCCGAGCTGCTAACATGATCTAATCTACAAAAAAACATGTTCTATCTACGAAAGTGCAAATTCGATCCTCTTGCCGTCACTGAGTCACGGTTGAAATTGCTCGCACAGTGTAGAACGCCGGGCGGAGCTAGCTAGTTGAATCTCCCGTCCCGTCGGCGATGGTGCCCGGCCACTCCCCGGTACGACCGCACCATCGTACCCGCGCACGCACGGCCGGAACCCGACGCCCATTCCCGCCGGGCAGAAAGCCACGGCGAGCCTAGGCAGATAGATAAGCCCCCACGGACGGACGCGAACGGAATCGCCAGGTCGCGGCGTGTACCACTAAAGCGGGAACACCAGCAGCGCGGCGCAGATCGCCGTGCTCGCCAACTTTCCGACGACCCGGCTACTTGCACGCAGCTGGTCGCAGCCTCGAACGCAAAGCTTCTTTCACTTGCCCAGCAGTGGTAGGACAGCACAGGGATTCGGCCTAGTTCTAGTTCCCCTCTCGATCGAGGCTGGCCTACGGAAGGATAGACAGATTCTTCCTGCTGCTGCAGCCGAGCAGCAAGCAATGCGGCCGGCGTGGTGCCCTAAACCCTTTGGGTTGGGGCTTTCTTTTTGGGAGACTGATGGGCATTGCATTCCGTCTCTCGGTGGGTGCACTTGCATGCAGCCAGCCAGCCTGCTTTCGATATCTCCTCGACCGACTGATCGCGCGCCTTTGTTCCTCAGCCTTACTCTAACCTGTCAGAACCATATACCAGGGCCCTGTTCATCGTGTACTCCATGCTACCTTTTGCTCCCATCTTGCATGATTGTCCGGCCGGCCGGTTGGTTTATCATTACAGAGGACGGCAGGTACAAACTCACCAGTAACCATGATTTCCCACATTTTATTCGATCTGAGGTCGGCTATCTTTAATCTCTCAATGGCCGTTTGAGCACGGAAAGTACTTGTATATACTTGCCTCTCACTCACAGGTGCCTGGACCGCTTGGGGCGTACGCTTGCCGCTCAGGCTTACAAGCAGTGACCAACGAGAGGGAGGCAAATGCAAAACCCTACTAGGTACGTACTACTAGATGCGTAGATCAGAATCAAACTCTGTGCGCTACCGCCACCTGTCGATCCCAGCCGTTGCACGCTATTTATGCACACACACACACTCACGAGATGATCAAAGTGCTGCTACAATCGCCACATATATACAGTCT
Organism: Poa pratensis; assembly: GCA_947311845.1. Classification (NCBI taxonomy): domain Eukaryota; kingdom Viridiplantae; phylum Streptophyta; class Magnoliopsida; order Poales; family Poaceae; genus Poa; species Poa pratensis. The sequence continues at coordinate 772,384 of CAMZMU010000117.1, read as the reverse complement.
GCAGCGCTAGCTAGCTCCTATCCATGTTCAGATATGTTCCGGTTCCACCCAAAAACAAGAGACAACTTAATTATCAACAACAACACACATTCATTCATTCTTTCTTTCTTTTTCTTCTCCCAATAATTGTACGAACGAGACGTTAGCCCCTGTCTCTGCACACAACGTTCCTATCCTACGACATAAAGAGCCCCTAAAGTTTTAACTAAATAACCTCACATGCATGTGCATAAGTATATCGATCTAGCACGAGCTGAGTAATTAATCCGATGAAACATTAGTCCAAACAAGCTATAGGTTGGCAAAGGTTTATTAGCTCGAGTGTTGGACGTTCGTTCGATCTGCACTGCACTGCACTGCTGAGATCTCGATGCGGCCTGGATCGATCGATCGGAATCACCTGTCACGCGATCGATTGAGCTTCTCAGATGGATGGATGCCGATACGTATGTTGGGATCAATCTCGCCGCAAACTGCAAAGCCCGGCCGGGTCTAGCTAACCTAGATATATAGTACTCCCATCACCCGAGTAGCCTGACCGACCTCCGTACGATCTCGCGGTTTTACGGTCGCCTTTGTTAGAAGAGAAAGCAGCTGTGAAAAGGCTCATGCATCGATCCTTAAACCTCAAGATACATTTGTCGAGACATTTGCTCGATCACTACATATATACTCCTAAGCTAAGCTAGTAGAGTAGGGTGACATGAGGTGACCCAAAGGGGACAGCCCCTCGACCAGATTCTATTCGGCGAGAGCTACCTACACTCTTGACGCTGCGTCTCGATACCTTTTTCTCCCGTCACGCGTTATCACAACAGTAGTAATTAACTGAAACTCAGCAAGACAGCAACAATATCACTGTTTCCGCCGTCATTCGAACGAACAATTTTTTTGAAGGTCGCTAGTTAGCTGGAATTTTAATTCAGAGTCTAAAGATCCTGAAAATGAGGGATCAGTTCTGTGTCTACCAGCTAATTCGACAGGGGTTTAGCTACTTAGTAACCTCCGGCTGTTTAATTACAGCGTGATCTTCGCACGACCAAGAATAGGAGGCGGTTCGATCCGGCGCGTCTGCTAGCTGCCTAAAAATGACGAGGCCGGGTGCCGTGGCCATGGTCAGCATAGCACGTAGCTAGGCGGGACTTCCTTTTGACCCTTCTTCTTCCTCCACCCCTCGGCTGGCTAGCTATATATACACAACACAACCATCTCTCGCTTTCCTATAGCTAGCTTCAGTTCAGTGACCGTTGTGTCCGGCCGTCCATATACAGCCCAGAGTTCGGCCGGCGGCAGACCGTACTAGAGATGATGATGATGATCTTCGAGGAGGATGCGGCGGAGGAGCTATGCATTGTAAACCTCTTCAACCCTTGCTCTCTGTTTGTTTGGTATCTAGTTATATCTAGCTATGCGAGGAATCGAAGCTGTTTGATTGATCACTTCTGTGCTTTAATCATATCTCGTCTGCGTTGCTTTCAATTCTGCTTAGTTCAGTCTTGCCATTTTGACATGTAGCCAGTGTCAGAAACATTACCGTACGTGAGTTTCAGTACATAGAGTATTAACAGCAGACTGAATTCCTCTATGCACCAATGCTTGTTTGGCTTCTTACTCTTTTTTATGTATTTTTTGAAAATCTGATATGTTCATTCGGGTCTGTTAGCTCATTCTGTGAAGAAGCAAATTAACATATCTCCAGAACTGAGATACCATTCACTTGCTTAAGATTCTACATTCTAGATTTGGGAACATGGCCATAAGTTCTTGCCTACATTATGTCTTCACTAGTAAAGTCTTTTCGAAAGTTACTGACAGTTGAAGCTAAGGCAAATGGATGCACAATTACATTATGATAGGTCACGCTCGAAATCAAGCTCAATCTTAAGACAGGACGTCCACAGCATATCTCGCAGTTCATTTGTTCATCAGTACATATCTTCCTCTCATTGGTCCGTGCATGACACAACCAACGGAATAGGATACCTATTAATTCCAAATCATCACCCCATATAAACATCACAAGATAACTCTTATTTTACTATCAACAAATGTAGATAAGATGTCATTCACCAGTCAGCGAAATATAGTACAATTATTTGTCACCATCGTTCTTGCATGCATGACAAGGGTGAACGAATCATAGGGTCAAACGGGCTAAAATCAGACACCCAGCATGCAAAAGCTCACCAATTACCGACATAACCAAATACGACTATCCCAGCCGGTTTTCTTTTCCAGAAATAAGACACCCCGCACAAGAATAGCATCTGCAGCACAGAATTTCCCGGCGTCTGACCTTGCATGGACACCACCTTATAAAAAGAGGTCATTTTCGCATCTGCATGGGCAATCAACAGGCTTCTTTCTTTCTCCTCTCCTGATAACCCATCTTCGCGTGATCCCACGCCCCAGGCGGAATCATTTCGCTTCTCAAGAACACTCTGAAGAAGCTTTGTCCAACAATCTGCGGTGTGAAGCAATCTGATCGTCGCTGCTGAGGAACGGATCATGCTCCCCGACGACGATTGCATCGCCGTAATTAATTCTACAACACAATTCATTGCTCAATTTTCCATGCAGCATGAATGCTCCGAGACTATATGTTCTTGTCTTTGATTCTTCTGAAAATGTTCCATTCTGTCATCTTCCTAGTATCTTTGCTTGTTCTTTGGATCGTAACTGAAATGGCCGCTGCATCGGCCAATTGCTACCTACCTGCATATATCATATAATAATCATAAGAAATAAACATTCAGAAGCACCAAATACATATGTATCTTTCAACTGTGGACCTGTGGAAGTACCATATAACAGATGCCCAAATTTGATTTTTTTTGCTTCTTGATCTCCCTTATTCTTTATTAGGATACTGTTCCTTCTTGATCTAGAGTTCTCGACAGGATTTTGCATCCACACTTTTTAGTTGCCTTTGCTTACAATATTCCTTGATGATTTCTCTTCAAACAGAACAGTAACTATATCCACAAGAGGGTAGATAGGCATATATGATACGATCCTTGATCCTACTTTTTTCTTTTTGTAATACTGCTTTGTCAGATAACGATTTAAAAATAATTCTGCCATAGCGTCAGGTATGCTTGTCAATTGTAATATACACAAATACATAGAATACTTACTTTTACTAATACAGGCTGATGCTTCAACAAAGTGCAAAAAAAATTGTGCGACGAAATATACTTACATGTTCTTTGTCCTCTGAAATTTACAGGAGGGCATCTCGAGCCCATAGCTGCTCACATACTTGACTTCTGTGACGACGGCCTGGACGATAATCTCTTTGCAGCAGTTGCCTCTACCTCCGACCCATTTGCAGCATCCTCCGAGGATGTTTCATCATCCTCCACTGCCACCCCTCCTCTATGCAGCTACAGCGATGACATCACAGCTGCTACCGCAACGGCCTTCTCCCCGTTACCCTGCTTTGACTCTACTCTCTCAGCCCTACTTGAGGAAGAGCAAAACCCTGACCCTGATACACAGCTTATTCCCCAATCAGCGAGACACTTACAGCATCAGGATGCTATCAAGCTGCGACCGGAGAGTCCAGTGTAGAGCAATTCAGCCAAATACCACTTCCCGAGAGTATAGGTGAACCCTTGCCAGCAATGCAAATGGGCATGACTGCACCTATGTTAGGGTTCAATGAAGAGTGTTTCACGGCGGCACTAGCTGCAGGCTACCTGAGCCTGGATGGTGCCCTGTATCAGCAAACAGGAGCAATGATCCCGAGTTGTAATGCAGAGGCATCACAAGTAGGATTCTTCAATGGTAGCAGTGGTAATAGCAATGGTATGGTGGTGCTGGATATGAACGAGATTGGTGAGTATCAGAGGCTGATGGAAGGTGAAGGACTGACCAGAACATATGGCGGCACAGATTCCATGCAAGGAGCATATAATAACACTTCGGAGGTGCAGGTAATATCCGGAACCTAACAATTAAGTATTTATACTGCTTAACCACAGAAGTATTAAATAAGTAAATACACTTCCATGAACGCGGTTAAGTCAAGAAATTAGCTTACACATTATATTTGATATATTTTTGGCCTCCAACCCGATTGTTTTTAACTAAACAGATGGAAGAAAACAACCAGCACCTGGTAAACGGATGCAACGGAAGCCCGCAAACATTACCTCCAACTGAAATCTCAGGCGTAGAAGATTCCACCTTCAAAGTTGTGCGTCTATCAGCTGAACAGAGAAAGGAAAAAATCGACAGGTACATAAAGAAAAGGAACAGAGGAACTTCAGCAAAAAAATAAAGGTAACTGAAGCATTTCAGACAAAGCACTACTTGCATATGTATCTTACCAATTCAATTCTGATGACACGCAACAAAATGCAGTATGCTTGCAGAAAAACTTTAGCAGATAGCAGGCCTCGTGTCCGTGGAAGGTTTGCAAAGAACGAAGAACTTTGTGAAGCAACAAGATCAAGCTATCAAAATCATGAACAGTATGAACAGAGTGTAAGTTTTCCTGTATATTACACCCTCTTATCAGAAACACCCAAGTTTAGGCAAAACAGCGACAGCCAACAAATGTCAAAGGGAAATGATACTTGATGATCCTAAAAGACAATGCATAAGATTACAATTAATTATATACTCATCAGCCGTCTTTACATTGCTCCAATGCAGTCACTGATAAAAAATATCGTAATTGTCTGTAATCATCATAGTTTTCTAAATCAAGTTGCATGCTTATCTTTTTCAGGGGGCTGCGGATGAAGAAGACATGCTTGACTCATCCGATATTCTGGCTCATTTGAGTGGGATAAACTCCTACAACTACAAGTATAACTGTACAATTGAATCATGGATATGATTACCCAACCGTACAAACAAAAATCCATGTTTTGTTTTCAGTTGTGCTACCATAATCACAGTTTTCCTTTTTCTTGATCCCAGTAAAATAAGACTACAGCTTTAGAAGTTCTGTCACAGAAGAAGTGCCTTTTAGTTCATGTTATTGTAGACTTGGTGTATTGTATTAATCTGCTCTCACGTGTTGCCATTCTTACCAATGAACGTGACAGTTAGAATCTACTCAGCAGTGGTTTGTAAATAGAACTGTGTCCTTGTCATAACAGAAATAAACAGCATAAGGAGTTACCCAAACTATTCATCAGTGTAAGGTTTCCCCAATTGGTCTACATAAAAGTATACTCAGGACAACAGGAGAGAAAGTAAGGCAACTTTGCCAATTGTACATCAGCATATGATCTTAAAAGCTTAATGGTATATGAAAATCTAGAAATGTGAGTTACACTCCAGTACTCAGAGATCCCCAACATATGGTCCTATGTTAAGAAAGTCACAAAATAGAGTCCAGTACCAAATATATAAGTAATATGAATCAGAATTGCATCTCACAAACTTCTGTTATTTCCAGTTGTATAATCACATGTCTTGTTTAATACTGAAATACGTGAATGGAGATACACATGACATTCAGGGTTTGGCATAGGGTCAATTTAGACCAAACTGTACAAGGTAACAAGATCTTGTTGCTGGTTAATGGTCATAGGATAACAGAAATGCAGGACTCATGTTCCATAGGCAATTAGTGCATCACAGACCATATGTACACCAAAATCAGGTGCCAAGGCATGTGCGCGTCACAATAGGATAACAGAAATGAAGGACTCGCACTTTACCTTTGGATTATTTAAGAAAAAGGTAAAATTGACGTAGAACCACAAAAAAATTAATTACTAGGCAAAATGCCCAACTCCATTTTAACAAAAAAAATTGCACATCCATCAAGAGCACTGCAGAAAATGAGAAAAATAAACCGCACACACAGCGGTAAAAAAATATGAGAACGTAGGAAATATCTCACCACCTTTATGCAAAAACCCCGTTATACATGACATATTGTACAGTCCCAAACAAAAAAGAAAAGATAGCTAAACACACTGACTGTTGCAGTTATGATTGCGCCATAGAGGATACATGTCATAGCTAAGAAACAGTGGTAACTGAACTCCTCCTCCTAAGCCTTTTGTCCCAAACAAGTTGGGGTAGGCTAGATATGAAACCCCTTCACGAGTTCTTCCCAGGAGGTCACCCATCCTAGTACTACTCTCGCCCAAATGGATTTCATACCCATGGGACTGGCTAGTTTTTACGTTGGCTCGCCAAGCCAAAGTGGTAACTGAACTCAAAGGTGAATTAATAACACACACGAATGGGCATTATTTCTGCACCGTTGTAAATACTTTTCAAGTTTCCATACATAAGTACCACCATGTACCTAAAGAGAGCCTGAATCAGTGGATCAATTCACAGAGCCAAATTTTGCCGTCGTACAGAGTTTATTTGGTAACACTAAAGGTGTGCTGAGAAATCTTAGCCAATCCAAAGTTCTAAACATGAATATTTAACTTGTTGGCTTCTGCTTCCGTTTGAGCTGTCCAACAATAAACCGACAAAATAGCTAATTCATTGATGTTAAAAGTGAAGATCATAATGTAAATGTTATTTGTTCTTTAATTCTGAACTTTATACACTGCCTGTAAGGTTCTGGTGAAAGTTCGAGCCTAAAGAATAAAAAAAAGTTTGATATTCAAAGTTGAAGTAAACTACCATCAACACAAAATAACTCGACATGGAATTTGGTAGCATTGCCACATTTTTCTATATGGACAAAACCAAATTCTCTATATCAACACCAAATTCCCAAACTACGGCTTACTAAACCTGAGAACCCATGAAACCGCAACTAACTAAAAGAGTATATAAAGACAAGGAGTAAACACATCACTTTTATTTCACTTTTACTTGATGAGACTGTACATGTGCAGCGATGCATTATTCAACTGATGAATTCAATTGCAGTGGAATGGAGATATTGCAGACAGTTTGACGAACCAAACTATATTGACATAGATGAGATAGGAGGCAAACATTGGATCAAAACTGAAAAGCGCGTCTACGTACATACATCTGATATACAAGCAATTGTTGCTAACTCACTAATTTGTTTGTCCTCTCGGGCAGGGGCACCGCAAGGCACAGCAGCTCGGAGTGCTGCTCTGGACAGTCCTCCAACCAGTAGCAGCCCTCGTCGTCCATCTCAGCAGTTCCAGGATCAAAGAGCACGGCCTGGTCTGCTTCATGACATGATGATGTACATCCGACTAGGGCCAGGCTACCCGGGTGCGTCCTGGTGATGCCAAGAAGCCGCACGCAGCGCCCCTGCCCATCGTCGCCGGCCCAGAAGCGTCCGGACAGATAGACGGCAACCTCGGACGCGATGACGGCGACCTTGACGACGACCCCGAGCGCGTCGACCCCGTTGCGGAAGCCCTTGTGAACCTGGAGGCCGAGGAAGCCCTCGACGACCTTGGCGGAGTTCTTGGAGAGCTTATACCCGGACTTGAGGACGGCGAGGGCCGCGAAGGCGGTGGGGGAGGGGGAGGCGAGGAGCGGCGCGGCGCGGCGGCGGCGAGGCGGAGGAGGGAGGCGACGGCGAAGGCGGCCTTGACGCGCTTGGAGGAGGGGAGGCGCGGGAGGCGCGCGGCCGGGTCGAGCGCGCGCGCCGCCTTGTAGGACTTGGAGGCGGCCTTGGAAGCGGCGAGGAGGGCGGCGAGCGGGGAGGAGGCCGCGGCCAGGAGGCGCGGGGCGCGGAGGGCGGCCGCGGCGGCGGAGGTTGTGGCGGCGAGCGGCTTGAGCGCGCGTGAGCGGGAGAGTAGGAGGAGGAGGCGGACGCTGAGGGCTACGCCGAGCGCGGCGGCCGAGGTGGCGGCCGCGAGCGGGAGGTGCGGGAGAGACATGGGGCGGCGGCGTTGGGGGCACAGGCCATAGGACGGAGGTGGGTGGGCGTGGAAGACGACGGCGACCGGCCGGCCACGGGCGAGGTGGGGGGGAAAAGTTGGAGAGGGATATTGCGGGAGGGGTGACGTGGACGCGGCCGCGGCCGCGATCGGCCGTTCGGTCGGGTCGCGCCAGATTGATCCGTCGGTCGGTTCGATCCGGTCCGGCCGAGAGGAGGATGCTGATCCCGAGTAGCTGCGCCGAGGTGCTGATTCCCCATAGGCTTGTCGGATATACTTGTAGCTTTTTTATAACCCAAATGCTAAAAAACGCACGCGTGCTATCCCGTCTCATCCAGCAATCTCTTGATGGCCGTCCGATGGAGGCGATCGAAGCGATCAGACACCACCCATGCGTCGATCGTTCCGACCAAAAGCCACCTGACCGAAAACTGTACGGGAGCCGCGTCCCTTTTCGATCCCCTTCCTCAAATCGTTAGGAATTTCCCCATTTCGGCAGCGCGGCGGAGAAATCGCGCGACAGGTAAGGATTTCGGCGCCGAGGAGAGTGAATCCCGCACGACACTGGGAGGGAACTCGGCGGCTCCTTGCGGTATGGCGGGGTGCTCGACGGCGGAGAGCAAACCCGCGCGGAAGTGCGGGGAGCTCCGCGGCGTAGAGCGACACTGCGCGAGGGCGGGACGGGTTGGATCTCTACTGCGCGCGAGGAAAACGACGAGGTGCATCGGGGGCGCCCCGGCTGGGGTCGGAACTCCGCGTGCATCTAGGCGCACCACGACCACGAGCTTCAACGGCGGCAACCGGTGCCGGTAGTGCCCCTGTTCAGCAACCCCTTCGCTTTCACATTTTCTGGACTAGCTTGTCCATAGCAGTTCAATTGCTCCGGTGTGTACTGGTCAAATTGCATCGTAAGTGGAGCTGCCAATGTCACGAATTTACACTGATTCATGAAAGAGATGGTTTGTTGGCTTGCGATTTAAAATGGATTGTACCTACTGTACTTGTTTTCTCCATATGTTAGTGTTCACCTCCTGTTGCATCGTAAGTGGTCAAATTGCATCGTAAGTGGAGAAGCCAAAATGACAGTTGTGTAATAGATGATCTGCGAGCACATGTAACTAAGGGATTATTTGAGAATCGATTTTCTTTCTAGGCAGTCTCAGAAACTAATTGCACACATACGTTGAACTTAGCGGTAGCTAGGAAGCAACTCATTGCACACACAAATGGAACTTAGGGATTAAGCTACTTCTACCACCAGATTAAGTTTGATTACATCTTAAAGTTTTGTAACTCAGCATTTTATTAGTGGACTTGTGTTTATTAATCAAGTTGCCTCACCAACATAGTTAAGTTACTTGTGCCATTCTATTAGGTTTCAAATTAGTAGAGTTGCTAGTCATTTTAGTTAAGTTGATTACCCCCGGCAATTAAGTTGATGATACCCTTCAATTTAGTTTTTTACCGCTCGTTCTTATCAAGTTCTGTCTTGCTGCAATATCTAGTTAAGTTTCAAAATAGTAGAGCTGCTAGTCTACTTAGTTAAGTTGATTACCCCCCGGCAATTAAGTTGCTGATACCCTTTAATTAAGTTGTTTGCTGCTTATTCTTATCACGTTTTGTCTTGCTGCAATATCCATGTTTAGTTTAGTTTTCAAATTCGTAGAGTAGCTAGTCAATTTAGCTAAGTTGATTATTCTAGGCAATTAAGTTGCTGATACAATTTAATTAAGTTGTTTATCGCTCATTTCTTATCAAGTTTTGCCTTGCTGCAATATCCATGTTTAGTTAAGTTTCAAATTAGTAGAGTTGCTATTCAATTTAGTTAAGTTGATTATTCCCGGTGATTAAGTTGCTGATACCCTTTAATTAAATTGTTTACCGCTCATTCTTATCAAGTTTTTTTTTGCTGCAATATCCAGTTAAGTTTCAAATTAGTAGAGTTGCTAGACAATTTAGTTAAGTTGTTTTAAGCTGTTGATACCCTTTAAGTAAGTTTCTTACCACTCATTCTTATCAAGTTTTGTTTTGCTGCAATATACATGTTTTTGCTTCACTTGAATAAGTTGTTTATCCCATCCCTGTAAGTTTGTTTCGCATTTTTCCATCGAACAAGGGTATTTTGTTTTGCGTCACCAATTAAATCATCCGACTTAATACAGTTGCTTATTCCATTTATTAAGTTGCTTACTGTTCCATCTTAAGTTATTTTTATGCCTATCCCATGGACCGGTGGCTTCACTAGGATATCATCCAAATTGATTAGTTGCTTATCCCATTTCATTAAGTTGCTTATTGCCCCGCTCAAGTTGTTTTTCATGTAAATGACCTAGGATCCCCTATGAATCTAATTAGTAGTCCCAGATTTATTCTTTTTGTTATATCTGTGATACAACTAAGTTCTTTTTACATACGGTGGTATCCTAGGTTTGGGTTATATTGTATTCCTAGGCCTGGGGGTCTAAATGCATCCATGGTGCAACACGGTTGTGCTTCGCTTGTTTCTGGAGTCTACTAAGTTGCTACATGTTTGGGTTATGTTGTCTTTTCTAGGCATGGGATCTAAATCGAGAACCTAAATACTAGTTTGCAGTATGGCAAACTCCGCGCCGGGGAGAGCGACCCTCGCGTGACTACGGCAAACTCCACGTGGGGAGAGCGAGCTCGCGTACGAGGGCGGCGAGATCCGTATGGGGGAGAGCGAACCCCATGCCGCGCGCGGATATGCGCGGCTGTACGGGGGAGAGCGAACCCCATGATGCGCGTGGATATGCGTGCGGCGAGCTCGGCGGTGATTTTGGCGGTACGGTGAGCGGCAGCGAGTTCGGCGGCCTCATCGACGACGAGAGGTACACGCATTTTCTCCTTGGGAAAGGGGGTCTGCGGTGGTTTTTCGGTGGGTATTTTGTTTAGGAGTCTTAGATGTTGGTTGCACCCAAATTTTTGCAGAGCATGAATACTACGTTGCAGAGCGGAAGTAGCAAGTTGTAGATCACAGAGCACCAAATTGATGCAGGCACAACACACCCCTTAAGTTGAAGAGCAGTAGTTTTTAAGGTGCATAGCATGAGTATTAAGTTGCAAATCACGAGAGCACTAAGTTGATGCAGACAAATACAACCCCATAAGTTGCAGAGACAGTTGTTCTTTTAGGTTTGCATAGTATGAGTATTAAGTTTGCAGAGTATGGGAACTAAATTTGATGTAGGCATACACCCCCATAAGTTACAGAGCAGTAGCATTAAGTTGCAGAAAATACGAGTTTTAAGTCGCTGGGCGTGACTGTTAAGTTTTTTCAGTGTACTAATTTTTGAATCTAGGCTACACCCTATAAATTGCAGAGCATGACCACTAAAGCCGCAGAGCGCGAGCATTAAGTGATACGTCTCAAACGTATCTATAATTTCTGATGTTCCATGTTGATATTATACCAATTGTTACATGTTTTATATACACTTCATAGCATTTTTATGCATTTTCTGGGACTAACCTATTAACAAGATTCCACAGTGCCAGTTCCTGTTTTCTGCTGTTTTTGTATTCCAGAAAAGCTAGTTTGGAAATATTCTCGGAATTGGACGAAACTTGGACAGAACTCCTATTTTTCCAACACGAAGACGGAGTCCAGAGGAGAGACGGAGGAGGGCCACGTGGCACCCACACCATGGGGCCACGCGGGCCCCCCTGCCACGCCGTGGGGTGGTGTGGGGCCCTCGTGGCTCCGCAGCCGCCGCCCTTTCGCCTATTTATTCTTCCCGACGCGAAAACCCTAAACACCCGAACTATTATCCACGAAAAGTTTCAGAGACGCCGCCGCCGTCAACCCTAGCTCGGGAGGGTTCAGAAACTCTTCCCGGCACCCTGCCGGAGAGGGGAATCATCACCAGAGGGCTCTACATCACCATGCCTGCCTCCGGAGTGATGCGTGAGTAGTTCATCCTTAGACTACGGGTCCATGGCAGTAGCTAGATGGTTGTCTCTCCACTTTATGTTATCATGTTTAGATCTTGTGAGATGCCTATCATGATCAAGATCATCTTATTGTAATTCTACATGTTGTGTTTGTTGGGATCCGATGAATATTGAATACTATGTCAAGTTGATTATCAATCTATCTTATATGTTATTTATGATCTTGCATGCTTTCTGTTACTAGTAGATGATTTGACCAAGTAGATGCTTGTAATTCTAAGAGTGAGTATTTATGCTAGATAGTGGGTTCATGCCTCCGGTAGTCTGGGAGAGTGACAATAACTTCTAAGATTGTGGATGTGCTGTTGCCACTAGGGATAAAATAACCGATGCTTAGCTTAAGGTGTGCCGTTAGGTCTAATGCATTTGTTTACATTACGCACATTACTTAATGCAATTATCCGTTGCTTGCAACTTAATACCAACGGGAAACTCGGTATGACAACCTGGCGGTGGATTATTAGTCATAGACGCTGTTGGATAACGGTCTATGCATTTTGTCGTAATGCCCACATGAATATCATAGTAATCATTATGTCATATATATGCATTGTCATGCGCTCAATATTTTCTCAATTGCCCAGCTGTAATTTGTTTACCCAGCATGTTAGTTATCTTTTATGGAGAGACACCACTAGTGAACTGTGGACCCCGGTCCATTCTTTTACACTGATAATACAACCAACTGCAAACACTGTTCCTTTTCATTCTCTGTAATTTACTACTGTTTTCCACACCATACGTTTAATCCTTTGTTTTCAGCAAGCCGGTGAGATTGACAACCTCACTGTTTCGTTGGGCCAAAGTAGTTTGATTGTGTTGTGCAGATTCCACGTCGGCGCTGGATTCCCTGGTGTTGCGCCGTGCCATATTTCGCCACCAACAACCTTCAGAAGTGATTTCTTGCTCCTACTGATTCGATTAAACCTTGGTTTCATACTGAGGGAAACTGCTGCTACACTGCTTAATACCTTCCTCTTGGGGTCTCCCAGCGAACGTGTGATCCACGCAATCATTAAGCTGTAGAGGATAAGTACTGATTTTGATGTAGACTACACAAAACAAGTTGCAGACCATGATCACCGACTCGTACAGCTCGAGGGCTTAAGTTGCACATCATGAGTACCAATTCGAAGGTAGGACACATACCATGAGTTTTGTGGAGCATGACCACTAAGTCGCAAATGAGCGAAGCAGTAAGTTTGTAGAGCACGAATACTAATCTGATACAGGCTGCACACCCGGAAAACGAGTTGCACACCATTTATTGTTGATTAACATGACAATCATCTTGGCATGCCACTTTGTTTGTTTGATCAATTATTTCTCTCTTCCGCTTCACATTAAACTTGCTACTACTAGCTTTCTTGCTCTGACCAGCTTCACCATCAACATCAGAGTCAGTTTCAATCTGCACAAGACTAACTTTATCCACATCATTGAGTTTCTCCTTCTGAATTTGTTCTCAGTCTTTGGGGCCCTGTTTTTGTTGAAAATAAATTGTTGCTTTTCCAACACATTGGTATAAGCTGATGTCTTCGATGCGTTTGATTTTGATAGACAAACCCAACCTCAAAGTGTATAAATTATAGTTGTTTTCAGTCCATGGAAGCCTTTTTGCACTACTTCCGTCAGGCAAATCTTCATGTCCTCCACCAACTGAGCCGGGTGATTCCTCAACTGCCTCCACCATAGATTGTTGTGTGCAAAATGGTGGCTCCATATCATCCTCCAGGCCATCTGCGGGAGCGTTCAGGTCCAAGTCTACCACTCGTACAACACAAAGAAGTAACCAACTTATTATTTACTCAATGAAACACGTGTATACACACAATTCTTACACGGGAATGGAATAGAGAATCCAACATATGCATTTACACAAAGTTGCCTGCATTTTTTCGCATGCAACACTAAGTTGCGGAACAAACCCCTTTTGGTTGCAGAGCAGGACTAGTTAGTTGTAGATCAGGATTAATTTAAGTTGCAAAAAATGAGTATGTAGTTCCAGAGCATCATTAGTTAGTTGCAGAGAAGTTGCAGAATCAGTAGCTAGAGTTGCAGATCATTAGTATGAGTAGCATAGTTTTTAAAGTTGCAGAATCAGTAATTAAAGTTGAGGGCGCTCGGTGATTTTGTGCGACTGAGCTGGGAATGGAGCATGCTTGATCTGGGGGGATCTGTGCGGCGATGAGCGGCATGAGCTCGGCAGCATCATCGACGACGTGATTTTGAAGGTAACCTACATACATATCTACTTGTGCACCTGCCTGCATCAATTTTTGATAGGGGACGGGGATGGAGAAATCCGTTAATGCCGTAAATTGGGAGTCATCGTGACAGATCTAGCTAATTATGGGGGAGGTGTGGTGGTGACTAGGGAGATCTGGATGATGGCACTGAGGTGGTTTTTTCGTTGGTACACCACAAGTTCCAGAGCTTTTTCTATGTTCGGGGACTCAAAGTTGATCAACTAAGTTGCAGGTTCAGTGTCAATGCCCTGGTGTAAAATATATCGACTAAGTTGCAGGCCCAGTGTCATTTGAAGTTGCAGGTCCAGTGTCAATGTGGCGGTGTAAAATATATTGATTAAGTTTCAGGCTCAGTGTCATCTAAGTTTCTTGACCTATACCAGTCCCCTTGCTTGATTCATATAGTAGGTATAAAGCTGAGAGGAAAATGTGTATGTGTAGGTACTTATATCAGTTTGTCAAGTTGCAAAATTAGGTCTAGTTGCATTGCTGCTATCAATTTTCTTATATAAGTTGCATAGTAGGTATCACTAAGTTGCAGAGTAGGTCAAGTTGCATAGCAGGTATCAGGTAGTAGGTATCACTAAGTTGCAGATTTTAGAGTTACTAACTTTGTTGAGATAGGGTGTTTTTTCGAAATGTTTTTGGTGGTGTATTCAGTAAGTTTTTTGTAGGAATATTGTGCTCTAAGTTGTACTCCCTCCGTTCCATATTACTTGACACTAAAATGGATGTATCTAGACTTATTTTAGTGCTAGATACATCCATTTGAAAGTCAAGTAATATGGAACGGAGGGAGTATGTTATAGGAACATTAAGTTGCATGCATTTGTTTCACATGTACAGGTATCAGGCATACCCCAACTAATTATTTTCACCCTATATGCAGGATAGACATGGGATGATGGATGATGAAGCAGACAATAAGCAGTTAGGAGAGGCAGTGATGACGTGGATCGCACGTTCGTTGGGAGACCCCAAGAGGAAGGTATGAAGGAGTGTAGCAGCAGTTTCTCTCAGTATGAAACCAAGATTTAATCGAACCAGTAGGAGTAAGAAATCACTTCTGAAGGTTGTCAGTGGCGCGCTGACGTGGAACCTGCACACAACACAATCAAACTACTTTGGCCCAACGAAACAGTGAGGTTGTCAATCTCACCGGCTTGCTGAAAACAAAGAATTAAACGTATGGTGTGGAAAATAGTGTTTAATTGCAGAGAATGAAAAGAAACAATGATTGTAGTTGGTTGTATTATCAGTGTAAAAGAATGGACCGGGGTCCACAGTTCACTGGTGGTGTCTCTCCATAAAAGATAACTAACATGCTGGGTGAACAAATTATAGCTGGGCAATTGACAAAATATTGAGCGCATGACAATGCATATATATAACATGATGATTACTATGATATTCATGTGGGCATTACGACAAAATATATAGACCGTTATCCAACAGCGTCTATGACTAATAATCCACCTCCAGGTTGTCATATCGAGTTCCTCGTTGGTATTAAGTTGCAAGCAACGGATAATCGCATTAAGTAATGTGCGTAATGTAAACAAATGCATTAGACCTAACGACGCACCCTTAAGCTAAGCATCGGTTATTTTATCCCTAGTGGCAACAACACATCCACAATCTTAGAAGTTGCTGTCACTCTCCCAGATTACCGGAGGCATGAACCCACTATCTAGCATAAATACTAATTCTTGGAGTTAAAAGCATCTACTAGTAACGGAAAACATGCAAGATCATAAATAACATATAAGATAGATTGATAATCAACTTGACATAGTATTCAATATTCATCGGATCCCAGTAAACACAACATGTAGCATTACAAGAAGATATATAAAGGGAGGAAACCTAACTCGTGGAAAACTCCTCCACCCACGAATTTCAGCCACCAAAAAGCCACGTTTTTGCCTCCCCCATGGATCACATCTCCATGGGGGAGGGCTCCCAAGAAGCCATGAAGGAGGGAGGCTAAGGGGCGGCGCTCCCCCATGATGCCGGCGGCGGGGAAGGAGTTCCCCGCGCCGCCGGCGCCGCCCTGCGCTCCTCGCTGCCCTCTCCGCCGTCTTCACCGCCATCTCCATCACCATCTCCTCATTGTATTCAGTGGTTCATCCTCCCATAAACCTCTGTACCGTCCTATGTAAACATGGTGTTTGATGCTATAATATTTATCCTATGATTTACATCATGTTTCCGTAGTTTATTTGTCTTTTGATTGCTTAATTGAATGCATGAGGTTCATTAGAATTGTATGTCTATATGGTACTGTCCTTTGGTGTCCATTATATTTGTGCGCGCATGTATCAAACACCCTAGGGTTGGTAATATTTGTAAACGAAGCGGGGGAAGTTCTGCCGGAGTGACAGAAACCGGAGAACGCGAACCGATTAGTTGCACGTATGGGAGTAAGAGGACCATGAACTTAAGGCTATGGTTGGGGAAACCTTAATGCGTTGTTAGTACTTGCGGATGCTTGCTAACAATCCAATCATATAGTACTTGTAATCCCAAGTAGTGGAGTGCATGTATATTTAGCCTCTCCCACATTGAAAACTGCATCGAAGACAATGAACCAAGTACCTTCACTAATTAATCTTGGACAAAGCCACCACAATTACCACAACTTTTCCACACTCATGGTACTGTTAGTATATGGTTACTTAGTGTATTTTATTGCTGCAGCACTAACTTTTACTTTCTTGTATTTATTATCTTGCAAAACTATCTCTCATACCCGTATTGCTACCGTAGTTTTATTTCCTAGATAATGCAAACGTTTAGTGTGCATAGAGTTGTATCAGTGGTTGATAGAACTTGAGAGATTACTTATCCTACCTTTAGCTCCTCGTTGGGTTCGACACTCTTACTTATCGAAAAGGCTACGTGCGATCCCCTATAATTGTGGGTTATCAGCCGCCATATGGTGTGGCCGCCTCCTCGGTCGCCTCCGTCTCTCCTTTGGACTCTGTTTACGTGTTGGAAAAATAGGAGATCCTGTCTAGGTTTCGTCCAATTCCGAAAATATTTCCTCAATAGCTTTTCTGAAATACAAAAACAGCAGAAAACAGGAACTGGCACTGTGGCATCTTGTTAATAGGTTAGTCCCAGAAAATGCATAAAAATGCTATGAAGTGTATGTAAAACATGTAACAATTGGTATAATATCAACATGGAACATCAGAAATTATAGATACATTTGAGACGTATCAAGCATCTCCAAGCTTAGTTCTACTCGTCCTCGAGTAGGTAAAACGATAAAAACAAAATAATTTCTGAGGTGACATGCTACAATCATAATCTTGATCAAATAGTATTGTAAAGCACATGCTATGAATGAAGTGATCCAGGTCAATGGTCTATAGTTTGCTAGCAAGTAGATAATGAGCAAACAACTGAATCATATAAGCAAAAACTTTTCATGAATAGTACTTTCGAGACAAGCATCAAAGAGTTTTGCATAAGAGTTAACTCATAAAGCAATAGATTCTAAGTAAAAGGTATTTAACCAACACAAATGAAGATTTAATCTTCAGCAATTGCTTTCAACTTTCAACATATATATCTCATGGATATTTGTCAACACAAAGCAATATAATAAGTGCAATATACAAGCATATAAAAATTGTTGCACCAAAGTTGACACTAGTGTTTGCTTCTGAGATAGAATGATGTAGGAAAACTGACTCAACATAAAAGTAAAAGAAAGGTCCTTCGCAGAGGGAAGCAGGGATTAAATCATGTGCTAGAGCTTTTTAAGTTTTTGAAATCATAAAGAGAGTAAAAATAAGTTTTTGGGAGGTGTTTGTTAATTGTCAACGAATCAGAAAATGGAAAGTACAATATGACCCCTGCCAACCAGACTTTTAAGAGCGGCTCCCATGAAGGACGTTATTTCTACCAGCAAGGCAGATCATCCCTCTTTCTCTTTTGTTTACACATGCAGATATTTCACTGTTTGTCATTGCTTGACTGATAAATCAGGGAAAAAATGTGAAGAGAATTAAGCAGTTAAAGTTGTAATTAATTGGGACTGGGCACCCCATTTGCCAGCTCTTTTTGCAAAATTAATGGATAAGCGGATGTATATGCCGCTAGTCCGGTGGTAAATTCTGTTTGACAGCTGACATAAAGACATCCACCCCGTCCTCATGAGCTTGGTAAACATTGACACAAAAAGAGAAATAATTTTTTGAATAGTTTAAAGGTAGCACATGAAAAATTTACTTGGAATGGCAAGGAAATACCACATATAGGTAGTTATGGTGGACACAGATGGCATGGATTTTGGCTCAAGGTTTGGATGCGCACGAGAAGCATTCCCTCTCAGTACAGAGTTTAGTCTAGCAAAGTTATTTGAATCAAACATAGGATATCAACCGACACAGCAAGACTTATATGAAAACATATTGCAAGCATTATAAGACTCTACACTGTCTTCCTTGTTAACCAAACCCGTTTACTAGAAAATATCTAGACCTTAGAGATACCAATAATGCAAACCAAATTTCAACGAGCTTTACGGTAGTTCTTCATTAATAGGTTTTAACTACATGATACAAAAGCTTAAACATGAACTACTTGATAACTCAAAACAATTGACAAGTATCAAATTATCCAATACAGTGATCTACAAGAATATGTAAGCTTTTTCCATTATACCATCTACCACATGCAACATTTTCTGTTCCAACCAAACACCAATCAATTTATTTCAACACAAACTCTCCAAACAATTATAAGTGAAGCAAAAGAGTACTTTCTTTAAAAGAACTAATAGCTCTGAATAAGAGATGCATGCAAAACAGGAGTTAAAAGCATAGCAATAGCTAGATAAGAATACTCAACAAGTATAAGTAAAGAATAAGAGTATTCATATGAAAAAGCGGAGCATGTCTCTCTCCCAATCAAGAATGCTAGGGTCCAATCAAGTTGACCATAAGAAAAATAAAATACTGAAAATAAAAGCACACAGACGCTCCAAGTAAAGCACATATGATGTGAAAGAATTAAAATATAGTTTCACTAGAGATGACCTGATAAGTTGCTGATGAAGAAGGGGATGCCCAAGATGACCTGATAAGTTGCTGATGAAGAAGGGGATGCCTTGCGCATCCCAAGCTTAGACGCTTGAGTCTTCTTGAAATATGCTGGGGTGATTCATGGGAGCATCCCCAAGCTTAAGCTCTTCACTCTTCTTGATCACATTATATCATCCTTCTCTCTTGACACTTGAAAACTTCCGCCACACCAAACTCAGAGTAATTCTCATTAGAGGGTTAGTGCACAATCAAAAACTCACATGTTCTATAAGGACACAAACATGACCGTTACTTTTAACATTAACTACTGCCACTGATATTATGTGAAGCTCTTCACCATAAAAAAGAATTCCACTCAACACTTGTAAAAGAGAGAATGCGAAAAATAAAAGACAGAATCTGTCTAAACAGAACAGTCTGTAAATACGAATTTTTTCGAGGCACTTACATTGCTCATATCGAAAAACGCAAACCTAACGAAAGATGCGTACATATCTGAGGATCACGCACAAAAATTTGCAGATTTAAATAAATTTTCTGTGATTTTACAGAAATAAAATGGTGAACAGCAGAAATATGTTCCTTCGCAGAAATCCAAATCTAGCATCATCTTCCTATTAGAGGCTCCACTTGGCATAACAATGCAATAAAATAAAGATACAAAGGAATTGTTACAGAAGTAAACAGCTCCTTGACTCAAAAAGAAAAGAAAAATTGTTCCTCGGTCGCCTCCGTCTCTCCTTCGGACTTTCGTGTACGTGTTGAAAAAATAGGAGGTCATGTCCAGGTTTTGTCCAATTCCGAGAATATTTACAGCATAGCTTTTCTGAAATACAAAAACAGCAGAAACCATGTACTGGCACTGTGGCATCTTGTTAATAGGTTAGTCCCAGAAAATGCATAAAATTGCTATGAAGCGTATGTAAAACATGTAACAATTGGTATAATATCAACATGGAACATCAGAAATTATAGATACATTTGAGACGTATCAGGCAGCACTTCTCACCAAACTACCAGGTGGCATATGGAGTTTTCACATGAAGTTGGAGACTACCTGCCCATGACATCTAGAATTCATGTACCATAAGCAACAAAAGTTGTTCCTTTATTTGTGCTAAGTTGCTTTCGGGGCTAACGCTAAGTGGCAGCCAATATGGTATTAAGCCTGGAAGAAACATGTTATAAGCAGCTAAGGATTATTTTGAATCCATGGACCCAAAAGCATATGAAGGTTGCATGTTCAATCCATACTAAGTTGCTTTTCTGGGGCGATTAAGTTGCAGATCCACCACATGTTGCAATCCACAGGTTTGTTGTTCTTTCCAATTCCCAGGAACCGCTTTGAGGTTGGGAGGAGGGGTACCAGGTTCGGAAATCTACTGGAAATCAGCAAAGGGATGGAGATGTACCAATTTTTCTGATGGCTTCTTATCTCTGATGTATTTGCTTTGGCTTCTCTCCCCTTTGCTTAACTGGAAACTAGCCACAGAAGAGAGGAATCAAAAATTGCGGGGGCAACAACAATGGTAGGCAGCAAAACAATGGCTGCTATTTTTCCTGGGTTCCGCAGATGAAGAAAGCCAAGGTCAGAGGGCGCAAGGGAGTGGGGGCGCGAGGGATTATTTCTCGGCCGGAAAAACGGCGGGCGACGCTCGGGCCGCGGGCCACGGCACCTGGTCGGCATTTCCTTCCTTTTCCAGGTTTTCTGCCGCGGGCCGTTCTTTCCTTTTCTGGCGACTGCTCCGGATGACTAACGAGCCACCGATTGCTGGCTAGACATCGCCTTTTTATAAATATAAAAAAGACAACCGAAGGCTTCTTATATCTCACATTTATAAAAAAAACTCTGTTACAAAAAGAGATACAACTCGAGACAACATAAAAATACACTCAAACTCTTTCTCTTCCGATTGTTCGAGGTCGACGGAGCTTGAAACATGTAGTGAACAAGTAGCAACAGATCCGGTCACCTTCAAACGCCCTCACCAAGCAAGGTTTTGAATACCGCCATAGCCACTCGCCACAAGCAATGAGATCGAATAAACGCAGATGTACCATCGGTTGGGGATACACCCCAAGCAACAGCAGAGACTTGCAGTCCTCCGCCACCAATTTGGAGGGATGGAGAAACCGGACCTTACCATGAACCCAAACAAACAAAGAGATCGAAGATGTGCCACCATAGACCAGCGAACAACTTCTCTTGAACGACACACCAACTGTCAATATACAATGGAGAACAACAGATCTGATAGCACCTGCCCTCACTAGCCCTCCACCAATGCCAGAAACGTTGACAATGTAGGGAGAGGCCACAAAGACCTTATTCCAATGCACCATCGTCGCCACCACCTCGTTGATGCCGCTAGCGAGACCAAAACCAAACTATAATATTAGGGACAACGACAAGCGCAGATCCGAGGTCCCCAGCCCCTCCCGCCGCCAGACCAGCAAGCAGAGGAGGCAGGACCCGCCGATTTCCGGACAAATAAGGTGAAAAATTAATCGGGGAATTGAATGCAATAATATCTATTTTAGGCATTAATTCGTACCCAATTTGAAAATTTTAGCATCATATCTATCCAACAATGAATGTTCTTAATACTCCTGATTTGGCACAGCTTATCCATATTTATGTTTTATAATGGTATTCCTCAATTAGGGTTGGGAGCACTCATGTCGTGCTCTATAAAAACTAACATTCTTCATTTCTGTTTATCTTCATAAGTCACGGATCTGACAACCATATATATAGTTTCTACCAGCTAGCACCATATTTAGCTAAGATGAGGACTGGATTTTTTTAGATAAAGGGAGTCTTTATTACTTAAAGTGTTTAAGCATTACACCCAGGCTCTGCATAACCAAGATGCACACAGCCGAACCAAGTCTGAAGTACGAAAAATAAAATAGGCGAATTACATATCAAAATGAGAAATTGTAGAAACGCCTAAGGTGGTGGAGGGCCGATCCGCAAATTATGCTGCCATCCATGTAGGGATAAAAAGTCTCTCGCCGTATCCTCCAGTCTTGTACACACCTCCATAAACAAGTCTCGATGCCCCACACGTTGCAACTGAGACCACGAACGGAGTGTAGCAGTAGTTCTGTAGATGAGGACTGGATTGGTGCTAGTCTTGACCCTTGCCTTTCTCGTGGTGTCACCACGTACCATTTGCTGATGTAGTACGACATTGCTTTCTTGTGGTCATCTTGTGTGAGTTTTTCTTCGTGTTCAAATTTTTTAGATGCGAAAGAATGTTCGCTACATGCAATCCCCACGCGGACTGATCCATGCACCACTCAAACATGCAACGACGCATGCGCAGTCTTTAGCAGTGGCTGTGAAGCTGTGGATAATGGTAAAATTTGCACTTGGAGTGCCCACGGTTGCACTGGTGACAGATGCAATTGCACCGTATGCATAGTTAAATAGAAGTGTAAGATGGCATGTCCTGTTGACCATAATAATGGTACAAATGGTGATAATGTCCATCAATCTGTAGACTTGTGTAATAATAAGGATATGAAATTCCAACCCTTGTTGCTTGGAATTGTGAGATGAGCTATATATATATGTTGTCACTTGTCAGAGTATTGTTTTTGATGAACTCGCCGTCGAGTGGTCATACTTCTCCCGTCCAACGGCATCAGTCAAAGCTTGGTCTCCTTGTAGACTCCTACCTCCATCGGGCGTCCCCATGTCCTCTCGGCTCTCCCACTGATATCGGTTCTCACGACCAACGAGGCAACCCCCACCGCCGGTCACCGCTGCTTCCAACCACCCTCTCCTCCTGATCTTATCCCCTCGTCGTGGGCGGCCGCTTGCCGGCCCGCGGCAGCGGCGAGGCTCCCCGGCCAGCACCTCCTCCTCGGTCTCTCTCGTGTGATGGTCCCTTATCAACCGTGTGGTGCATCTCATATCAGAAATTACGATAAGGTTTCGGCCAGCGCCGATGAGGCAAGCCCCGGAGGAGTGAGCAAGTTGATGGCATGGTCTACGTTCGCCTCTTCCGGCGTGCCCTGCAATATCCCGGTGAGCAGCGAGGTGGCGTTACGAGTTGGATCTCTTTAGCAAGCGATCAATCTCTGGCAGCTGAACATGCACCAATTAACTGTACTGCTAGATATAGCTCGATCGTGTATGCTTGACAGAGTTGCACGCTATTATTCAAAGCATTGACAATTCCCTTTTTCACATCTTGCCGGGAATTACGGAATCACTCACGAGCTAGCGAGCGAGACTGCAAGGAGTGCAAAGCTTTTCTCGTCATGCTAGTCACGCCCCATTTGGATATTTAATTAACCCAGGTTTAAAATTCGTATGCGTCTATTCAGTGACTTGGTCATCAAAGTCACTGTGAGATTTGGCCCACCTATCATTTACACGTGATCTCGTCGCCACCGTTCTCGGTCCTCGTTGTTCGCTGGCAGGATCGGCGCTCCACGGCCCGGAGCGAGAGGGCAGGCGGCCCTCTCGGGCAATGGCTTGGTGTGTTCGGTGCAACGTTGTCCGATGGTTTTATCAGGAGGCATGGTTTCGTACCTGCTCGGTAGTCTAGGTTGCCTCTTGCTAGGTTTAGCTTCTTCGGTTTTCTTGCTCGACTTGGAGTTGAGAGGCTCGCTCTCCTCTCTTTTGTCGTTTATTTTGACTTGCTTTGTAAGAGGATTTCCTCACCACCTTGTATCAGTTCGGCCGTTTATGGCTTTTATTTATAAAGCGGGGCGAAAGCCTGTTTCGTGTGTGAGATTTGGCCCACCTATTTGCCATCCGATCGTGATCCAACGGCTAGGAATTACCAAGGTAAAATTCAAACTCCTCAGATTTTTTTTATAATCCAGTAAATCTGATATGTGATCTTATGCATTATGTGAAAGTTCCGTTGAATTTGGACATGCGGTTTGTGAGTAAAATAGCATTTTAAATTTATGTCCCAAATTTCAAAACTGCCCAGAAAAATCTGAAACAAATCCAGTAATCAAATCTATTGCGTTATGTATTCTGGGAAAGTTTCGTTAAATTTGGACATACGGTTTGTGAGTAAAAAACATTTTAAGTATGAGTGATTTTGCCTTTGATCGTTTCTGTTTGTTGGATCACGATCGGATGGCAGATAGGTGTGCTACATCTCACGGTGAGTTTGATACACAAAGTCACTGAAGCTGCAGTCCTATGAATCTATGGTTGGGTGCCTACGCAACACAAACTGCCCTCCGTTGCGAAATGTATGATGTTTCAGCCTTTCTAAATTTACATGTATCTTGATATATTTTAGTGTGTATGTCATCCATTTCAGTCCGTATCAAGACCATATTTGAAATAGATAAAACATCTTATATTTAGGAACGGAGCGAGTAGTATATATGCGTAGCTAACAGGGCCGATCGATTGGGCGAGCTGCCTAAGCTTCCATGAATTTACGTCGTGCAAACGAGAGTAGAAGAACGAAACCGGTAAAGTTGACAATAGAAATTTGAGGAATTGCTTGCTTGACTTGACCAATCCCTCATAGTGATAGGTACACACCTTGCGTTGACCGACTCATATACTCAACGGAAAAAAGATTACTCAAGGGGATAGGAGAGATGCCAATAGTTGATTTGATGGCATTATTCGAAAGCATTTGAAAAAAAAAATCAAGTCATATCTCATATGTTATGGTTATTTTAAAAGTCAACCCAAAAATGACGACCAAAAACAGTTTCTTTCAAATTGTAAAAACCAGTTTTATATATCAAAAATATGTTCTCTACTAGTCTAACGCTATGATGTGTAGCTACCACTATGGTTACGTAGCAAACTCTAGAGGTGAACTAGCAAAATGCCCGTGCGTTGCAACGGGTTACAAATATCCTGATGGTTTCGAATTAACAATTTCAAACATGGAATTTTACGATTCTCATGCATGTCGAACATTTATGACAAAGTTTTTTTTAGCAAAGGCCCATTTAAGCAATACCGACTTCGTTTACAATTATTTTGCGTTCTGGGTTTAGTCAAAGTCAAACTTTGTGAAGTTTGACCAAATATATAGGAAAAAATATAAATATTTACAATAAAATTTTAACATTATTAGAATCTTTATAAGATATATTTTTATATTATATATTT
The DNA here is from genome assembly GCA_947311845.1 of Poa pratensis. Lineage (NCBI taxonomy): Eukaryota > Viridiplantae > Streptophyta > Magnoliopsida > Poales > Poaceae > Poa > Poa pratensis. The sequence continues at coordinate 747,189 of CAMZMU010000117.1, read as the reverse complement.
AATATTATATATGTTGATATTTTTTCATATATACTTAGTCAAAATTTGAAAATTTTAACTTTGAAAAACCCAGAATGCGAAGTAAATAAAAAGGAGAAAGTACCTAATTAAAAACAGGAAGGTGGGAAGGAGATGACATAAATGTCACTGCGAACAAAATCATACAATCAATTCAATGGAGAGATATTTTGTGCCCTTTGTCCCCTCCTTGTACAGGTCATGCGACCCCAAATTGATGTCGGTGCACTGCACACATGCTTCTTTTCCCCCTCCTTTTGGATATTTAGAGAAATTGTCCCCAAAAGTTTAAAATCCTCTTTCTCACACACATAGTTCACTCTCTCAGATCTCTGCACACTCAATCTCTCATTGCTTACTTTTTCGTAAAAAGAAACCAGCCGTTGAAGCGTCGTGATCTTGTGCCCTAGCTTCTGGATCCCCATGCACGGTGCTTGTATACACATGGTGTTCTGAAAAACTAACTGCATTTTGATCATTGATTTATATAATTATGTAGTCTGTGTAGTAACAATTGGCTTCTCGTGGATTATGTCTGAATGGCCATCTAGGTGGTGGACCAACCCATCCTTCCCTCAAACAGGAGTCACACCTACAAAATTTACACAGGTTCATTGGAGGAAAAAGTTGCAAATTCAAATAGATGTTCACTGTCGTAATGTCATGCCTTAGTGACATGACATGCATAATTCAAATTATGACCAGGAAGATTCGAAAGCGGAAAGAACAATTATTTAAATGATCGCATCAATGTTATCCCTCCCTAATACAACAGACTCCATATTATGCAAAATCATTTACCTAGAAGCAGCTTGTATTTTCTTCTCTTTATAAGCCCTACTATATACTTCACATCCTCATGGAAATAGATGCTTCATATTGATGCTGGGGACACCGTGTCAATATAAACATCATTGTTTTTTTTTACTGTAACTACGGCGGGCTCTTAGAGCCAGCCTGAACTTTTTATAAAAAATGATCTCCACTTCGAGAGCGGAGGGAGTACAGGGAGTTTAAAATTACAACATTTGTTATCCTCATCATTGTCATTTCTTAGTTTTTTTACACACAAGACAGCAAATGGCAAACTCAAATTCCAAGACACCACATTTACTACGAGGATTCCGGCGCCGAACATGTTGTATGCAAGGATTGCAAATTCCAATCCCAACACATCGCGTTTACGACTATATAGATCTTCCCGTGAACCTCTTAATCTTACTCTTATGAACATAAACCAACAATCAACGTACATAATATTATCAATCAAAGAAGCAGGACCTATGAAAGTGCCAGCTTCACTAAATCATCATAAGTCGACACGGTTGCTACTACTGCTGCTTGCAATACCAGCTTTGCAAATACCACATCAAGAAAAATGGCCACCGTACAAACTTTACCTAGATTCGCTGATTTATGAAACATCACTGTTCGATATTCAGCATAAAAAATAGCATGGATGAAATATTAGATTTGTTGTAGTCGTCCAATTAAGTTATGTGAAGCATTTTGACAAACACATGATATACTGGTCAAACAAATAATCATCTCATCCCAATATGTATGGCATGCAGGTTAAAATTGCACGTTTATGCACAGAATTGAAACAAACAGTGGCTGGCAGGTTATAATTATCCAGTTCCGTGAAGCAGTTTTAAAAGCACATGATATACTGATCAAACAAATCAGTGAAGGAGAGACGGATAGATGATACTCCGGTCTGGCTTGCCGTCATAGTGAGAATCTCCAGAACGGGGCTTGTTTCCGACGAGGTCCTGGTCCTGCATCCACAGAAGCAGAGGTCGAACTCCCAAATCTTGTGGAAGATCGCTCGGAGGTATCGGGAAGCGTCCAGCCACCGAGGTAGACTCACTTAGTCACTTGGTGGCAATGACGACGAACCAACGTGCGAGGTCTCGCCCCGCTGCTCGTCCATGGTGGTGTAGGTGGGGCGGAGGCAACACAAGGGCTCCGGGTGCGCCGAGAGGAAGCGATACCGCTGAGTTGACGGTACAGGGAGACAGGGAGCCACCGACGAGCGGCAGGCGCCACCGCGGCAGCGGGAGTAGAGGGCGGCATCGCGGCGGTGCGGACAATACCTAGGAGCTTTTGGAGCATGTATCTGATGCGATCGACGTCGTCGTTGATCCACAACACACAGGAATCCCAAGGGGCCATCATCTTGGTCGTTCTGGATGTGCGCCATTTTTGGAGATGGATAGAAGAAGAGAGAAGATGAGATGATTCTCTTTGCCCTGGAGTCCTTTATATAACGAAGGAGTCAAAATTGTTTTGGCACCTGAAATTGTGCTTTGAGTGAAAATTTGGACGGAAATCACGCGCGCTGGGAGGGAAATTGCGTGGGGTTGGAGGTAGAAGAAAGGGCAGGATCCGCGTCGCGTGATTTCAGGCAGTGCATGGCGAGGAAGAGCAGCTCCAATTGGGGATTGTTTCGCATGAAAAATAAACGGCAATTAATACGTACTTATTGCTCTGATATTTTGGATGGAAAATCCCGCCCTGATTGAATTTTCGGTAGGCATGCAGACGGACAGTCTGGCGGACGTGACGGACAATCCGTTCCGATACACTTTAGGCTAATCGTGTTCAGCAATCTGGTTTAGCCAATCGAATAATCACTAATGAGCAGATCTTGACGGACGGAAATTTCGTTGGGGCGGACGTCCGCCTGCATGCCTAATTTTCGGTCTGGCCAAATGTCGCACGACGAGAGGAAAGTTGGACGAAGCACTCTGCCTTGACGGACGAAGGAACGGAATTTTTCTTTTAGGTTGTAGAGATAGAGAAAAGACTCATCTCACGCCACCATGTTGTGCGTGTCTTGGATTGTGAGATAAATTAATTAGATTCCCGTGGTCGTCACGTCGGTAATGCTTGTCACCGTGTCCACGCCCATTTTGGTCCGTCCACTTGACGATAGAGTGTCCGAGATCTCCATCCAACTCAATGGTTGATTCCGCTGTCAATGCCACCAAGATTAAGTCTGGTGGTCAACTTGGAGATTAGTTACCCCGCCTTTTCGAAAGGGGAGATTGACTTGGCTACATCATGTTAGAGTATTTGGGCCACTTCAAAGTACCATTACATCTAGTGTCACATTTACCTTTGGCCGTAAAAGTATTTAGAACTTCAAAATGTCTACGTGCATTAGAGGCACATTCTGAATAATGTTAATCTGGTGTGCACGATGATCGGTGGTCACGTGTGAAATGTTAATCGGAAACCATGATCAGCGGTACACAGGACCACATGTTATCTTGGCAACCGACCGTTGGAGTAATAGCTAGTACTAGTAGCCTCTTCAAGGCTTGGACTTGTCTGAAATCCGCAACTACGCAGCCGCCATTTTGTCGATGAGGAGTAGTTGAGGTTTACTTTTACCTCGGTCGTGACTCGTGAGCTCGTGGCTTCGAGACCCTCGTCGCTTGGAAGGGCATGCAGACGGCAATTATTCTGATCACATGGGAGATTTGGAAGGAACGAAACGCGAGGGTATTCAGTGACAAATTCATGAAGCCCTCCATCCTCTTCCAACGCATCAAGAGCGAAAACAGAATTGGATTTTAGCTGGACCAAAAAAGTTGGCTGAAATCATCGGGTGATTGAGACTATGTAATTTCCGTTTTCAGTCTTTGGGCTTGGGTCTTTTGTTTGTCTTTGCTTCTGTTATTAAAAATACCAACCACCATAAAACTTGTATAGGTAAAGTTTTTGCCGTCATTTTTTGCCAAGCGCCAGCCATGCGTACGTGGTACGTAGACGAGCATCATATCTAGGGAAAAACCGATCGGGTAACATGCATGACTAGGAGTAACATGAGTAGTGGTCAATGTCTAACGCAGGAAGCTGACCCATACGGATGGCTGATGAGTACTCCACCGGTTGTTATATAACTTGAAGCAACCCAAATCCCGTTTACTGTACGAACATGGTTTGTTGTACGTGCCCACGATTTGGTTTGACACGTGTTATTTTGATTTGTTTTGGGCTTAAGTGTTCTGGAAGAGAAGATCAGTTCGCTGGAGCTGCTCCTCTGGGCTGTGACGTCGTCTGTGAGCTGCTCCTCTCGGTTGTGGTGTCGTTGCTGAGTTGTGTTCGCTTTGATTGGGCTGTGGCAATGTATGATGCATGGGGCTGAAAAGTAACGTGTTTGTTTAGGCGGGACTCAAACAGACAGATTTTCTGAAACTGGACTGAAACTGCAACTAAAAAATGAGATGGACGAGAAAGAAATGTGTGTGTTTAGGCGGGACTTAAACAGGCAGATTTTCTTTGTTTTGCCTGTGACAGCTGTTAATTTTTTATTGGTCTAAAAATCTGTCTGTTTCCGAATTGAAAAACAGCTGACTGTTCATTAGACACTCCCTTTTTCTAAGTAGTACAAAAAGGTATTTGAGGCCTACCGATAGGAGAGCCCAGCAAACTGGTCCAAGTCCCATTCTCAGCCCAAACCCAAACTGGTCGTTGCCCCTTGTCGCGGAAGCTAGCTGCCACGTAGTACTATCGTAAAAAAAGGTATTTGAGGCCTACCGATAGGAGAGCCCAGCAAACTGGTCCAAGTCCCGTTTATTAACAGGGATAATCGGGTGATTTAAGGTGGGATGGGACACGGGACTGGTGGCATGTCCATCCCACCTGCAACCATAGTGAACGCTCTTTCTTCGATAATAAATCGATCGATCTCTGCCATCTGAACGTGCACCAACTGTACTTGCGTGCTACAGAGCTCCATCTCCATCGTGTCGTGTGTGCTTCAGCCTGAGAATGGTGCGGGTTCAAGTGGGATTTTTGGTGCGGGTTGTGCTGTGGTTTCAAATGGTTTGGGCTGAAATGGTGGAAACAGCTTGCTTGACTGAGATCGATGCACGCACCGCCCTGGACAATTCCTTTCGTCATATTGCACGTGCTAGCTAAGCTAGCGACCAGTACTCCAAGGAGCAAGTTTTCAGACAAGTTTATCTCAAAATTTCAATTTTTTGAAATGTTTTACTATTGTTTCGAATTTTTTAATTGGGCAGGAGCATGTGAGTCATTCAAAACCGCCTTCTAAATATCAGAGGGGGGTAATTTGACCGGTATGAATAGTTGAGGGGTGTGTTATAACCGGTTTTGAAGTTGGGGTTGTAAATTAAACTATGGCATAAGTTGAGGGTTGAAATATGCACTTCTATCGAAAAAGAGTAGATGATAACTCACGCCGCCACCAGCACTCACTCATCGTGGTAATTGGTCACGTCGGTATACTGCTTGTCGCCGTCGATCGTCGCTTGATCCGATCCACCCTCACGATCTTCCACTCACTCCAAGCAGGAAATTCCACGGACGAACGGAGACGTCGTCAACTTAATTGGAGCTTAATAATTACCCACACCACACGGCCGGCCTCTCAAACGGGAAATTAATTAATTATGGAGCTCATCGCGTACGTCATCCACCCACTACTCCAAGTCAGTAGTCACCATCTGCCACCGCATGCAATTGCCTTTCATCGTCCGTCATAGCTAGTGACCGTAACCCAGCCCATGTTTAACTCCACTGCATTGCATGCGCCACTTCAGGCCACGTTTTGGAGTGCAAACTCTAGCTAGCTGCATACGGGAAATCTGCTCTCGCTTTATGTGCAGATGCACCGGCTACCTACCTAAAAATCGTATTTTCATATTAAAAAAATCAAATAATTTTTTTGGATGTATATCTGAATAATGTCTTTGTCCTTATTCGTACGTATGCAGACATGTTTTAGTGTGTTGATTCATTCATTTTGGAACGAATCAGGACAAAGTCAGAAAGGTTTTATATTTAGAAACAGAGGGAGTGCAAAATAATTTTTCACGAGATTTTTTTTTATATATTTTTACGTAGACTACATTTTTTTCTATTTTTGATCAAACATAGAATGCGAATATAGAATGTTAAGATGTGCATCCAAAGCTTTAGTTCCATTTTTTGACATTTTAAAATGCATTGAGATATGTAGTTTGCACAACGAGTACATTTGTACCTAAAACATGGTGTCCGTTGCGTACTTGCACTCCAAACGGAGATGCATGAAGCACTTGCACTTGGCCAGCACCCTTTGCCTGAAAGTCGTATTTTAAATTGTCAACAAAATTCATATAAAATTTCGGATGTACATCCCGATATCCTATATTCGCACATAAGGTTTCAAGAAAAAAAGTATTTTTGGTTAAAAAAGATAAATTTTGGTGCTACAAAACTATTTTTCAAGAGATTTTGTGTTGCCTTTTTACATAGACCACATTTTTTTCTTTTATGTCAAATATTGTGTGTGAATATAGAATATTTAGATTTACATCGAAAGCTGTATTTCAAAAGTATTTAACATTTTAAAATGCATTGAAATATGCAGTTTGCACAACGGATACATCTATATCTACGAGTTAGAACATGTTGCATTCTTCCAAACGGAGATGCATGGAGCACTGCACTTGGCCAAGTCTTACCAGTGCCACACGATCAACAGGTACCGGATCTTTTTTTGAACAGGGGATGGTCCCGAAGGACCTAGAGTTCCATTAAGTCAACACTGGTACATCTTACAGATAAGGTACTCAGAAAGATAAAAATTACAACCAAGCCCTTACAAATTGCACAAAAGACCCTAAGCAGATAATGAGAAACGCAACCGGGTCCAGCTCCTTCTCCAGTGTGACGAACACGAAGCTCTGCGCAGTCAGCCTCAACGCCGCCAGGGACGCAACCACTTGGGGCGAGGAGGCGGGAGCACACTACACCAGAGCCCGAGGGCCTCCTTTGCGGCATGGCAGCCTGGAGGTTGATCAAATCCTTGGAACGCCGGCCGGAAGAAGCCGAAGCCGACGACGAAGGTGGGAGAGGTCGCCATCCGACCATCGAGAACGACGACGAACAAAACGCCGCCGTGAGGAATCTCCCCGGAGAAGAAAAACTCCTCCCCTGGTGCTCGTCCAGCAGCAGAAAAACATGGACACGGGGAACCTCCTTGCTCTCATTACCAGAATGAGAAGCTGCGAAAAGACCCCAATCCACGCCAGCACCACTAGAGTTGCGATTTACAGACCTTATTGAAGAGGTTGCCGAGTTGTTGCTGCAGCTCACCGCCTCCATCCACTGGAGCAAGCCGAACTGTAACCACCACTCCGCCGCACGCCGGGAACGGCCTCGAATCCCCAGCGCCGAAGACCTGCACATTCTTGTCAGCAAGCAACCACTCCTCTCTCCCTCGCCACCAAGGCCGGCCGAGAGAAGAGCAGCACCCAGCAGAGCAAGAACGCCAAAGCGCTTATTGAAGAAGGTCGTCGTCGAAGCGGAGAGTCCACCCTTTCCCCACCATGGGGACTTGGCAGAGCTCCACCAGACAACGTGACCGACGCCGCGCCGAGCCGCCAGGCCACAAGACCTTCGAGGAGAGGGAGACGGCAAAACGCCAATCGCCACAAGGGACAACTCCTCCAGCACGAAGCCGAAACCTAGTCTACGAAAGAAACAAAACCTAAATCTACTTCTATACAAAGCGGGCCGGCACCCTAAACCATCCCTGCACCAACCGGCGAGGACGCCGGCGGCGAGAGCGGCCGGAATTAGGCCGCGACGGTGGACTCTCAAGGAAGGGGATGAGAGCTGGGAGAGGATAAGGTTGGGGAGCCGTCCACCGCTCTCTTTCCACAGGTACCGGATCTGGACTCGTCAATGTGCAAAATGCAATACTACTTGCTTTCCGCACTCCCCAAGGCTCAAGGCCCGCAGATACTGTGTCTGGGCGATCGATGATCAGGGACAGCTAGAGCTCCTAGCACGGAGGCGATGATCCATGGTGCTACAGATACAGTGCGAGAGATGCCTGCCGTGCCGTTAGCGTGGCCTTGGTACCCGCGCAGCGCCGAGACGAGAAGCGAATGACTGCACACGTAAGTACACGCCTCTCTCTCTCCAGACATTTCTTTCATAATAAACGCTCTCTACTTAATAAAAAAACGTGCAGCCATGTGCTTCTCCAGAAAAGACGCTGTTCACTTGACCAGCATCTTCACGGCGTTACTATTTTTGGCGTCTCGTTAATTTTGAGCACGAGACACCCTCACTTTTTGTTCAGCAAGAGAACAAAGCAGAGTTCGTCCACGATATGCGTGAGGGATGCCTTTTGGCGACGCCCGCTGTTTCTAATATGTGTGGAAATACTATTATAATTACCGATCGAAGAGAGTACATTTTATACCCATTTTCAAATATAATTTTTTTTTTGGATAAAAACATCCACACATACTTCCCCATTTTTAAATATAAGCACTTTTATCGCTTTCTTAATTCGTATGCATCTAGACGTATTTTAACGTTTTGATTCACTCATTTCAACTTGTAGTCCACATTGAACTGGTCAAAATATTTTAAAATTTGGAATGGAGGGAGTACATCTTAACTTTCTATGTGTTCACGGTAACACATCATTTTTTTGTGTCATGTGTCAAAACGATAAATTTTGGTGATAAAATAAGACTTTTCACAACATTTTTTGTCTATTTTACACATGCCAAAGAAAGTGTCGATCTATTGCGAAATTTTGTGTACACACGTAATATGTCAAGATATCACTGTTCAAAATATCTTCCGATATTCCGATAAATCGGCCGATTTATCGCTTCTCGGTGTCTAACCGATAAGATAAATCGGTCGATACATTTGCCGATATGCCGATTAATCGGCAGATTTACCCCTTATTTTGGGTCGACCGATAAGTTCCCGATAAGCGATATCCCCAACATTACAAGATATAGACACCAATTTTTTTTTTCAAACTCGTGTCACATTTCAAAAATATCTTTCAGTTGGAGAAACATATACTTCTATGTCAACAAGTTCTTTCCCTCATGATTTTTATACCCATTTTATAGTTTGCAATTCTCACTGATTGTTGACCTGTGGGAGGAAATTGTAGCTTACAGCAGGTCTACTTCCTTGTGTTGTACTCACCAGGACGACAATTGTTTTCACACGTGGACGAGTAATCTGTTGCAACCAACTCTAATTGCTTTATTTATCTTATTTGATAGCCAAATTAACACCTAGGTGTCACTTGCCCAAACTATATGAGTAAAAACTCTAAATAATATATGAGTACTACTATCTCTGTCCCTATTTGAAACGTCCTAAAACGAGTATTGTCTCTTTACGCACGAAAGAAAAAAAAAGTTTTCCGTAAAACGACTTTACGAGCACTTGAAATGTCGAGATATACACACAAAATTATTCATCGATTCTGTTTTTAGTTTCAAACCCATTTTGAAACCTGGAAACACATGCTTCCGATGTCAAAAACGCTCTTCGGAAAGGACTGTCTCGGGACAGCAGGATTTCCAACAGGTAAAGTGGGCCCCACCACCCTTTTTTTGCGCTAGCCGTCGGTTCGTGACCCCGTCGCATCCTTGTCCCTGTCCTGCCACCACAGCGCTGCACTGAGCCGGAGTCCGAGGCGTAACGTTCGGCCACGAGCACGATGGTGGTGGAGGAGGAGCGCAGCCGCCCCGACCAGAGTGGGGAATAAATCATCACCAATCCCAGCTTCCAAAACTCCATGGAATTTAGAACATGTCCTCCTCCTAGAGGTGATCAAATCCGAGGCCGATCCCCATGAAATCCGGTCTGCTAGACTGCCACGCAAGTAGTTCAGCGTTACTAGTTTACTAGCCCTCGTCGTCTTCACAAGCTCACATGCTCGGCCTGCGCGTAACGGCACCAGCAGCAGCTAGCCAAGATCTCCTTCCCCACCGCAGCAATTCCTCCTCCATCTCGGGCCCCGGCTGCCCTTCTCCTCCGGCCGTTTCGGCTTTTCTTTCTCCCCCCCTGTGAAAAGCTCTCGAGCTCGCAATCAAATCTTCTTCCCACCTTTCTGCTGCTGCACACACAGCCGGCCTTTCCCCTGCTAGCTCTTCCTTCATTCTTTGCGCGCAGCAGTAACTCCTCGCTGTTCATGGCGCGCCATTGAAACCGGAGGGGAGTTACGCTGCCGCCGCGTCGCTGTTACCCAGTTATCAATTCTTGCTCACTCCGGGCTCGCTCGGCAGCAGCAGCCGTTTCCATCCTTTCGCCTCCGGGTTTCCATCCAGTCCAGAGCCCGCGGAGCTGGAAACCGCCCGCGTTACTTACAGACAGCGAAGAAGAAGCCATTCATGTGCGCCACCCCAGCGCCATTGACAACGAGAGCCTGAGGAGGAGCAAAAGGGGACAGCTCTATCCTCGGCGCCTCCTCCTCTGCACCCCTCCGTTGGGGAAACACCACCATCGTCCAGGTCCCGTCTCCATCCATCGCCATCTTCCTCTTAATTCAACCTGGCTCTCGGAGGTCCCTCTCTCCGTCTCGCTGGTTGCCACTTCTGGGACGCTGCTGATGCGGCAAAGCTGCTTCCATTTGTCTCATCTTCTCCGTCGGAGCAAGTGGTTGTAGCCTTCTGCCTTGCCTTTGATTCTTTCTTTCTCTCGTGTCTCCTCTGCTAGCAGCTCTGGTGTAGGTCCCAACTCCTCCTCCTCACCTAATCTCGTCTCTACTCCCGGTTGGTAGCTCGCTTGGCTTGTTGGTCCAACTCATCGATCTCCCTACATACATAAAACCTCTAGCCATTCTCCCGGTCTTCAGAGCTCAAACCAGTCCAGTCCATCTCACTGCTCTTTCCTCCATCAGCCGTGCCTGTGCTAGGAGGTTGAGAGGCAGGGCTTGCTTCAGGGGAGGAAGCTGTGGATGCTGCTTGCGCCGCCGCGTGGTGATCTACCTCTGAGGTGAGGAAACTCTGAATATCTTACCTGACGCATGCTACACTTCTACTTCGTGCTCCTTCAGCAAAGTTTTGTTTTGAGCTTCGATTCGTGCTCTTGTAATCAGTCACAGCTTCGGTTGCTGCTGATGCAAAGCATGTTTCATCTTTCCTCTTTGCTTGAGAAAGAAAGATGGATAGCTGCAACTTTCTAGTTCCCCTTTGAGTTAATTGCGCGTGCATGGGCTTCGTTTCATTCCCTTTAACTGCCGTGTCAAAAAGCTTTTTTGTAGGCTGCTACTGTACTACTTAGGCTTTTATGCCTAACTAACCACTCCTCCTTTTGCTCCGGTTGACTCCTCTCGATGAGCTAATTGCAGAGGATAACATGAACTTGTTCTGCTCACAATTCTGTATTGCTTCCTTTTGCACCATGCTTTCTAATACTTACTCTGTACTTTCTACAGTCTTGTACATAATGCTTAGTGGCAGTAGTGTATTCTATTTTCTCTAAAAAGTAGTGTATTGTAAGCAATGAAGTTAAGTACAGTTAGCAGTACATTTAGTACTAGTAGTGGCATGTTCTCTTGCTTCCACGGAGAAGGAAAGACTAGAGGATTTAGGTAGTACTGTACTATTTTCGTGGGTAGAGTGTACGCCATGATCTTACGGAGTAAGCATTGATTTCTTGTCCTATGGCTGCCACTGGGGTGGTGGTACTTGTGGGGGATTATAATCTCGGTTGCTGGTTAAGTTTCTTCCATTGGGAGGAAGAAGAGAGTTTCTCTGGGTGGTTAATTTCAGAGCAGTTTGTGTTTAAGCACTTACGCACAACTATAGGTACAGGTTTCTTGAACAGCCTTAGTTTAGGCATAGGATGTTCCTTAAAAAATGGCCATCACATGGACTTGTCTTCTCTCTCTTTCTGAAAACTCACATGGACATCTCTTGGCAATTGTTGTTCATCCGTATTGTTCTTTTTTATATCTTGATTGGTCTACTATAAAATCATATGCATGTTTGGTCCATGATCTATGCACATAGCATTTTTAGATTCTTGGTATTAGCGGACGGTGTTCCAATAGTTTTATAGGCTTAATTTATTTGGTTGCTTCTTTTTTCAATACTTCCTAATCCTAAACAGATGTCCTGAAACTGCTTGCCTCAAACCAGAAACAACATGGCAGGAAAAGTTGGTAGTTTTAAATCACTTGTTTGTCAACGACGCCCTGTTTTTCTGTGCGAACTGAGCATGACTGTGATGTTACTGCTGTGCAGGTAGGTGATCAAGGTCGTATTTTGCAGCATTCGCTACTTGGTTGGGCGAAATATGGCACTTGTCTACTTGGAAAGGAGAAACGGATTACATGACGACAGCGCTACTCCAGAGTTCAGTGGAAGGTCAGAAGGCCATCATCAACACCTGACCGGAGCTGCACCTGAGGTTCAGTCCGATCTGGTTCTGGTAAATTACAGCCAGCCCTTGCCATCAGATGAGAAGAAAAGCACGACCTGCCAGTTATGTCACATGTCACCGTGTTCTTGCGACGGCCGCGGCGATGCGCCTTGTTCGGAATTGTGCCCGACGCTTCCAGCCAAGATGATGATCTTGGAGTTCCTAATAAGAAGCCTGAGGCACCCAGCAAGAACCCACAATGTGAGCGATCTCGATGACTTGATCAGCGACGGTACTAGCATCGGGGACGTAACTCTTGGTCCGTCAGAGAAGATGATGCTGGACTCCTTACACGCGATGGTGAACGTGAAGACAAGACCAAGGAGCCCGTCGTTCTTCCTTCCTGGAGCTAAGACGAGGAGAACCAGGACAAGATCCCACACCATAACACAGTCAGAGATACTGAAGCTGATATCTCCAGAGACATGGGAGATGTCCTCCCCCGCCGCATCGCCGCTCACGAAATGCACAGCTGAGCTCAGCACTCACGAGAAGAAGGCTCCTTCTTGCTCAGATACAGCACGCATGATATCAGATCAGCCTGTTCTGCCCTCATACCCACCATCACCATCTCTCAGTGCAGGTCTGCTACAATGCATATGGAAAGACGGTCTCCCTCACTTTGAACTTTCATTGGACAATCCTATGGCAGTGTTCACTGCAAGCCCTATCAGGCCACGCGACAGTGACAAAGCCGTCGACTACGTCTACCTGTTCTACACAGGCGAGCAAGGGAAGAAAGATTGGATGGGGAACTCGAGCAACGTGTCGAAGCTTGTTGGCAAGATGAAGGTGTCAAGCTCTCTACTTGTGAGCTCAGACAAGTCAAGCTCTGTGGAGACCGAGTTTACCATGTATGGTTCCCCTGATGACTACCTGAGGCAGATGCGCACCACCTACGGTGTCACAAAAGGCAAGGGGCTAGTGAAGAGAGTGGCAAAGATCATGAGATCACCCAACAATCCTTCCTCTAGTCCCAAACACGGCTGGGGGAGGTTCGGCAAGTCTCCCCTGCAGCAGTTCGACGGCCTGCATGGCGAAACGGTCGAAGGCGAGCCGGGCAGCGCTAGAGAGTCGGCGGGTTTGGTGAGCCTCGCCGCAGATGATCTGCCGACCAACCAGGAGATAGCTGCGATCGTGGTCAGAGACAAACGGCGCAAAAGCCGGGAAGAAGCAGCTGTTGGTGGCTGGGGCCTGAAGTTCCTTGAAAAGGCCCGTAGAGATGACAATAAAGATACAGATGTTCAAAATAAGAGCGCAAGGTGCATAAACGCCATTGTTCCGCGAGGATACCACGGCGGCGTGGCTTCCGAGGGCGGCGGCCCCTCGGGGCTCGTCGAGAGGTGGAGGGCCGGCGGTCGCTGCGACTGCGGCGGGTGGGATCTTGGATGCCCCATCAGAGTGCTGGACAATGACTGCAGCGGATCATCGTCGCCTCAGGACAGCAAATCGGTAGAGCTGTCACTAATGGTAAGGATAATTGCTGCAACTTTTTGAATTAGAAGGGTTTATGTCTGTCTATTTTGCTCATATGATACATTTTCAGGGCGTGAGGAGTGACGAGCCAGCGCTGAGGCTTGTGAACGTGACCGAGGGCCTGTACATCCTCTACTTCGACTCCAGCGTTGTCTCGCCGTTGCAGTGCTTCTCGGCTGGGGTAGCCATAGTCCACAGCCAGGCGCCTCAGCTCTGCCCAAAACTGTGAACCAATCTCAAAGATTTGAAGAAATTATAGCTGGCTCGAGTTTGATCTGTTAACATATCAGTGTATCTAGATCTACTAAGACCGAAGTTTTTTTTTTTTGCGATGTACTCCCTCTGTTCGGTTTTACCTGTCGTGGAGATTGAGCTGATCAAGTACAAAGGCGTAGTACAAACGGCGACGAGTAATACCGAACGGAGGGAGTAGAAATCAGAGTTCAAGTAAAAATGCTACTGATAAAATATATATTAGCTTGCAGATTATTTAATCAGATGTGCAGAAGCAAACTTTCTCTTATGTGCAACGGCATACACATTCAGGCGGATATACAAGTTTGCCCGACACTTTCAATTCATTCTCAGGTTTGAAGAGATTACCTCTGTAAAGTTGTGTTGACTTGTTTTTAAATGAGATGGCAGGAAAAATGTCATTGTGCATAATGTGACGACTGAAACAGGATGATGTATATAAAGGATTGTTGTAACCAAGGCCAAAAATGAGACGAAATTTGATAAAAAAACAATATCTCTGTATTTAAATACAAGGACAAGTTTTACATGTTATTATGTTCAAAAAATAAATTTATATGTCATAAATATAAATTATCGGAAAGTACACTCATATGCAAATCGATAGGTATAATTTTTGGTGGCACATAAATAAAATTTTGTTGTAAAGTAATGCTCAAAGTATCGGGAAGTAGTTTATGCTCCCGAGCTCCAGTGCTCCCGTCACTTTAAAAAAAATCGAAAAATATATTTAGAAGTTTCAAATAAAATTTTAAAAAATCATGCATGTTCCCAATGATCCATACTAGAAGTGTGCACAATCTCAATGCAATTTTTTCATATTATAGTCTACACAAAAATGGTAAAATTTGTAGATTTAAAACTATGTATTGTAACTTCAATCAGATCTGCAAATTTGTCATTTTTGTGTAGGACGAAATATAAAGTATTTCAGACTGTAATTTTGCACATCAATAGGATATATCATAGAGAACATGCATGATTTTTTTTCACAATTTTTTGAAACTTCTAAAATTGTTTTTGAATTTTTTGAACTAGTAGGAGCACTAGAGCTCGGGTGCAAGAAAACCCCACTCAGTATCTTATATATAAACATGGCGTGGCCTTCTATTCAAATGATCAAAGAGATAATTAAATTGAACTCCAAATTTCAGAAAGAATATGAGATAGAACATCTCCACAAATCTATTATATACTAAAAGCAAAATGAGGTAGTTTTTCGAAGCACCACGTTAATCCACATCATCAGAATTAATTTTAGTAGTTAGATCTAAAACATATGGCTAAGATCTTTTGAAAAGTTAGAGTTACGTAACATGTTTGACAAGACTTATGTCCAGAAGACATGTCTCAACAATATGCGTACCTCACAATATCCCCCAAAAAAAAACTGCCCCGAAAAAAGCAATATGCGTGTGTCTCCGTTGGTCACACAGGATAAATACGTGTGTCTCCGTTTAAAAGAGAAAAAAAATACCTTGAACATGGTGGCGTAGGAGACATGGACTCCTTGGTCACACAGGAAAATACGGGCTGGGCTATCTTGCGCGCGCTCGACAGGAGCAGAATCGTCGATCGGTTTCCGACAACCTGATTTTGCTAATTAAGGTAAGGTCACGTACGTGCATGTTGCAGTATTAGGAAAGGAAACTATTCCTCGCGGGGACCACCCTATTCCCGTTCCGTGTGCTGGCTGACAGCCTGGTTTTGCGCTCGCATTCTATTCCCTTTTCGCGTCGCGTGGATTGCACTCGATCAGGCGCACGTGGACGGGTCGGACTTATTTTTTTTCTCTTCTATTCCCTTTACGCGCTCAAGTTTGCAAACATTTGAAATCTTTTCTATTCCCTTTTGACGCCAAAACGAAAAAAACAAACTATTAGTAAAGGCAAAACAAATTATTATCAATTCCCTTTTTGAGCCAGGGATATTTTAGGGTAAAAAATTTGGTGGGAGATCGGAAAATCTCACTTCCAACTAGTACAAATTTTTAGTACAAAAATGAACTACTACTTCCTACCGGTACAAAAAAATTGAACAAAAAAGTAATCTCATTTTGTAGGGTAAATAAAAATTTGTTGCCAAAACAAAAAAAGTCCAATTTTTACTTGCGAAAAATATCAAATCAAAAAAAAAATCCCTTGTTGGGATAATGGTTTTTTAGGATAAATAAAAATGGATGGAGACTAAGAAAAAAACCACTTCCTACCAGTACAAACATTTGAACAGAAATAAAACCACTACTTTCTACTAGTACAAATATTTGAACACAAAAAACAACCACTCTCAAATATTTGAAAACAACAGCATCATATACAACCATGCATCTCCTCGTCCCTCTCCTACCCTGAACCAAATCACATACATGCATGCATCAACACTGGTACTATATAGCTCAAACACGCCGGGAAATGCTGTTGTGCCGGGAAGAAAATTGTAGCTTTATTCTGCGCGCATGTAGCTGGACCTATTCCCTTTTCTAAAAAATTGTTTTGAAATGCTGTTGTGCCGGGAAGAAAATTGTTTCCCATCCAAAATCAATTCCCTTTTTAGGGATAGTGATTTTTTGGGTAAAAAATAAATGGGTGGGAGAAACCACTTCCAACTAAAATCCGTCACTTCCAACTAGTATAAAAAAATTGAACAAAATTGCCAGCAGAAAATGAATTCCCTTTTGGCTGCTCTTCTTAATATCAACAAAATTACCGATGGCGAGAAAAGAAATGTTACCAGCCACATATATATAAAAAATGAGAATATTCAATTGTCCATGATGAAAAAGAACAAACATAACACTTATTTTAGCAACCAGCTCAACATCGCACTTATTTTTTAAAACAAAAATGTACAAAAACAATACGACTCGACCATGCACGCTTATGGTCTTTTTCCCATAGTACTACAAAAATGTTACTAGGCACGTTTGCACAAAGTTATCGACCATGCGAAACACATCATTTATTACCGATGATGTACCATACAAGTTACCGAGGGTGTGGTCGTATGTGAATTAGGTTGTCGGGGTTCGGACACTTGGAGAAATTGTTACCAACCCCATAGGCTAAAAGTTATCAATCACATAGCTATCAAGTTAGCGGGGTGGGATGCTTAAAAAAAACATTATCACCAACACAGTAGGCTAAAAGTTACCAATGGCAAACAAGTACTACAAAAAATCTTACCAGACACGTTTGCACAAAGTTATCGACCATGCGAAAAAGACATCATTTTATTACCAATGATGTACCATACATGTTACCGAGGTTGTGGTCGTACGTGAAGTAGGTTGTCGGGGTTCGGACACTTGGAGAAATTGTATCATACAAGTTACCGAGGGTGTGGTCGTATGTGAATTAGGTTGTCGGGGTTCGGACACTTGGAGAAATTGTTACCAACCCCCATAGGCTAAAAGTTACCAATCACATAGCTATCAAGTTAGCGGGGTGGGATGCTTAAAAAAAACATTATCACCAGCACAGTAGGCTAAAAATTACCAATGGAAAACAAGTACTACAAAAAATCTTACCAGGCACGTTTGTACAAAGTTATCGACCATGCGAAAAACACATCATTTTATTACCGATGATGTACCATACATGTTACCGAGGGTGTGGTCGTACGTGAAGTAGGTTGTCGGGGTTCGGACACTTGGAGAAATTGTTACCAACCCCATAGGCTAAAAGTTACCAATCACATACCTATCAAGTTAGCGGGGTGGGATGCTTAAAAAAACATTATCACCAGCACAGTAGGCTAAAAATTACCAATGACAAACGAGTACTACAAAAAATGTTACCAGGCATGTTTGCACAAAGTTATCGACCATGCGAAACACATCATTTATTACCGACGTTGTACCATACATGTTACCGAGGGTGTGGTCGTACGTGGAGTAGATTGTCGGGGTTCGAACACTTGGAGAAATTGTTACCAACCCCATAGGCTAAAAGTTACCAATCGCATACCTATCAAGTTAGCGGGGTGGGATGCTTAAAAAAAAGCATTATCACCAGCACACTAGACTAAAAATTACCAATGGCAAACGAGTACTACAAAAATGTTACCAGGCACGTTTGCACAAAGTTATCGACCATGCGAAACACATCATTTATTACCGACGTTGTATCATACATGTTACCGAGGGTGTGGTCGTACGTGAAGTAGATTGTCGGGGTTCACACACTTGGAGAAATTGTTACCAACCCCAAAGGCTAAAAGTTACCAATCGCATACCTATCAAGTTAGCGGGGTGGGATGCTTAAAAAAAAACATTATCACCAGCACACTAGACTAAAAATTACCAAAGACAAACGAGTACTACAAAAATGTTACCAGACACGTTTGCACAAAGTTATCGATCATGCGAAACACATCATTTATTACCGATGATATACCATACAAGTTACCGAGAGTGTGGTCGTACGTGAAGTAGGTTGTCGGGGTTCACACACTTGAAAAAATTGTTACCAACCCCATAGGCTAAAAGTTACCAATCGCATACCTATCAAGTTAGCGGGGTGGGATGCTTAAAAAAACATTATCACCAGCACACTAGACTAAAAATTACCAATGACAAACGAGTACTACAAAAATGTTACCAGGCACGTTTGCACAAAGTTATCGACCATGCGAAACACATCATTTATTACCGATGATATACCATACAAGTTACCGAAGGTGTGGTCGTATGTGAAGTAGGTTGTCGGTGTTCGCACACTTGGAAAAATTGTTACCAACCCCATAGGCTAAAAGTTACCAATCGCATACCTATCAAGTTAGCGGGGTGGGATGCTTAAAAAAACATTATCACCAACACACTAGAGTAAAAATTACCAATGGCAAACATGTAAATGTCTAGTAGTCTAGTAGTCTGAATTATGTTTTCTGTTATTTTTATACTACTAGAAAGTGGTAGTTCTTTTCTATTCAAATTTTTTGTACTAGTAGAAAGTGGATTTTTCATATTCCCCACCCATTTTTATTTAGCCTAAAAAATCACTGTCCCAAAAAGGGAATTGAAAATAATATTTGGTATTTTTATAGGCAAAATTCGAATACTTTTGTTTTTAGCGCGCAAAGGGAATAGTGCCCACGCGCGGAAAAGTCACTGTACCAAATCGGGCCATACGCGTGCACGTAACCTTTCCCTAATTAGCGTGTCGGAAACCGATCGATCGTTTCGATCCTGTCGAGCGCGTGTAAGCTAGCCCTGCCCTTTGATGAAAAAAATGTACTAGTTGGAAGTGCTGCTATATTTTTGATTAAATTTTTTGTACTAGTTGGAAGTGGAAATTTTCAATCTCCCACCCATTTTTTTACCCTAAAATATCACTAGCCCAAAAAGGGAATTGATCAAAAGGGAATAGATCAGCCAGCCACACGCGAGTTCAAAACTAACGTGTCAGCCAGCCTGGCAGAACGCACGCAGGAAAGGGAATAGCTTTGTGTCGCGACGTGCGAGCCAGGCTGATAGCAAGTGCGCGGAAAGGGAACAGATGGTCTCGCGTGTAGCAAAATAGGAGGCGAGCCGCGTGCACGACCGGACGGGAAAAGCGAGCGAGCGCTCGCGCGCTCAAAGGATAGACAATCCGGGAAAATGCGTGTGTCTCCGTTTAAAAAATCAGCCATGGTACGAGACTAGCTAGCAAACTCCTTGGGTGAAACGTGATAGCTAAAAGCAGAAGGAAAAAAATGTTCAAACGTGGTGGCAAAGGATAAATGCTGCTAGGATACGGACAGCCACAAATAATTAAACTGATCACTGCGTACTTTCTCTATTTTATTTAGCCTGTGTTTTCTGATTTTAGTTAAAGTCAAAATTTGTAAAACTTAATCAAACATGTAGCAATAAATATCAACATTCGTAAGACCAAATTTGTTTAATATGGATATTTTTAAATATTGCTCTAATAATAATGATTTTATATTTTAGATGTTTATATATATATATATTTGGTCAAACTTTATAAAGTTTTATTCTGAGTGAACACTGGAACGCAGGTTAACTGTGAACTGAGCGAACATATTGTTTCTATGGTTGATAACATAGAATTGATAAATGTATTCGATAACCATCAGACCAACACACTCAAAAAAATTCTGGAGAAGTTTGGAGTCGTGGAATTTTAAACTAATGAAGTCTTTTTCTGAGGAATTAAATTAATGAAGTCACTTCATGAGTCGCACTACATAAATCGTTTCTATGATTGAGTACACATACATGATAAATTGAGTACACATATATGATAAACTTATTTAACTTCCATGGACTAACACCTCAAAAAAAATGCTTGCAGGAGTTTAGAGTCATGAATTTTAATTATTAATGAAGTCACAATGTTAGTTATCGACTGCAATTAATGTACCTCACACTACAAAATTACTTGTATATTGATACTTACAGGGCTGAGGAAACACATATTTTTCCTCCGCCGAAGGAATATTCCGATATATTAAACACATTGTCAAACCTTCAAGATTGTTGAAAATTAGTCGGCACACTATCGACGGGAGCATCCTTCACACAATGAAATATTTTGGTTTAATGATACACATAAGGCCAAGTAAACACAGAATTTCGATTGTATTTTTCATATTTAGCATCCACAGGTGTGTCAATACAACTTTTAATCTGCTCACATGAAAAGATACACTCATTTTTATGAATTATTTTGGCGGATATGCTTGCCTTGTATGGTAAACATATTTGGACTATTCTATGTATCTTTCTCTCATCTAACGAAATCAACATAAGAACACATCATTCCAATTCGATTAAGATTTTTGAACTATGCTATCCAAGCCGCTTAGACATTTTCCATAGCACATGAAAATACATGTGACCGGGTGTGTAGAACGGCTAGAAAACTTACTTCTCTAACTTTGACTGACTATTGTTCTATAAAATATTCGAATGTGACCGGAAGAAAGTACTTTATCTTCAGCGGTATATTCATATAAAAATAAGAATGCCCAACATTTCACTACGTTCATGTTTCTAAAACGTTGCACATTTTAACATGGAGTGAGTAAATGGGAGGAAGAAACATCAGGATGAGATAATTCTGACTATTTAATGTGACCTACCTATTAAGGAGGATAACTGTTTATCTTAATTCAACAACTTTTGGTAAAGATAACTAATCTCCCATACTGATCTAACATCGTGTAAAAACTATAGTTCAGTTTACGGATACTATATCACTGACGTGGGTGTTTGAACAGATGGCATGATAACCTTTTTCCCTAAAAAAATCAGATTGGCAAAGACGCTATTGGCATACGTGATATTTTGCTTACCAAAAGTTTGCGATAGTTTTAGAACATTTTTTTATTATCACACAATGGGAAATAACATGATATCAACAAAGTGTTTTTTTATTTCTAGAGCACTTTCAACCAACAACAGATGATGCCCTCGCATTTGCGAGGGCCACCATGCTAGTTCTCAGAAAAGCACATAAAAATGGGAGGAAGAAACATCAGGATGAGATAATTCTGACTATTTAATGTGACCTACCTATTAAGGAGGATAACTGTTTATCTTAATTCAACAACTTTTGGTAAAGATAACTAATCTCCCATACTGATCTAACATCGTGTAAAAACTATAGTTCAGTTTACGGATACTATATCACTGACGTGGGTGTTTGAACAGATGGCATGATAACCTTTTTCCCTAAAAAAATCAGATTGGCAAAGACGCTATTGGCATACGTGATATTTTGCTTACCAAAAGTTTGCGATAGTTTTAGAACATTTTTTTATTATCACACAATGGGAAATAACATGATATCAACAAAGTATTTTTTTTATTTCTAGAGCACTTTCAACCAACAACAGATGATGCCCTCGCATTTGCGAGGGCCACCATGCTAGTTCTCAGAAAAGCACATAAATGATTTAAGACAAACATTGTTGTAGATAGAAAGGATTTTGTTCACTACAAAGCCGTGATGCCAAAACATGCAGATTAACTTCTGTTCAATACTAGATAACTGAGATGCCAAAACAGAATGGAGCCAGCACAGAGCTCCACAATTTCGAATGGCAACACACACTGACATATTATAGCAGTCTTAAAAACTTCCAACAAAGCTCTCACATTGGCGTTGCTGGCGATCCTGGGCCACAGGTCAGCGCACTCCTTCCCGACTATGACTAGTCCAGTGATAGCAGATCCTTGCATCTCACCCTTGGGATTGACAATCACTCTAGCATTGTCTGCACGCACAATGTACAATCACAGATCAGTTAGAGAACGATACACAATTGATAAAAGCATGCTACAGTATAGGTCAAAGATGTTAATGAGGTCAAATTAGATTAAAATAAATATTTGTCTCATGGCAACTCCCAAAGTTTAAATGAAGCGATGCCACTATCTAGGGTAATGGGGTATGAGACAACCATCTGAAGGAGGAAATCTCAACAACAGATAGATAACTTAGTGATGTTTGCTTAGGAATATACAAACATGGAATATTTGCCCCAGATAAAGCTGAAGGACTCGGATGACCTTCCATCACAAATGACAAAGACCAAAACATGCTTGAGCAATTTTAAAATAAGACAACAAATAAATGTTCTTCTCATGGCAAATCCCAAAGTTTCACTGCTGCAACGCTGCTACCAAGGGCAATGGAATATGAGAAGGCCTGATGATGGAGAAATCCATAGGAAAATCTCAACATCAAAAGGCTTACTTTGTGACGTTTGCTTAGGAATATACAAACATGACCTGTTTGCTCCCCAAAAAGCTGGAGGACTCGGATGTCCTGCCGTCATAGACATAAAGACAATGAGTAGACAAAACATGTATTCGATCAACACGATATACAAATTAGTTTGGAATGATATAATGTAAAACAAATAGATGTTTGTCTCATGGCAATTCCCAAAGTTTCAATGCAACAACGCTGCTACCAAGGGCAATGGAATATGAAACTGCATCCTGATGGAGGAATTCCCAAGAGAAACCTCAACATCAAAATGCTTAATTTGTGACGTTTGCTCAGGAATATACAAGCATTAAAGGCTTGCTCCTATGAAAGCTAAAGGATTCAGATGTCCTCCTGTCACGCAGACAAATGTTGTCAATCAAATCCGCTCAAACAAAAAAATGCAGTAGTTTGAAATGAAACATTTGATAAAAACATATGTTCGCCTCATGGCAAGTCCCAAAGTTTCAATGCAACAGCGCTGCTTCCAAGGGTAATGGAATATGAGGCTGCCTTCCAATGGAGAAATTCCTATGTGAAAGCCTCAACATCAGAAGGATCAATTTATGACGTTTGCTTAAGAATAGGCAAGCATTGACTGGTTGCTCCAACGAAAAGCTGAAGGACTCGGATGTCCATCAGTCAAAACAAATTTTAACGAAACAAAAGTATGAAATATATAATTTTCAGATATCTAATGATTGTCTCATGGCAAGTCCCAATGCTTCAAAGCAGCAACGCCGCTAGCAAGGGTGATAGGATATGAGACCGCCTTCAAATGGGGGAAAACCAACATTCAAATGCTTATTTTGTGACGTTTGCCCAGGAATATACAAACATGCAGAGTTTGCTCCTTATCGGGCAGAAGGACTCGGATGTCCCCCCGTCACACCATGAAACGACAACAGTTTGGCAACTAACAAATGGCCGACACAAAGCAGAAAGTATACCAACATCAACAACGAATGCAGCAAGATAATATCTAGGCTGAATGGCACAAATAATTTAGTCAGAAAACGTATTCTACGGGGGCAGGCATACTCAGGTAAATCACAATTGTAGACCCTGGGGGCGCAAATGGCATCACTATTATACATATAGGTCTAAACTCTCGTGAGTAGATTCCACACAATTATGGTACTGAATTAAGCATTCTAGTTCAGATCCATCGCAAGCAGACACCACAGTAGCATTAGATCAACAACTCATGGATGGAAGAAGGTTACAGGAGGGAGGCAATCTGGATAGTTACCTTGGAAGTACATGAAGACACCGTCCTTCCGGCGCTACGGCTTGCGCTGGCGGATGACGACCGCCGGCATGACCTTCTTACGCAGATCGGGCTTGCCCTTCTAGACGGTGGCCAAGACCATGTCGCCAACGCAGGCGGACGGGAGACGGTTGAGGTGGCCCTTGACGGAGATGATGTAGAGGTTCTTGGCGCCCGTGCAGTTGATGGTCGCCGCCACCGGCAGACCCAGCTACATCCGGAACTTGTTCCCCGCGGAAGCGGAACCTCCTCTCCCTGGATCGGATCGAGAATAGAACTAGCATTAGTGAGGAGATAGAGATGATTGGATCGGAGACAGAGGTGGCGGCGGTAGGGGTGAGGGAGGAAGGTTTACCTCGCTTCGACATGGCGGTTGTACGAGTAGGAGGGAGGGGTACTAATTAAAGTCGCGGTTTTGCTAACGCTCGGGCAACCGAGATCGAAGCTAACGCTCGGTCGGTCTCCCCTTACCAAATCGAGAGGAGCAGAGAGAGTAGGAAGCGGAGCTCCTCGTCGGCGATGGCGACGACGCGGCTGGCCGCGGCGGCGACGGCGGTGACGAGGACTGGAGCGAGCCGGAGCCGACGACGACGCGGCTGGCCGCGGCGGAGGCGGTGGAGGCGAGCAAGTAACTTAACTTGGGGGGTGGGGGCTACCGGCGCCGGAGAAGACACGGCCGGCGGTGGGGGGTTTAGAGGGAAGCTCGGGGCGGCGGCGGACCGGCGGTGGGCCACGGTTGGAGGAGGGCGGGGCGCCGAGGCGGCGCGGGAGCGGCGCCGGGCGCGGGTGGTGGCAACAGGCGGAATGGCCGGCGGTGGCGGCGGGGGGTCGCCGGAGGAGAGGAAGGAAGAAGATGACCGAGCGAAACGGCCGCGCTCAGTCGACCGAGCGCTAGACACTCCCTTAAAGTCGTTTGGCACGGGATTTTCGTGGGTTCTGATCCGATGGGCTGTGCTGACAAAACTAAGATGCGGTCTTCGGCCATAGAATTCAGCAAACAAGGGTTGCACGGTAAGGGCCGTTTTAAACCTGGCTTTACCATAAGGGACAAATGGCGTGCCATAAGGATGGTGCCCGCGGCGCCGGGCGCGGGTGGTGGCAACAGGCGGAATGGCCGGCGGTGGCGGCGGGGGGTCGCTGGAGGAGAGGAAGGAAGAAGATGACCGAGCGAAACGGCCGCGCTCAGTCGACCGAGCGCTAGACACTCCCTTAAAGTCGTTTGGCACGGGATTTTCGTGGGTTCTGATCCGATGGGCTGTGCTGACAAAACTAAGATGCGGTCTTCGGCCATAGAATTCAGCAAACAAGGGTTGCACGGTAAGGGCCGTTTTAAACCTGGCTTTACCATAAGGGACAAATGGCGTGCCATAAGGATGGTGAATTGCCTTGTCAAAAACAAAAGATGGTGAATAGCCATGTCACCAAAGAGACAATCAATCAATAAGATATCCTTGTCAAAAAAAAAATCATTCGCAAAAAAAAAAACAATCAATCAACAAAATATTCTCGTTTCTAGACTCGAGTATGTAAGAGAAGGTATCGCACGACAACTATCGCAATATGCAAACCAAAGTGGTAGGTCAATATACACTTCACATGTAAGAGGAGTACTTTAATAAGGAGGAGGGTCAGTTTTTTTGTTGTTGGAAGAAACACTTGCTAAGATGGCGATTACTTAGCTTGCTCAAATCAAGCAGAAGTTTTGCGGGATCTTGTAAGGTGATTCTATTGCACCATGTACCTTCATGAGGAGATATAGTGCTCAGACCATAACTTGGATGTCCGGGAATCACAATATCAGTAGCGGAGCCAATGGCAAAATGTTGAGGGGTCAGCCTGCCTAGTTAAGATGGATCAACGCATAAATATGCATAATTTGAAGGGGTTTCTGAAAAAGTTGTGGGGTCAGCTGACACACAGCTCCGCCACTTCACAAGATCACCCCTCTTTGGTACAAATTTACTCCCTGCGTTTCTGTACCCACGATGCCCAAGAGTTTGACAAGAGCCGCGGAGGTGATCAACTAGCACCAGGCTGTACAATGGGCCTCCATTGAAATTCATGAGGTGAATTCGCTCTTGTCGACCGAACATGGATGAAACATGTCAACTTCTCCAAAGTGGGACCCTTGGAGAGGATTTTCTGGTTCCCTAGGGTCTTGACAATCAACCATAGCATATGTTTAAGATTGGACCAAGGACGAATAGGTAAATCGTACTATTTTCAGTTTCATATGCACCAAAGGAAGGGATACATGCACAAGTGGAATTAAGAGCAAAATTCAATCCAAAACCTGCTCACAGATTCAAAACTAAGCCCTATGAGGACTCCAAAGAATTATGAGACAATGTTCAAGATTTCTTTGGCAATCACACTATCATGGAAGAGGTGGGTTACAATCATTCTTGGTGCAGAAAACGTAGTCCTCTGGTTTATCCATATTTCTATTTTTAGGTTGTCTATTGTCATAATTTATGTTTTTATGATATTGTCTTGTGATCTCTTACAACATTCCTTTTCATGATGATCATGTGATTTTCTTTATTAAAAAAATATGCACATAAGCCTAGAAATAATATTATGGAATGGAATCGTTTACATGTTGGACATTTCCACAACTTGAAAAAATACCATGAGGACTTATGTCGTAAGAACGGTGAGGATATGTGTTGTGTACTATGCAATAGTATACAAAATTTCTATCCAACCTCTAAACCGACGTGTATGTGCTCTAATATGGTTCGAATCAGCAAACGTGCTTAGGTATTGATACAAGTGAAATTGGTTTAGGATGTAATAGGAGATAACCATGTTAACCTTGCTCCTCGCAAAGTTTTTTACAGGGGGGGAAGAGCGGCAGGTCAATAATTGTCCCGTGTGTTTCTGTCGAGTGCTTCGCCGGACGACACTCGGCACACATTGATTATAGTGTCTGTTAGGCGACAGTCAACAAAGATTAGGCCACCATTACTAAGTTGTCAAACACGTTGACGAAGTCTACGTGGCATGTAGTGTCATTTTGTTTGCCGTGTGTCTTTTGCTCCTATGCCGAGTGTGCACCATATGCAGAGTGTTTTTTTGTTGGCACTCGGCAGACAACATACATTACTGAGAATTTTTTGTTATGTCGAGTTTGTTTACCGCGGCACTCCGTAAATAGCGCAGATGCCGAGATTCCGTGCAGTGTGCTGAGAAGTGTTTGATGTTAATTTGTCGAAGCTCATCCGGTTGTCATTTTTCAATTCTTTGGAACCCGATATGTATGTGAATAAGTCTAAGTATATGAGAAAGCCGTTTTGGCTCCCGGGTGCACCTGCACCCGGTAGGTTCAAAAAAATTTCAAAAATTGAAAACTTATCAAAAAAATCTGAAAAAAATCATGCACGTACCTGACGATGTCACACACGACCGTGTTAAATTTCGAACCGAGTCGACATCGTATGCGTCCTGTGCAAAATTGACAAAATTCTGACAGAAAATTCAAAATTTTAGATCTCACTTTCTGTCAGAATTTTGTCATTTTTACACAGGGCGCATACGATGTCGACTTGGTGCGAAATTTAACACGGTCGTGCGTGACATCGTCAGGTACGTGCATGATTTTTTTCAGATTTTTTTGATAAGTTTTCAATTTTTGAAATTTTTTTGAACCTACCGGGTGCATGTGCACCCGGGAGCCAAATTGAATTCCTGTAAGTATATGTACTATATTATCGATATACAAATGCAATTACTTCAGGATGCCAAGTGGAGAGATAACTAGAAATTACTTTGGCACAAATCCGCGTTGGTGGGCATAAAAAAGGACTCCCAAGGTTGCACGTACTGTTTCATTGCTTTAGATGGTTATATGAAGTTAGGGTTTCCTTGGGAGTATAATTAGGAATTTCCGGACGCCCGCTGAAACCAGATCTTGCCATGCAGGCGGAGCCGCCAAGTTCTTCAACCGCCGTCCGCAGCGCGGTCTGGTCCAACCTCCCATGGGAACTGCTCGCCGACATCCGCGGCCGGCTGTGCTTCACCGACCGTCTCGCCTTCACCGCGGTCTTTGGCGATCTGTGCAAGCCGGAGGCTCCGTGCCTGGTTCTGCCCAACGACCCGGAGTGCTGGCACAAAACCACGTTCTTCTCCCTCACGGACCGTCGTGCAGACAACGTGTGTGCAGGACCGCTACGCGACTACGCCCTCCTGGGCTCCTCCGGCGGGTGGCTGGCCGTGGCCGACAACCAGAGGCGGATGCTCCTCGTGAACCCGGCCACCTGGGAGCGGCACGCTCTCCCGGAAATCGCCACCTTTGTGGGGCTCGACGACACGAGCTACTTCTCGGATGATAGGAGGTTCCGCTTCGAGAAGGAGGCCATCCGGCCGTACCCCGATCTGTGGCGACCGTACCCGAGAAAACTGTACAGGTTGAGCACCAGAACCAACCGCGTGGGCCGCAAGGTGGTTCTGTCCGCCTCCGCGCGGCCGGGCAGCTACGCCGCCATGCTGATCCTGGCGTGGGAGTCATACAGCGTCCCGGCCTTTGCGACGGCGGAGGACTCGGTGTGGAGGCTGGCGCCCCTGCGCGACGACGTCGTGGACGCTGTCCACCACGCGGGCCGGTTCTACTCCCTCAGCCGCTCCGGCGTTGTGGAAGCATGGGACCGGAAGGAGCTGACAAGCGAGGTGGTCAGCTCGACGCTGGACGGCGAGAGCGATCACCAGATGCTGGTCGCGACACCGGACGGCCGCCTTATAGTCGTCCTGTGGGACGCGGTGCGCTACAGGTACGGCCTTGATCCACCATGGTCGAGGCCTTCCTTCAAGGTGCAGATCTTGGACGAGGCGACCGGCAGTTGGCAGGAGACCGACGACATCGGGCAGTCCGCCGTGCTCGTCGGGGCGGCGAACAACATCTTGTGCGTGTCGACGACGGAGCACCAGGACCTGAGCGGCAACTGCGTGTACTTCACCGACGAGGTGAGGTGGGAGGTCGGCGTGTACAGCCTGCAGCACCGCACGGTGAGAAGGGTTCAGAACCTCAGGGGATCCGAGGGCTGGACGGGAACGGGACTGTGGAATGCGGCGGCGTGGTTCATGCCTTCCATCCCGTGATTCAGATATTTTCAGTTTTTACCTTTTCAGTAGAGATCAACCAAATCTACATGCATCCTCCGTGTATTATTTTTTTTTTTGAAATTTTCAGGATCAGGTTCCACACATGTCCCTTTCTCCCGCACACTTACCGCCTGTGCCTGCAACATTAGGATTTGTTAAGTCACCACAAGTGACTCGCTATCGACGGGCCCACTGAAGAATATTCCGCCTTAAATGAGAAACACCAGCGTCAAACCTGAGATTTGAACTCTGTCGACGCGAACGCAGCCTATAGGCTCCCTTCAGTCTTCACGGAGAATAAACCATTGTTCTCATGTTGCCACGCTATATATAGTCCTCTCCTCTCCGTCATATATAGGCAATTTTTTTTGAAACATGTTCAACATCTGTTTGATGACCCATTTCAGTATTGTATTAGTAGCTTTTCTAATGATTGTCATCCTGCCATATATTTAGGGATGTAAACGGATCGGATCGGATCGGATAATGCTCTTTTCATATCTTTTTCCATATTTTTTTGTCGGATTCGGAGCGGATCGGATAATGACCGGATGCGGATACGAATGCGGATAATATCGGACTACGGATACGGATCGGGAACGGAGCGGATTCGGACCGGATGCAAATACTAAGTAGCGGATAAATACGTATGAAGAAATAAAATTTTACCGTGCAGAAAATATGCACAAAAGAACTATCAAGCACATAAAACTACAAAGTGACCAAAATGTACATGGGCATGATGCGAGTGCATGGATTCACGACATAGAACGAATACTCATATATGATTACTGAGTGTAAGTCGTACACGGTAAGATTAGTTATATACGGAGAGACGTAAACGGGGGATTAGGTCAATGTGGCAATGGATTTGGCTATTTATACTAACTAAATAGGCTAATAAATCAGATTATCCTAATAGAGTATATCGGATAATCCGCAAAAAAAGGCGGATAATCCGCATCCGTCGGATAATAGCAATACCATATCCTCTACCATATCCGTCGGATATCCGCCTAATGAATATCCTTATCCGCATCCGTATCCGCCGGATTTCCATAATTACGTACCATATCCTTAAAAACGGATACGGATGCGGATTCGGAGCGGAAATTATCCGTACCGTTTACATCCCTACATATATTAACCTTTGAGCCTATAACCCAAATGACACATGTTACAGGGGCTCTGAACCTTGCATTATACCTTGCCAACAAGGTGACGAGCTTTAGTTGAAAGTAGTATCAGTGAAGTTCCTGACATATCCCGCTCCTCCTCTGTGATTCTCCCTTGCCGTCGCCGGATGAAGCCGCTCACGGCTGACAGCGGCGACGGCACCTTGCTTCGGTGGCGAGGCGATTCAGGCTAGGTATACAGAGGTTGTTTGCGATCGAGGGACATGGATGCGACTGGATCGATCAGCATGTCTGTGTGATGATAGTGTAGCATATCAGGCATTCTACTTTTTGCCGGGCTTGAAGGTGCCTAGCGACTCTGGCATGGATCCAGGGCGTTGTCATTTTCCCATAGCATTTGTCACGTTAGCGTTCGGATTGTAAGACTGGAAATTGACTCTCGGGAAGTTGGGAACGAAAAAGCTTTGTAGAAGTGCTGCTATGATGCCCTGATACCATCTTGCTCAGAAATTTGCAGATGCGTTTGGGTCAAGTTTCCTCCGTTTTGGTGTCCTCGTCATCTCGTCAAAATTTTGATACCGAGGCTGTGCAGATACCGAGGCGTTTGTCACGTTAGCGTTTGGGTCTGTGCAAAATTTGCGTCCAAACTTTAAAACCGTTTAAGTGCTCTAATCCTAAGTATATAAAAGTTGGAATATTTTCGCGAATTGTGGGAGGTCCTGGCACTGTAGCAGCTGCAGTCTGCTACAGTGTTGAACAGTACCGTGGTAATTTTGCAAAAAAAACCTTACACTTCCGCAAATTACAAACCGGTCCTTCGTACTTATAAGCTGAGCCCTAACCCTAGATCGCCGATATGCTCATTTCCCCGACCGAACTCCAGGCGGCGGCGACCACGACGATGTGGTGGCGCTGCAGCGCCGCGCGTCGTCCCCGGCAGGGCGCCCTACCCGCCGCTCCTCCTCCAGCTCCACCCGCCTCCCCTCCCCTCGCGCCTCGCCTCCTCCTCGCCGGGTCCGACGCCGACCTTCCTCCCCTTCCCCTCTCTCCCTGCGCGGCGGCGGCGGCGACGCCGTCTCCGCTGTCCGGCCTCCGTGATGCGTCCTCTCTCATCGAGCAATGGTGGAGAGGAGGAAGCTCGCCGCTGCGACGCGTTCCATCGCCGGTAGGAGCGGCTCGTGTGCGCCTCTGATGGGCCCTTTGTCGGGCCGTGCCGCCTGCCGATGTATCCTATGCACGGCAGGGCGTGCCGCGGCTGTAAGAGGATATCAAGCCTTGCGTCCATGGAGGCGCCAGGGCGCCTGAATAATCGATTAGGTGGTTGAGGTCCAGGACACTCTCAACCCCTTGGTCCTCGATTCGCTCACCTCGCATCCTCCGAGCCGGTAAGACCTCAATCCTCACGGAACTCTCTCTGGTCTCTCTTTGTCTTCTCAGTCTCATGAACAAGCATTTGTAATCAGCAGGTGGAAGCTCTGGACCATCTAGCCCCACCAGTCCACCACCGTCTCCAGCAGCGAGGGATCTTATAGATGTCATCCCATTGCGCTGCATCTCCTTTCCGCCCCGGATGCGCTGAGCTTGTGCTTGCCTGGGCCTGAGCAGTGGCAGGCTGCAAGGAGATCTCACCCTCGTGGTCAACTCAACAGTTTGCACCATCGTGTTGTCTGCAAAGGTAACATACTCTCTTGGTCCTACTCCATTTTCCATCTGTCGTGTAGCCATCTGATAGCCTGAAAGTCTAGCATAGATTGGAGTGGTGGATTTGCAAATTTACAGTGCAGACTAGACGATGAAGACCAATTGTTGTCTATTGAATTCTCTGTGATATAAAGCATTAGGCTAATTCATAGGTAGTTCCCAGTAATATTTCATTATGATGCATGTGATGTCCGATGTTAACTAATTTCTTATTTTAGCGCATCATGGTGTAAACTCAGAAGCGTGGTGCACTGATGCACATGGAATTGGAACCTCATGCTTGAACGGATAACTCTCTCAGCAATTAGAAGAAATTAGCTCAAGGTATGTTCCAGGGCCTCAATATATTAAAGAAAATGTAAGCACACAATTCTGGGTAATGATCTACATGCATCGGTGCAGCTAGGAGGTGGACAAGACCTCTAGATTTCAGTACATAGGCCTTACTTATCTGGACTACATGGGCAATCGATTTGTATAACGAGAAATAAAATCATAAACTCCGTGGAAGGTACTGATGATCTCCGAGGTGAGCTCTTTATATGATTATTTGTGCACTTGCTTCTTCTTTGCAAGTTCGACATCATTTTACCGGGTCTGAATTTTCTGCGCCGATCTACCTGAAGTCAAAGTTCAGGTTGATTGATTCCCAAAATGCGCTCTGATTTGTATAAATGTTAATTCATACATGTAAATTTGATCCAGGGTTTTTTTTTTTTTTTCCGAAAAGGGGCAGTCCAGGATTTTTTTGTTGGATTTCATGGGAAGTATTGTTAAGTTCAACCCCATTTGGATCTCAGTATGGGAAGTTTCAATTTGCAATGGAGATAAAGGGTTTATTGTAGTTCATTTTTGAGAACCTTGATTAAATAAGGTAATCAAGACATCTACCACCGAAAACTCAGCATGAAGGCTCCCCATTCGTTTTTTTCCTTGGTTCTTGAATTCCACACATCGATGGTGCCTTGGCATGTGAGCACAGATGTTATTTCCGGTGGTAATGGAGCAAAGCAGTCTGTTGTCTACTATTATGAGTTCAATTGTTTTACATTTTTTGGAAGCCAATATACTATGTGCCTATTTCACAATCAGTTTGTACATACAGCTGTACGTATGTCTATCGATTTTTTTTCAAAATCATTAATATTGAAAGAAATACCTCAGTGCTCTGTGTTATTTGTTTAAAACTGTGAAAAATTAAATTTGCTTACTCTAGGTGCTAGCTGTATAATATAACCTTCTAGCTTATAAATACTACAATTAGTTGCAACTTTTAATAGATATGTCACAATCCTACATTGTAGGACTGAAATGTTTGGCTCATGTAGTTTCTGTTTTAGATAGAGATGGATACTTGAGTTATTTACTGTAGGTTGATGTTGTTGTTCTATTCATGTAGGTTGATGTTCTGATTCTATTCATGTGCAGGGATCTGCTTGACTTTTATTCCAGTCTCGCACCTAGAGATGTCTCCTAATTTCCTGTTCTAAAACTGATTGAAATGATTGTTTTTAACTCTTTATTTCCTTGTGTGGGGCATTCGAGTTGCTGTTACAGATTTGAAGCAATTAAGGTTGGGTTTTGGTTTAGTCATCTTTTCTGAAAATGTTAGTGACAGACTATTGTAGCTAGAAGGTGAGGCTTCTATGTTTATTTATTTTGGTGATCAGTGTGTGTCATTAGATATTTCCAGAATTTGTTAACTGTGTTAGGGAAATCAGTGTAACTGTTGTCTTGAATAGTTTGTGTTTATCCTCCGGCTGAATTATGTTTTTTTCCTATTTAACCAGTTGAATTAATGTGGTCGAAATATTTAATTCTACCTTCTTTTAGACATAATTCTTTTGATGTGCACCGGCAGTTCCTTATGTTCGACTATTTGCTTGGTACACTGCTTTGGTTGGTCCATTTGGTCGACTGATTTGGGAGGTGTGTTCCACGGTTTTTTTTTCACAGCCTTTGATGAGCCTTCATGCTGCTTTTCATATATATAATAAATTTTCCCAAAACTTCTACTCTGTCCGCATGAATTACCAATCGTCGGTACTTAGGATATATATATGCCTATGGTTTTTTTGTGATCATTCTGTTGCATCAGGAGCTTCAACTGGTGCACAATCTATTCTTGCTATAAGCAATGTGCAGACTGATTTGATTTTTATGAAGGTTGTGCATATAGGAATTGCACATCTCATTTTTGCAACGGCAACCGATTGTATTGCACAACACATAAATTTATCAGGTGATTAGGTGATAAAGAGACAGCTTCATAATTATCTATACACCTGTAGCGCTCGGTTCAATATACATGCTATTTTTATTTTGGTTCGCGGTCAAGTACATTTGGTTAATCACAATTAGCAGCATTTTATTAGTCAGGATCCATTTTCTCCTTAATTTCTTTTCCAAAGGACATAATCCGGTTTAGCTACTTAATTGAGTCTGGCTCTGTCATCTGTTTGTTCCAGAAATTATTTGAGTATGAAACTCTTGGTGGTTGCTGCCAATTTTTCCATCTAGAAGTTAATTGCTATACCGAATTTCTCTGGTTAATTAAGGTAATGATTTAAAAGTCCAGTACCACATGCTTTTTTATCTTTGTGGTATGTGTTTTCCTTCCACAGTCCTGAGTGTTATATTTAAAGGGGATTGAATTTGTAGAATTTATTATTTTGATCCAGTGTATATGTTTGAACAAAAAAGTTACTTTTAAATAAATCTAATGCTTATGGGTCATATTTTCCTGAATTCTCCTTTTTTTCACGTGTGTTACGGTATTTTTACTCAAAACTACTACTCTGGGACCTCCATTTATAGTCCCTCTTTTTTGTTCTGCAGGGCTCCCAACTGTCCTGCAACATGGAAGTGAGTCGTCTAAGCAACACCAACAGTCTGCGTGGCCACAGACAAGCAGCAAGGTTGCAGCCAGCGCTAGAGATCGATGACACTACCATTGGCAGCCCGGTCGTTGCCGACCTCCCTATATCTTGGCCTCCCATGCCCAGGTGAAGGTCATAAGCCCCCGGTGAGTTTCTACTTCGTTTTGATTTCTAGATCTGTAATCGTCGCCACCTTACAAGTTTCATTTTTTTTGGGAGCAAATCGTGAACAATCTCTTCACCACACCGGTGCGCCTAACACCGGTGAGCTAATTACTTCAGTTTCTATAAGCATTTCTAAAGGGGATTGAAATTGTGGTTCTCTGTAGTTCATTCAGTTTGAATGCAATAATGATGTTAGTTTTAAAACTCAAAGTTGCTGCTCGGTCGTATACTTATAAATTGTCATGATGATACTGATCCGATGGCCATCTGTACGCCCCTTATAAATGGACCTCTCACATCTTATTGTTTTTTTGCTTACTACAGTTAGCTAGCTAACTGCTTAGATATTTAGTTGACATTCCTACCATTTACATAGTTAGACTAAGAAATCTACATTCCCTGATGCTGGCCATCTTCAGACTGCAGTCGTGTTTGCACAATATATTACACTTGTGGTGAAATTTGGCAAGCTTTTGCTGTTGTTCCTACCTTTTTTGTAGCTGATATGGTTCAAATGGATCATGATATGGTTTCTATTTTGTTTTCGTTGCCACAACAACAGATCACATAAAAAGTTACATTTCAAAAAGAATAAAAGAATTAGTATATGAACATCCTGACTGTTGTGTAGATATACATCTGATGTATCTGATTTTCATCTTTCGTCTTTTAATTTATGTCCATTATGTGCATATGTTTGGCTGTTGATTCTTCCTAATTGAGATATATCCGTTGCCTGTTGATTCTTCCTAATTGAGATGTATCCTTTCTGTTTATTTTTAAATTTCGTGCTACCGTATCATCCTTATTTTTACCTGTGTAGATATACATTTGTAGCATCTTTTGTCGCGTAACAATTTTTCTTGAGAAACGAATATGGCTATCAACATATGAACAAGGTCACGCTTACAAAGTTTATTTCTCTATATGTTGTTTCATTCTTTATCACCAAGGGTGCGGCGTGCCGCCACACCAAATTCAACTAGTATGATTCGAATCAGTATACGTGCTCTGATGCTGAATATGGAGCGGACTCGGCATATTTCACAGTTTTCATTGGGATGGTTACGAAGTTAGGGTTCCCTCTGACGAAGTTAGGAGTATCGGAGGCACAAACCAAAAAAACTTGGTACGCACGCGGAGCCTCCATGTTCGCCAAGCTCCTCCGGGGGCGGAAGGCACTGGTCGGACCTTCCACGGGACTTGCTCGCGGACATCCGCGGCCACCTGCACTTCACCGACCATCTCGCCTTTACCGTCGTCTCCGGCGATTTGTTCTTCCCCAAGGCGCCGTGGCTGGTCGTCCCCGAGGACCCCACCCTCTCATACTACAAACCACCTTCTTCTCACTCGCCGACCATTGTGCCACCACCATGCGTTGGCTGCCGCTGCACGACAGCGACGACGTCCTCCTAGGTCCTCGGGCGGGTGGCTGGCCATGGCCGACAAGGAGGGGAAGATGCACCTCGTCAACCCAGTCAGCGGCCAGCAGAATGCGCTCCGGCCATCACCACCATTGTGGGGCTCAATATCAGCAGATTCTATAGCGAAACAAAATAATGAGAAGGTCCAGCCAAATGCGCACTTTTGCGCGTATAGGTCGCACGTACGTAGCCACCAGAGACAAGTGACAAAAGAACTAAACAAATCTTAGCGCTTGAAATCTGCGCTAAGCTGAGAACTTGCTTGTGGCAAGATGGTTAGGAGGGTGGTTGTACCCTCAGCCCACCAGAGTTCAAAACCCAGGTTTGACATTGGTGTTTCTCATTTAGGCGGAATATTCTTCAGTGGGAGGCGACGTTCCCGTCGACAGCGAGGCGCCCGTGGTGACTTCGTCAATCTCAAGACTCAACCCGCCGGCTCGGTACTTCGGAGGTGCTCATAGGGGTAGTGTGTGCGTGCGTGCGTTCATGGGGTGGGTGTGTGCACGTGTATGTGAGCGTCTGTGTTTGTACTGTGTTTCGCAAAAAAAAAATTGTGCTAAGCTAATTCCAGCCGGTTGAAATTAGCAAAACCAGTATTATTTTTAATACACTTTATCAAATCATTATTATACAATAGTAGCTAGCAAATTTAAATGATGATTGTTTTTTAGAGTCAACATGTAATGAGCAATCAGCCATAGACACAATTACACCAACATGGATCGAGTATATTTATCCAGTTCCGGCTTTATTTGATGTCGTCTCTACTGAAAAGGTGAAAATTACGATCTGAAGGAAGGCGTGAACCACGCCGCCGCCTTCCACATGTTGTGGTTGTACACGTTGAGCACCTCAATCTTCGTCAGCGTGCGGTGCCGCAGGCTGTACACGCGGACCTCCCGCTTCGCCTCGTCGGTGAAGTAGACGCAGTTGTGTCTCAAGTTCTGGTGCTCCCTCGTCGACGAGCAGTGCGGCCTGCCCGATGTCGTCCGTCTGCTGCCAACTGCCGGTCGCCTCGTCCAGGACCTGCACCTTGAAGGAGTACTTGGACGATCCGGGACGGCAGCCGTAGGTGCGCACCGCGTCCCAGAGCACGAGAACAAGCCGCCCGTCCGGCGTGGTGGCCAACCGCCTGTCGTTGCTCTCGTCGGGATTCGTCGACGCGACCACCTGGCTTGTCAGCTCCTTCGCGTCCCATGCCTCCACGACGCCGGAGCGGTCCAGGGAGTAGAACCGACCCCTGTGGTGGACAGCGTCCACGATGTCGCCGCGCGGTGCCGCCACCCTCCACGTCGGGTCCTCCGACGTCGCGAACGCCGGGATGTTGTAGGACTTCCACGCCAGGATCAGCATGGCGGCGTAGCTGCTCGGCCGAGCGGAAGGGGAGAGCACCACCTTACGGTACACGCGGTCGTTGCGCATCCCGGGGCTCCAGGCGTACACCATGCTCGGCCGGTGCTTTTCGGGGTACGGCCCGCCGCCGAACCGGATCGCCATGAACTCCTCCCTGTCGAAGCAGATCCCGTTGATCGAATCGTCGCAGGGATCCGAGAATCTGGTGACGTCGAGCCCCACCATGGTGGTAATGGCCGAGAGCGCGTGCTGCTGGCAGGTGACCGGGTTGACGAGGTGCAGGCGTGCCTCCTTGTCGGCCATGGCCAGCCATCCGCCCGAGGAGCCCAGGAGGTCGTAGTCGCGCAGCGGGGCTGCACGCACGGTGTGTGCGTGACGGTCGGCGAGGGAGAAGAACGTGGTTCTGTACCAGCACGTGGGATCGTTGGGAAGGACCAGGAAAGGCGCCTTCGGCTTGAACAGATCGCCGAAGATCAAGGTGAAAGCGAGACGGCCGGTGAAGCCCAGGCGGCCGTGGATTTCGGCGAGCAGGTCCCGTGGAAGGTCCGACCAGGGCCTGTCGGCGCCGGCGGCAGTGGTTGGCGAACTTGCGTGCATGACCAAGGCCTGTCGGTGCCTCCAGAAACTCTTAACGTCTCATGAGAGGGAAAACCTAGCCATCTAAACGACTCCCGAAACATGCCTAGTCCGTTCCATGTTCAATACGATTATCACTTTGCATCCTATAAATGTCTGTGTAGAGTTTGGAAACAAATCTTGCAGAGATTATCTTGACCATCCTCGTTCATCGGGCTGCCACACAGGAAAATAATCTACAGCTCAAACACGTAAGAAGTACTCCCTCTGTACACAAAAAGATGTCACAAACTAGACCAAATTTGCATGTATCTACACACTAATTCATGTCTAGATACATACAAATTTGAGCTAGGTTGAGACATCTTTTAGTGGACGGAATGAGTAGTAGAAAACATATTGCCAACCTTGATCGTATCGTATTTTCAGGCGGGGGATAACCCACTCAAAGAAAAACAGTGAACACCGTCTAGTAACCTAAAAACTACCCGAAAGTACTCTCGAAAAAAGACTTCCCGTGATGAAGTATATTTGAAATTAGACTTTTTTTGAAGAGTTGCAACAAGTCAAATATGTAAAACTACATTACATTCGCGCATATGTAAACGACAATAGCAATAAAGCTCGTATGCACCATCCTGATGCAGAGGCTAGGGTAGCTCCCCCTTTTCGAAAAAAAAGATATATGTAAACGACAATACAACACACGCCCAAACCTTTGTACACTATCATTTTCAAAGAATGAGAAAATAACAACTGTATTAGCCCTTTAACAAGCATCAACCACCGCTCGATAACCATGTAGGCATCATCGATCATTGACCAGTTCAAAGCGGTGGTGGAGCGCTGACGACAAATGAGGCTGCTAAAGACGTGAGATCTTTAGTCCATATCCGGATTCAACTTTTGATCGCTGAGAGGAGAAAATAGTACCCCGGAACAAATAACAACGAGAAACCTGAAACAAAATTTGGACCATCATTATA
This sequence comes from Poa pratensis, assembly GCA_947311845.1. Lineage (NCBI taxonomy): Eukaryota > Viridiplantae > Streptophyta > Magnoliopsida > Poales > Poaceae > Poa > Poa pratensis. The sequence goes on along the minus strand of CAMZMU010000117.1, from coordinate 707,911 downwards.
GAACACATGAAATAAATCACGAGTAACACAAAGCGAATCAAGGTTAAGGCACATGAGAAATAAATCACAATTGTTACCAGAACACGATTTACCGACCAAGTGGAAGAACAATTTAAGCATTCATTAAGCAAATCTCAACTTCCTTTCGACGGTGGAATAAATCACAACTATAAGTATGGGCTGAACCAATTTTAGATTAAATGAAACAAATTTTTAACGCCCCTCGAACACATATCGTCTAGAAGGGAAACTAAATTTCAAATCTAGGTTTAAAGTCCTGAAATAAATAACCACTACAGAAGAAAAGCAAAGCTCTATACCAAATAAAGTGTTTTGATAATCTTGAGTCAACCGAGATTAAGTCAAAGTCCACTTTACTTTAGGGCCGTTGAATTTGAATCGTGATCTGTGTGTCCCGGGAGTTGCACACGGGTTGTGACTGCGAAAAAATCACACGATGCAAAAATATGTTCACACACAATATAACAGAAATATTCACGTGGTACAATATTACATGAGGACGTCACTTGACTAAATTTTAAGCGCACCCCCAAAAACATAAATTTTCAAATTAAGAAAAAACTAGTGAAAAGTGGTGAAAATTGACAGGACGATTGCGATTTAGAAAAGGTGATAGAAGCATGAGTTCATTTTGGTCACCGCATGAAGAAATGGAATCGAGTAATACATTTCGGCAAACTCCTCATATTATAAATCACACTAGAATGAGAGAGTTGCAACAAACCACCACAATTGGTGCAAAGGTGTCAAAAACCTACCATCTTATGAGATTTGTGGTAGTTTTTTCTACATAGTTGTTAACTTTACCTCAAATGTGGTGGCTTTCTGCAATTTCCTCCACTCGAATGGCTTATTTTCTATCAGAAGACTGTGATTTAGTTTCTTATGCATCAAGTCGGGGATTTGTTTTCTTAATTGTTTGTAAGAAGAGAGCATCGGATTTAGTAGCATCAACTTTATTAAGCGTTGTTGTTACTAATAAAAAACATCACCCGGTGGCGCCCAGCTCTGAGTTAATAGTTTCTAGATTAACTGAGGTGTAGCTCGACTCTTACATGCTCAAAGTACACGATAATAACTGTTTGACAGTCAGGGCGACCTCCGACGGTGTCAGCAAGACGACCAGTGCGTACCGGAGGTGCCGCCGTCGATGTGCAAATGCACGGCCAAAGAGGTGCAAGGCCGTACAATGCGACCAGTGCTAGCTGTCATCGCCCTTGAGCTTCCTCACCTTGTCGAGGAACGCCTGCCGGCCGGGGAACGGGCTCCCACCCTCGCCGCCGCCCTTCCCGGCGCCGCCGCCTTCCCGCCGAGCACGTTGTCGGCACCCCTGCCCAGCCCCAGGATCTCCTTCTTCGCGGCCGCTCCAATGCGGGCCTTCTTCGGCGCCGTCCCCAGAGCACCGCCGGCGTTCACCCCGAGGATGCCCATCTTGGCGGTCCTCACCTGCTCCTCCCTCCTGCTCCGCATCCGCTCCCTCCTCTCGTCCCTCTTCCCCCTCGGCCCGTCCCCGTGAGTCTCACCCGCCGCGCCGGTGTCCAGTAGCTCCGCGCCGCCGCGGGGGAAGCCGCTGCTCTGACTCCGGCTCCGGCTCCGGTCGGCCTTCCTCGGAATGCGGCCGCCGTAGGAGGTGCCGATGAGGCGATAGTCGAGGCGCGCCCAGCCGTCCTCGTCGGACATGTCCCACCCGAAGCGCTCCGCCATCTCCTGGAGCGGCCCGTCGCTGCCGTCCTCGGCGTCGTCGTAGACGTAGTCGTACTGGGCGTCGCCGCGGAGGAAGCGGTGCGCGTGCTCCCACTCGACGCGGTCGACGTACACCGGGTCGTCCAGCACCTCCCGCGCCAGGCGCGCCCAGGACGCCGTGTCACCGTAGTCCAGCTCGGCCACGACCCACCGGAGGTAGGACGGCGGCAGCGTGCCCAGCATCTGCCCCTTGTACTTGCCGAAGTCGATGGTGCGGTCCCTCGCCGGCCGCGAGGACGCGCCGAAGCTTCCGGCGCCGGCGTCGGCGGCTCTGAGCGGACCTAGGAGCAGCAGCCTGGCGCGTTTGGGCAGCGTGGTGGTAGAGCTGCGAGGGAGAATGGAGAGGAGAGGCGCCGTTCGGGGTGGGGGGTTTTGCGGCGCCGGGGAGGAGAGGCAGGCTCTAGCGGCGGCGAGCGGGAGCATGCTGTGCTTGCGGCGGCGGCGGCGGCCGAAGAGCAAGGAGCTTCTGGTGGAGCGACGAGCTTCGCGTGGGTAAAATTATCCACTCGCTGGCCCAGTAGCTGTACTATTAATAAAACAATTACGTCTGGAATTAGGCCTCATTTCTAGCCCAACTACCAGGCCCAGCAAGTAAGATTAGGCTCTTCAATATATACAAAGAATCTATTTTTGATGATTGTTTGATACATCCTTGTCGTGTGGATGTTTGAGTGCAGAGAGTGGAAGGAAACAAGGCCTGTTTCGACACCCTATTGGGCGGGAAGTACTCTTCCGATCCATCATTATCAACCTTGCTACCACCATAACGACGTGTGAGTAGTTTCCCTTAAACTATGAGTCCATATCACTAGCCAGATGGCTTCTTTTCTCCCTTTGATCCTCAATACAACGATCTCATGAGCTGTTTTACATGATTATGAGATCCATATGATGTTGTCCTTGTTATGTTTGCTAGGATATGATGAATTGTCACTTTATGAATAGAGTTATTCATGAATTCTACTGAGATATATTGTGTTTATTTGCTGCATAATTTGTAGTACTATATTCTCTCTGATGTATCCGTGTAAGATAGTTGGTCCAATCTTGCATTGATCTATATCCTGATGATAGTAAGGGATAAAGCTTGTAATGTGTTATCGCCACTAAGGATAAAACGATGGTTTCATTAGTGAACATATCTTGATGATTGATCTTGCATTGATCTATATCCCGATGATTGTTTGGAGATATGCCTCTAGTGATCATATTGCCCCTGGTCCATATTTTATTACTATTATCACTATTGGTTTATTTTTTTCATATCATCTACAATATGATCAGTTTCATTATTTATCTATATTTATCAATACCTGTCACACTATAAATTTACTGTTGTAACTAGTGAGACAGGAAGCTTGAGAACATTTTCGTATCGTTGGGGACAAGTTTAGTTTCTTAGTTGTGTGCATGTACCGATCATTATTTGATGCTATAATATCTTTTACAGATTTGATTAACCTTGATCCTCAATCGAGGGAATAATTGTGGGCTACCTCATCCATTTCACTCGGGGTGCCCAATAATTTCTAATAAAGTAGCACCTCTCTTGTCTTGGGACTTTGGTCCATCATTCATTATTTCGGGAACAAGTTTGGCATGAGGGTGTGTCAGAAGATAGAAAGAAACTGAAATGTATAACGGCACATTGACGGCCCGTCCAAGAATCCGTGTTCGAGCCATCACCAACGTGAACACAAGTAGCTTGACAATTACCATTGATAAATTGATTGATTTGTGTCTAGGCTCTTGCAAAATATGGTATAGCGTCCCCAAGATCTTCACCCATTAGGTGAACCATGTGAAACCAAGGTGCCTAGATGTTCCATAGTACAAGTATCAACAACATCGTGTTGTCTACTTAGGAATGTTATTAAGGATCCGAATTAATGTTTAGGACATGGTTGGTAGTATGTAGTTTTTTCTTTTGCATAGAAAGTTAGTTGTGTGTCTATGTTTTTTTTACTTAAAAGTCTTGAAAATTGGACAATTAATATATACATACTAATAGTGGAGAAAATTGGGAATATTTTGTTACATATCTATGCCAAAAATTCACGAGCATTTGCACCCTTTGTTGATTCATTCGATGTTCACGTTACGATTTGGAGGCGTCAGTCATGCATTTGATCGATGGTGAGGAATATATCAGGAAGCAGCGGCAATTACATTTTTTTAGAGGTAGGTACTACCTTTCTTTCTAAAGAAGGAGCTTCACACACACGACCACCTCTTGATGTGCTCCGAACACATTCTTATTTGTACTGGACTTTTTATTTTATACTAATCTCGTATGTTAAGATCATCAATTTTTATATTATACTTAGTGAATTAATAACATACATTAAGTAAGCATATTTTTATTGTACGATTCTAACCTCTACACTTAAATACATTTGCACTTCAAGTTAAATCAATTTTAGTATTAAGCTAGTTTAAGTTATTTGGTTTCTAGGGCGCCGCCCTTAACAAACCGTTCATTTAGTTAAGTGCGCAATAGTGAGGAAAATAAATAGAACAACGTGGATCAATGAGTGTGCTTTAGTTGAACTACAAGTATACATATGTGTTTATATTTATATTTTATTTTCCTATCTTTTTTTTATAGGGAGCTGAATATATATGCTACATATCTTGATAGAACTTTCCAAACCACATGATGGGCTACCTTAGGCAGAGTTTTTTTTAGAAACAAGGGGCAAAAGATTTGCCCCATTTTCTTTATAAAGAGAGAGTTAGGACATAAAGTTCGAACAACATCCAAAGCATAAATGGATTACTCTCCCGGCATTAATTCTCCAAGGCGTTTTGCCCCCGCAATGACCCACAACTTCGCCTCGCTCTTGATCTTGCATAGGATGCTAATGGACGACGTGTATTTGTTTCGGAACACCCGGGTTATACACTAAATAGAATGACTAGGAGAGTGCTGCTTCTAAGTTGTTGTTTCTCAAGCGAGTATCCGACCATAACCCAATGGGTGAGCCAGTGAATCAATGATTTAATTGATTGACTGATTTTTGCTTCTATTCACATTCCGTCCAACACCAAGTCTCATGAACCAAATTAGATCGGCCAGCCGCCTCCCTGAAACTCAAATGAAAATCAAAATGTTTTGTTCTTTTTCAACTCCCCACTGCCTTTGCTCTGATTTCGTTTTGTACGCTAGGTATGAAGCATGTGTTTGCTTTTGTTTACGCCACTTGAAACCTAAACACACATAGTCTCTCTACGTGTATGTTTTTATTGGCTAAAGATGGGATGGCTAAGCTAGCCATGTACTCAAGTGGGCAAAAACGAATGGGCCCTTTTGCAAGTGTTTTGGGCCAAGCTTTGCAGATGCAAAAAAAAAAAAAAAAGACTAGAGAACCGAAATGAAAAAAGAGAATGCAAAGAGAATGCACCAGCCGGGAATCGAACCCGGGTCTGTACCGTGGCAGGGTACTATTCTACCACTAGACCACTGGTGCTTTCAGTGAGTGTCTGCACCCCCAGTAAGTATTCCATGTTAGGGCCTCCTTCTTTGGATACGGGGCGTTGGCATTTGGCAGAACTAGTTTGTTTTCCGTGTAGTAGTGTAATTAACAAACTCAATCTTTGTTTGGGTGTGGCAACAGAAGTGAGGATCAATCAAAGTTACAGAGATGCAAAGTAGGATTTGCAAGTATTTCTACCACTTGCAAATCTACTGTAGTTTCCACCAAGCAAAACGAGATAGGCCCATGTTGATGTTGTTATAAATTTTTGACATACTTTTACTCAAACAGTACTAGCTGCAACCTTGTACATTTGATAATTTTGCAGGACGTACGTGTTTTATACTACTACGGAGTACTATACTATACACAAGCTACGGTTTAACTGAATGAGGGCTTGATCGATCAAGCGATTGGCTCCGAGTGAATCTTTTTGGGCGTGTCGTCGATGTCGATCGTCTCCGTGGACTCCACCCTGTACTCGTACCTTCGAGCGAGCGTGGCAAAGGCGACACAGTTGGCGGCGGCGAGCAGCGCGAGGAACGCGTAGTAGTAGTCGAGGTGGGAGGCGTTCAGGTTGTTGGTCACCCAGGGGTTCCCCCGCTCGCGCGTCACCCGCGACACCAGCGACAGCAGGAAGCTGCTGAAGAAGTTGCCGACGCCGTACGCGGTGAGCGACAGCGCCGTGCCGAGGCTCTTCATGCTCTCGGGCGCCTGGTCGTAGAAGAACTCGATCTTGCCCACCACCAGGAACGCGTCCGCCAGGCCCATCAGCACGAACTGCGGGAGGAGCACGAAGATGGTGAGTGGCAGCGGCGTGCACTACATCATGGTCTACATATAAGGGCACTTTATAATGCCCCGAAATGTCATCCATGTGCCCCAAAAACCTTTTAGGGCATTTTAACAAAATGCCCAATATACTAGTGATTGGAAAGGTTATTAGGGCATTTTGTTTAAATGCCCCCCCCCCCCCCCCCCCAAAAAAATTACAATTTGGGGCAGTTGTAGAAATGCCCTAAAAGCTTTTTGAGGCATTGTAATGCCTCAAAAAGCTTTTAGGGCACTTTGGAGAAATGCCCCAAAACCTTTTAGGGCACTTTGGAGAAGTGCCCCAAAAACTTTTTAGGGCATTTCGCAGTAATGCCTCGAAAAGCTTTTAGGGCATTTCACAGTAATGCCCCAAAAACTATTCCAGGAAACAAAAGGGTGTCATTCTGGTCATTTCACAAACCCGTACGGTTGGAGAATTAACCGTAGATCAGTATGCTCATCACAATGACATCATTCCCCTGCTTCCAATATTCTCTACAGCATATAGGTTGTTGGAACGCGTTACAGCATAGAAAAACAGGAATTGCAGCATAGGCTGGTACGAGCAGGTCTTGCAGAGACAAATAAAAATCGCATGCTTACAACAATTGAACTACTACATCAAATCCTCTGGTGTTTATATTGCTTCCAGGGCTTCGGTAGCCTCATCAGCGCGGCACGGTGCTCGAGAAGCAAGCTACATCGCACCACACTCGCTTATAACGCAGGCAAGCTTGGGCCGGTTGTTTGGTCCAGTTGCTACGTTTTCAATCTTGCGCAGAACGAGCAGACCATCTCCTAGCACCCTCTGAAATGACAATGGAAGGCGTTAATTCAGCTCACATAGTGCTACCATCTGAAGGCGAAAGGAAATCTTATAGTCTAGCACATGAGGGTGCATTTACTCGCACACCTTTTTATTTGCCTCCGCCTATTAGTAGGCACAGAACACTTGCTTTTAAATTGCAACCGATCAAATAAGGTACAGCATATATCGTGTACAAATGTTGGGGCAAAGTATACAGCATTAATATTGAGAACTCTTACCCCAAAAACCACGTGCTTGTTGTCCAGCCATTCACACTTTGCACAGGTCAAGAAGAACTGCAAGCACATGGTAGAAAAATGACTTATTATGAACTGATAGGAACAGCACCACAATATGATTGCAACGAATTGCTACAGAACCCATATAAACAGTCATGCTGAAGGGGAAAGAAGTAAATCGTTAAAAAGATGAAAGTACCTGAGATCCATTAGAGTTTGCTCCACTGTTGGCCTGAAAAAAAAAAGGGTAAGGACGGATGTTTAGATCTTATCAACTTAAAATATGTATGCCTCGAACATAATAATGAAAAGTCCCTGTCATTGTCTGCTAAGAAATGAAGACGAAATCATTAGTAGTCAGTTATACTGAAACACAACTGCTCTAGTCTTCTAGAGCTAAATAACAGACCCAAGGTGGATGTGATTTTCTGAAGAACCCATGAGAAAAGGAACCCATGAGGGTAAATAAATCAACACTTCCATCAAAGTGATTTGGAACAAATCATCATTCCCATGACTTAAAAAATGCCTTAACATGAGATGACACGCTCTGGTTTGATGTGCATCTAACAAAACCTAGCCTATTACAAATGTTGAAAGTGAATTGTAATAACATACACGTTACAACACCTAAAAGTACCAAATTTAGACGATTCACTTCATATTGTGCACAGTATCTCCATAATTAAGTACACCATTTATAAAAGCCACAAAGAAGGAACATAGATAGAAGAGAACCGATAAAACGCGAAATGATACAAAATAAAGTGAGTGATAGAAAATTAGAAAACTTTATGCGAATACAATATATATCAAGCAAATTAACATTCATTGGGAAAGTAACAACTCCTGGCAACAGTTTCAATTCAGAAAAAAAGGTGGAGAGAGGGAAATACCATGGAGAGCAAGCCAGGCCCAGTATGCTTCGCAATGAAATTTTCATCATCAAATTTCGTACCATAGATGGACATGCATCCACTACCATCACCCTACAGGACATGAAGGAACTTTAGTTTATACCAAATAAACCATTCAGTTCTAAGCAGGGATTCCTCCAGAACAGTTGGTGACTCGGAAGTAAATCACCATACTGCGTAGAGGCTGAAAGCAAGATGCATCATTTTATCAAATAGTTCAGTAACTGAAGTTCAGTCGTACTATCAATGTATATATATGCCACAGTCCAAAACAGCTAAAAGATTATGTTAACTTATTTTGTTGATGGCCGGAGCTAGTAGCATGTCACGAACCTTCATGAAGTCACCTCCCTGAATCATGAAATCTTTGATCACTCGATGAAACTGACAACCCTTATACCCCTGAGGCATACCTGACTTCCTGCAAAACCAACATGTTGAAACTAAGCATAACAATACACCATATAGTACCACTAGTGCAACCATCCCTATTTGCACAGTTGAAGTTGCTAGTTATGTTTTATTTACATAGCATCCTGAATGAAACAAATAACAACCACCACCCACTAAGAAAAGCTACTTAAACCAAATTTCCAAAGTCATGACTCACGACTATAAATCTCCTAAGTTTTAATGTAATTACACATTCAAAAAACTACTGTGCAAAAGGAAAATGCATTCTACCCAAAGTTAAGTGTCCAATTCACCCTTCTGGACATTATAGTACAGCACGCCCTTTCACTGACCCAGCAATCGACATCAATTGAACAAAACATCAGACCACTATGGCACCAGAAGAATAAAAGCACAGAGCAAAGTATCACAAAATATTCAAGTGCAAATTCTCAGCAAGTGTTTGCACTCTGCAAGCTAAATTTGCACACCACTCATAACAAAAAGCAGAGGTCAAATTAGCAATTGTTCCTTCTTCCAATTCGTTTGCAGGCAAACTAATCTCTAGTTAAAATAACAAAGCCACCCATGACATATAGTAACACAAACTTCAGCGCAACACTAGAACAAACGCATTAGCCTCAGAACTCAGAAGTAAGCCTATCTGCAATAACAGTAAACCAATCGCCGGGACTGCCCACCTGTGCTCGCCAGTGCAGAACTGCCTGCGACCAGCAACACAAAACGAAGCAGAGATCCGTCAGAAAACAGACACCGCGGCAGCAGCAGAAGCGATTAAGCGGAACCTAGGGTTTAACTAAGTGCAGCGCAGAGAGGGTGGTAGTACCGGAAGTTCTCGGCGGTCTTGGGGACGATGTCGGCGAAGAGCTCCATCTTGATGCGGCCTGCGGGGATGGACCCGATGGTGACGGCAATTAAATATGTATTCGTACAAAAGGCTGCCAGACTATGATTATGAGCACTAAAGCAGTGCCTGTGGAAGCAATACACAATAACAGTGAATCATTCTGAATCCAAAACGAAAACATTAGCATGCATGAATCTACTAGACCTTAATTCCTCCTAGTAACATATTTCTAGATCAGTACTACCGAGATCAAAATTAGAACAACTTGATATACACACACTGTCGAACTCTCAAGAGATGCAACCACGAAAGTGGTCATATTAAAAGAAGCAGCAGTTCAATAAGTATCGAATGCTAGTTATAAATTATAAAACAATGATAAATGTTGGTATTACAGCGTCAAACAAATTTGTAGTGGTCACCCACACGAACATCACAGCACAACTATACAGATGAGTTCATCACCAGGATGAACGGGAGCACCACACGAACATTTCAGACCACCACAGTTCATCGGCACACGGCCGGTCACAGAAGAGTGCTCACCTCGAGTATTTTGTAGCCGAGGCAGAGCTTGGAGGAGGTGATGTTGAGGTAGTAGACGAAGGAGAAGACACCGGGGTTGCAGTCGCTGTACTGCCGTCCCGCCAGCGTCGTAGTTGTAGCAGCAGCCGGAGGCGCGGAGGCGCGGGAGCCCGGGGAACAGCGTCGGCGAACCAGCCATGGCGAGCTAGGGTTAGGGTTCCCGGTGGGGTCCAGTTGAAGATTCCAGGGGGCGAGCTAGCGGTGGGGAGCCTCGGGGAATCGAAGGAGGAGGGGCGGTGGAGCACTTCCGCCGAGCCGCCCATGGATCCTCGCCAGCCTCCACAGCGGGGTCGTCCAGATGTGGGATTACCGCATGGGCACCCTCCTCGACCGCTTCGACGAGCACGACGGGCCCGTGCGCGTCGAGGCCGGGTGGGAGGAGGAGGACGGCAGGGCGGCGCAGCGGCTCGGGCCAGGGCCGGCGAGCGTCCGGGGCGGCGGCCGGAGGCGGCAGGAGAGAGAGGATGGTGAAGGGAAGGAGAGAGGAGGTCGAGCAGGAGCTGGAGGGCGGCGACCATGGCGCGAGGGAGGAGCAGGGGCCCGGGGCGCGGCGGAGGGCGATGGTGCTGGAGGAGAGCGGTCGGAGGAGGCGCTCTCGCGGAGGAGGGAGGCGAGGCGGGAGGGGAAGGAGAGCACGGGGCCCTCCCGTGCGGGTGCGGCTCGGGAGGAGAAGGGTGAGGAAGAAGATAAGGAGAGGAAAAAGGAAAAAAGAAAAAGGAGGAAAGAAAAGAAAAGGAAGGAGGGGGAAAAATGGTTCTTAGTTCTACTAACAAGAATCAACAAGTTCACGTTCACATCACAATCCTAAAAATGGTTCCGAAATTTGAAATGGTTCCAAAATTTAAATTGGTTCCGAAATAAAAAAAATAGTCCAAAATTTAAAATGGTTCCGAATTTTTTTAAATAGTTTCGAAATTTAAAATGGTTCCGAAATTTAAAATGGTTCCAAAATTTAAAATGGTTCCGAAATTGGAAAATAGTTCCGAAATATAAAATGGTTCCAAAATTTAAAATGGTTCCGAAATTTAAAATGGAACCGAAATATAAAATGGTTCCGAAATTTAAAATGGTTCCAAAATTTAAAATGGTTCCAAAATTTAAAATGGTTCCGAAATTGGAAAATGGTTCCGAAATATAAAATGGTTCCAAAATTTAAAATGGAACCGAAATATAAAATGGTTCCAAAATATAAAATGGTTTCAAAATTTAAAATGGTTCCGAAATTTAAAATGGATCCGTAATTTGGTTCGCAAATTTGAAACAGTCCAACGAAGCAGTCAAACGTCGTTGTTGCAAACCAGTCAAACGATCGTCGATGCGAACCAGTAAATGGGCCTGGGCGCCTGGCCCATAAACGCGTCGAAGCGAAGGAAGGGTACGCGACGCGACGCTATCGTCGCGTACCGCGACCTAAAGGAGCTCCCACAGGCGATGGGGAACGGGAGGGGTTCGTATCGCCCGAACGAGTCACTCCCTCGATGAGAAAGCCCAGTACGGAAGAAAGCCCATATAGGAAGGAACGACTCTTTTTCGTTCGGTCTCCTTTCTGTCGTTCACGTGTACGTAGACAAGTTTCACTAAAAGAAAAAACATGTACGTAGACAAGAAAACGTGTACATGGCGAGCTAGGGATGTGTGATTGAAAGTTCGCGTGGCAGCAGCTGCTCCCGGAATATCTCCTGTCTGTAATTTTCATCGTCCCAGTCGATCAGGTCCTGCTGTGATTGTTCGTTGCTTTCGTGATGCCTGTGTTGTTGGTTACGATTCTCAAGGTGGACGCCGGCGTTAAATTTGCGTTTTGGCTAAAAACATTTGCCTTCTTCTCCACAATAATGCTAAAATCACAAACACTTTATATGGAAAAATTGGAAAGGAGTCATGTTAGATCGTGTGATCGGAAGGTCTCGCACTAGTTGTTCCCGAAAAATCTCCCGCAACAATAATATGGTATTTACATGAAAGTTCGTAAATTTCCAACCATAAAAGACTGTCAGTAATTTCTTTGTGGGAGTCGATCGGGTCCTGCTATGATTGTTAATTCCTTGTTTTTCTTTTTGTTGAGACAACTCCTTGTTTACTTTTTTTTTCGAGACAACCTTGTTTACTTGCTGGTTTGCCTTTTGGACAATTGGTGATAGTGGGCTTTCTGTTCACATTGAGGTTGAGCTACGGGCTTTTGGCTCCGAATTGATTGAGCTAGTATGCATGCCAAAAAAAAATACTAATCAAACAAAGGTAACGAAGGCCAGCCAGCTAATCCGGCCGATGCAAGTAACTGATAAATAACGATGAGCAATGCAAAAAGGGTTGACCAAGACTTCCCCGCCACCTAGCTCTAACTCTTGCGCACGTTTAAAAAAAGTGATCGTCACGTCTTGGTTCTTACATGGAAAACAGGATCCGCATGGACGATGTAACTGATAAATAAAGACGAGCAACTGTAACGAGCTGATCACGAGCTCATAAGCACCCTGTCCTTGGAGGTGAATATGGCGATGTCCACACGCACAGCTCTCCTGCTCACATTAGGCTTCCTCGCTTGCTACGTGCCCGTCCCTTCCTTGGCTGCCTCCGGCGACTACCTCGCATGTATTGAGTTTTAGGGGCAACTTGATAAATGCCCCAAAAGACCCCATCTATTGGGGCACTTTAATAAATGCCCCAAAAGACCCCATCTATTGGGGCACTTTAATAAATGCCCCAAAAGACCCCATCTATTGGGGCATTTGATCAAAGTGCCCTTAAAAGCCCATGCCTATTGTGGCATTTTCGAAAAATGCCTTTATAAGTTAAGTTTTTAGGGCACTTTGATCAAATGCCCTCTTTTAAATACAATCTAGGGCATTTTGCTAAAATGCCCCTAGCAAAGTGCCCCCAAAACCCTGCTGTCTACTAGTGGCGGCCGTCGCGTCCAGCCCGTGCCTCCGCGCGTAGCTCAGCCGCCGGCTCTCGATCACGGACGCCGTCGCCATCGTCAGCACCTGGATCGCCAGCCCGATGCCCATCCGAGTCAGGATGGTGATCCCTCTCGGGTTCTTGGTGTACCTCCGCACGGCCTTCACGAAGACCCGGTCGTAGACCACGACGACGACGAGCATGGTGAGCGTCACGAACGCGCCGAGGCTGGCCGGCGGGATCTGGAAGCTACCGGGGCCCATGTGCCGGTCCATCGTCGTGCCCTGCTTCACGAACAGGGTGTTGGTCTGCGCGATCAGCGTGCACGGCACGAACATGGTCACCAGGATCGGGATCAGCTTCATGATCTGCTTCGTCTCCTCCACTTGCGTCACCGTGCACAGGCTCCACTTCATCGCCGACGACAGGGACGCGTCGTCCTTAATAACAGCGGCCTTGTTGAGGAACCTCATGGCGTTGGTGGAGTCCATCCGGAACTTATGCCTCTTCGTGTACGCCTCGAGCTCCAGCTCGTTCAGCTCCTTGGCGTCGGCCGGCACCGGGACGCGCCACTTTCGGAGCGCCGCGGCGACCACCTTGGCCATGCGCGTGAAGGCGCTGCCCTGCGGCACCTTGTGGCGGTACACGGGCGTGCCGGCGAGGAAGATGCAGATGGAGGCGACGAGGCCGAGGGTGGGGATGCCGTAGCCGACGGACCAGCTGATGTTGTCCTGGAGGTAGACGAGGACGGTGGAGGAGAAAAGGATGCCCACGAAGATGGTGAACATCCACCAGTTGAAGAAGGAGAGCTTGTGGGTCTTCTCCCGGGCGTCGAACTGGTCCGCGCCGATGGTCGAGATGTTGGGCTTCGTGCTGCCGTTGCCCAAGGCGATGATGTACAACCCGCCGAAGTATACGCCAACCTGCAGCGCCGACGCCGGTTGGCACACCTTGCCGTCGCACGCGGGCGGCTTCAGAGCTTCCACCGTCACGGACAGCGTCAGTAGAAGCATCCCCTGCATCAACATGCATCCACATCATTTTATTTTGTAATACTACCAGAAAAGGATCTGTCTCGGTAATGCTTGACGAACAAATAGTTCATCTAACCTAAAATTATTAGCATTTTCATTCCCATTTCCTCAATCTCATATTTTTTCTACTCCAACAAAAAAACTTTCATTTGTAGCTAGTAGTGTCGCTCTCGGCGGAGGAGAACCAAGTATAGTTTGGATGGTGAATGGGGATGGTGTACCCTACACGAGGGAATACGCTAGTATTGTCTTATTAATGTAGTACCATCAATAGCGAGACATTTATATGTGGTGACTTGGCCTATTCGGGCGTTTCGTTAAACATGAGACTAGCCACAATGGGGGTATCATAGGTGGTATCATGCATGCCATGTTGGCAAAAAGCTGACGTGTCACTGCAATTAATGATGAGGGAGGTGATAGTGGTATCATAGGTAGATACCGTAACATAACAGATTCCAATGCAAGATGAGTCTACAACCTAATAAATGTAGTAGTATATGATACCACACATATGTTACTACCCATTGTGGCACTAGTAACATAGACTAGTATCATATGCATGATACTACTATATGATACTCCCCATTGTGACTAGTCTGACGGCTTTAATAAATCGTATGGTGGGTATTTAAGGATACAGTAATAATTAGTGCTAAACTTAACGAGTATGAGAGACAGCTCGTACAGATTCAAAATTCGAATTGTACTATTCACTTTTACTTTCACTATTCGCTTTTACTATTCACTTTTACTATTCGCTTTTACAATAGTGAAAACACTTGTACAGAATCAAAATTCGAGTCGTACTATTCACTTTTACTTGTACTATTCGCTTTTACTATTCACTTGTACTATTCGCTTTTACTATTTACTTTTACTATTCGCTTTTACATCATGAATTTGACGTACGAACCAACGATGAGCTTCACACACCGCCAATAATTCGACCCGAATATAAATTTCGGATGAAGGCATGCGTCAAACAGATGTACATTCCATTAAATTCATGACAGTGAGCGTGAGAATGAAATCAATCATGGGAAGGTTAATCAAATCTCTTGACTACTTACTCAAAACCTATGATTGTGCATACACCGAGCAGATATACACTCGTATGAATCCTACTACTACACGATATGCTCCATATTAAATAGCGTAGGCGTCGTGTAGTCCACTCTACTACAGTATACGACCAGAAGGTCGCATCTGTCCGTCCGGTGCTCATGATCTGGACTATATATACGCCATCCCGGCAACGGAGAAGGGATCAGGTACGACTCATCTCAACTATTGGTCAGAGATCACGGTCCTAGATATCGATCTAGTCAATCATGGAGCTGCCTGCATGGACCGCTGTCGGTCCATCAACCTCGAGTGAGCTTGATTTGATTTCTTGTGACGATCGAGTAAGTAGCTAAGCTCTTCGATCGTCCGCCTCTAACCTTGTACGGCAGACAAGGCACACCGACAAGACACGAACGTATCGTGCTTAATTAATCAATTTGCTTAAGAAACCACTACAACTCGCAAAGACTCCGCCGGCCGTCCGTAGTTGCTTCAGATAAACTAATTAAGAGAAGAACTTGCCACTGCTAGGTAGCTAGCTAGGAGATATTAATGGGGTTACCATGAGGTAGATGGCTGAGCCGGCGACGAAGGTCCAGTAGCGGCCGAGGTATGCGTCGGCGACGTAGGCGCCGAGCAGTGGCGTGAGGAAGACGGTGCCGGACCAGTTGGTGACGTTGTTGGACGCCTCCACCGTGCCCTGGTGCAGTTTCTCCGTGAGGTAGATCACCAGGTTGGACGCGATGCCGTAGTACGCCATCCGCTCGAACAGCTCGTACACTGAATCCATGGAGGTTCAGTTCAGTACTTCAGTTAGCCCAAGACACAGAAGCTAGCACGTGTGAGGCGTTGTCAACCTACGTACCCACGATGAAGGCGCAGGCGGTCCAGCCGCCCCGCTTGCACCGGAGCACGGGGTTGCCGTGGAGGTCCACCGACCCGTCCCGCGTGTACTCGCCTCCCTCGACGGCCAGGCTCTCACCTCCCAAGCCGGCGGCGCCCTTCTCGTCGGCCTCCGCCGCCGCCATTGCTAGCTGCCGCCTACGGCCTACCTAGTACTGCCTTGCAGCTGGTACGAGTGTTCACTCTCTCCAGCAGCTACTGCAGGTACGTCGACCCAGCAGCTTCCTCCTCCTCTCTGCTCAGGCTCAGCTAGCTGCTAGCAAGCGACGGGACCTGCACTTATAGACCTGGTCCTGACACGGCGTGTTTACAGATGTGCCCTCCACACCGGCTGCCTTGCTGCTGCTGTAGCAAACTGACGGTGTGGCCAAAGGGGAAGCCTGACTAATTAAGAGGACGCACACGGAGATCAACTGCTCATGTTTGATAAGAATAATATCAAGAATCAGTTTTCTCAAAGTAAATGAAGCCCTCAAGCTACTCTCCAAAGATAAGAATAACAAGAACTAGTTCTCTGGTTGCGTGCGTCGTCGCCTGATGCAGAGATTGTGTAGGTCCTTCTGGTCTCTCTAGAATTTCCTGGCCCCTCTTTTTTTTTCCCCAAAGGCCTTCATTTCGATTAAAAATGACCTTCAGAAGATTTCTGATAAAAACAGCATTAGCCCGACAGTTTTATTCCAGTTTCGATGAGATTTCGGATAAATAAAGTGATTGCAAAAGTGGATACGTTCTGAACGTATCACTAGTGTACAAAACGAAACCAGAGCAAAGACTGTAGGAAATGGAAAAGTAATTGAAACATGACGGGTTGCATGGGATTCCTCTTATTACTCTGCATTCTTTTATTTCCATATAAATGTTATTTCCTTCACGAGTCGGTTCCCATACTCCCCCCAAATATAGATACACCCGCTACATTCAAGTGGCAAATAGGGGACGTTGAGAACATATTGTTTTCTTCTAGCATTAAAAAAATAAAATGGTGTTAAGAAAATACCTCTTGAGGGAAGGTTGGTTAGAGATTTCTTGGACAAATATAAGCCCCTTTGTATTAAATGTGAGAGACTCATTATATTTTTGATTGTATAGATTAATCTCTTATTGGCCGATTTAATTTGATTCCTGATACTTAATAAGGAACGGAGATGTGAAGAGAAGAAAATAATCAATTAAATCAGCGAATCACTTGGGCTCACTTAATAGTTTCGGCCATGTGTACTCACTTGAAAAAACAAAAACTACATGCATCACTCTTCTAGGCACATTCTTGACTCTATTACTTTACCTAAGATAGTCAATCATGTGGTCCAGAAAGTTCTATCAAAATATTTAACAGATCTACATGCATTCAGCTTCATGTCAAGAACTTTTAAAGATATGGAAATAAAATGTAATTGCATACGTATACATATACTTCATCTAAAACACGCTCATTGATCCATAGAGAGATCTGAACTTTGTTACTTGTATTTTCTTATGTTAGCTAAATCAATGGTTTGTGAAGGGCGATGTCCACAAAATAAAATATCTAAAGGCAATTTCTTGCACAAGCTGATTAGAGGTTAGAATCGTACAATAAAAATATCTTTTCTTGGTGTATAGTTAATTTCACCCTGTATAATTTAAAGACGGATGATTTCAAGATAATATAACGGAAAACTAGAAAAGTTTAGTACAAATAAGTTCGCTACTTCTAATGATGTTAGGTAGATAGATTTAAGAATTGTATTTTTGCATCACATATGGAAATGACCATGAACGTTAAAAATTGATTTTGTTGGTTCGGCCAAGCCAAAAGAATCTTTGTCCATGAACCACTTCCTCCTGAACCTAGAATAGATATTTGACAGCCCATTGATGAGCAAGGAGGCAAAGTGCCGCTAGCCATGAATATAATCTAACCCTGATGTTGATGACCTACGGACTAACAATTTATCACTAAAGCGTTGATCACCAACTACCTTAGTCAGCTATCTTCTAGGTTAGATGTCGATGGAGTTCTTCTTGTCGATGCAGTGTTGTTTGTCTAATATCAACAAAACCGACTTACCTTGTCAATTCATTTTGAGTATAATATTTTTTTATGAATGATCATTTATCCAGAGAACAAAGGAAACTTGTTTTTGAGAGGTATCAGGAACTTATGCAAGTGTTTCACGTAGAGGATGCATATGAGTTCATAAAGAACTTCATACGCCGAATTGAGTGGAATTTTTTCTCCTCACATCGGTAGAGTTACTAGGATATGTGCCACGCCATAACTCTATCTCCTCACAACGAGTTATATAAAATCCGATTTTGTTATAACAAATCCTTCCAATTAGGCGTCAGAACTTGTTTTCACCATCCAATTTCGTTATGGTATATTTATTGATCTGTACAATTAATTGATTATTCTTTTGCAAAACCACTTTCTTTTATGAAGTTGCACTTTTAGTATATTAGAAGGATACCCAAGCGTTGCAACGGGGATCCTTCTAGAAATTATATTGTGTAAATAAAATGGTATGATTGGTATGACACATTATATTGGCTAGAGAAATATACAAAATTCAATTGATCGTAGTCGAGATATAAAATTCAATAGACATGAAAGATTGTGTATTATAGATTAGTAATGCGAACAATTAGGTGGTTGGAGGAATGAATTATGTGTAGCTTGCATATAGAGATTAATACTACATATTAGTGAGATGACATGGACACATCGGCAAAGAAAATGGATGGTGTGAATTGATTACATGTTGAGATAGAAAATTATTAATACACGTTATTTCGGTTTTGCTTTATAAAAGATGTATATAGATACGAAATGGATCTCAATAAAATGTAACAACTGTATCTACAATGTTCATTGTTCAACTATATTTCTCCTGGTCTGCTCAACAGCTGGTTCGTCACTCGCATCGGCGCAGGTGTTACTCCATAATATGGAAGCAAAAAAAATGACCCCGGCCCTAAAAACTAAAAAGAAAGTCGTGAGTAGAAATCGGCCGGGCGATTAGGCACCAACCACGGCAGCTACTAGGTCGCCCTTAATCCTTGCAACATCAACAACCAAGTGCTGAGAACTGCTCGACATGGGCCGCCATGCGCGTTGGCCGGTATTAGAACGGCCGAAACGTAGCTGTCCTGAGTTGCGAGATGGATCAGTAGCCATTCGCGCTGCAGATCGATCGCGAAAGATGCACGTTCCTAGCAGCACCGCAGCGACCTGCAGGAGGCAGCTAGATCGAGTAGCACCCGGCCAAAAACTACACTACGTACTCGATCCGGCCAGATCCGGAACCGTGCTAGGCGCCAACCTCCTATCGCTTCCCTCTCGTTCTGCTGTCGACTCCATCTCCGTGGGCTGCAGCTTACACGGAGCCGTGTAGCGACACAGACATACGAGGCAATGCGAGGCGGCCGTGACGTGAGGACCAGAGCGAGTGAGTTGCGTCACTGAGTGCTTGCATTGTCGTGTGCTCATGAGAACAAGACCGGAGGGGGATTCCACCCCGGTTTTGTCATTAAGATAGAAGTGAGGACTCGAACCCGAGACCTGACCCTTATGCGCATATGCACGGCTACCACTATTCCACGGAAGAGTTCTCGAGCATCAACTTACGGTACTAAGAAGCTGCGCTAAACTCAACTGCCCTAATGCCGACCCACGTACTTTGCATCTCTGTAACTTCCATCGATTCTCATTTTTGTTGCCACACCCAAACAACGATTGAGTTTGTTAATTACACTACACACGGTTACATGAGGCTACGGAAAACCAGTTCTGCCAAAGTGCCAACGCCTCGTATCCAAAGAAGGAGGCCCTAACTAACTGAACTCTATGAGACATGCCGAAACTAAAGTCGTGCACAAGAACCATGCAGCCGGCATGATCGGCATGCATGTGCCAGTGCCACCATGCTCGTCAGCTCGATTGATGAAAACGAGAAACGATTGTGTGTGCATGCATGCTTGATTCATCTTTTTTTCTGAAACGAGGTAAAAGTTTTGCCTTTCATATTGATATAGGAGAAAGAAACATGATACGGCCGAAGACAAAATAAAAAGAACCATACATGTGAGGGCCTACTAAATAAGAAAAACGTATCCCCGCTTCCTGATCATCCTACTCCGTTCAGGCATGCTTAATTCATCGAGCCATAGCTGTCTTCGTCGAACGAGGCCGAAAAGCCACACCTACTCTAGATAGATCGATCCAGATCAACCGTGCTAGGCGCCAACATCTCATCTCTTCACTTGCCTCGTTTCTCCCCTCTTCGACTCGAGCCCTTTTCGCTCCCTTCCCCTTTCTTTCTACAGTAAAGAGAGGAGAACCGAAGGCGACCGCTTTTCCGCCGGCGATTCGCCCGTCCTCCTCCCGTTCGTCGACCTTGGCGTCGTCGGAGGGGGGAGGGGGGTTGAATCTCTGGACGGATCCGTGTACAACTAGTCTAGGTTAGCTAGTTGTTAGGGTTTCAGCCGTCCACCTCTTCGTGCGTCGGTGATGGTGGCGGTGGTGAATAAACTTGCTCCTGATCTGTTTCGGTCGGCTTGCTTCGTGGCGGCTGGCGACAGATCTGTGAGCAGCTTGGCTTCTCGAGGCGGGCGCGGCGGCGGTGCTCGCCTGGGGGTGGCTTTTGTGCTCTGGATCCGCCGTCGCGGTACCGTAGGCTCCGGCGGTGCTGTGGATCCACGGAGCCCTGTTCGGAGCGTTCCTTCTACAACTGTTCTTGCTGCCTTGTTCTTGCAGGTCAGGGCGGTGGCTTTCGCCGTCGTCGCTGAGCTGACTGCCGGATGGAACCGGGCCGTGTGCCCCACCGATGCGTCTTCTCTCCTTCTCAAATCTCGGCGTTTGCGTCGAGTGAATCTTGCGGTGATTCCAACGAGGCGTCGTCCTCTACAGGCTCCGTCCGGTGACCCAGCTGTGGTTCGCAGGTGCTTTGGCGTTCTCTCCGGCGCGGTGGCACGGCCTCTGCGGGCGACAGCCGATCGGGCAGATTACGGAAAGGTCCAAGGTCTTGTTTGTAATTTCTTTTTTCTTCAGGGTCCTTTCTATATCTTAGTAACAGCTGTTCCAGCTCTGGAACATTCGTGTACCCTCGTTTTCCTTACTTAATATAGTCCAGTTGTTGGTGTAAAAAAAAAACTTGCCTCGTTCTGCTGTCTGCTACTGTAGATGCATGGCTCTCGATCCACAGCTACTTCTTCAGTGGACAGCCGCGTTGGTGAAGAAGGGGACAAAGAGGCCACTGCATCTGCACTGCTCGACTCGGCCGTACGTTCCGTCAAGCGCTTGCTTCTTCCATTTTTTAATATAAGATGTTTTAGATGTTGCACATGATGTTTAGATACATACTAAAGTGAGTGAACATACACACTAATACATGTCTATATACATTTGTGCATATGTGCATGTGGATAAATGGTAAAACATCTTATATTAAAAAACGGAGGGTAACTGCACGGCAAAGATATTTGGCTCCTCTTGCGTATGTTCATGCTCATCTCTCGCTGTTGTTGTGTCGCGATACTGCGAGCAGGACGTACAATACTGCATGCCCTTCTCTGTCCTCTCGTCGTCGAAGATTAACGAAGACAAAAATGATCGTTATTTAAGAGGTTTTGATTATTATTTTCATAGATGCACCAGTGGTCTAGTGGTAGAATAGTACCCTGCCACGGTACAGACCCGGGTTCGATTCCCGGCTGGTGCATTCTTTTTATTTTGTAACGTTTCTCTAGGGTTTTTTTTTTATCTACAAGGCTTGGCCCAAAGTACCAGTTGTAGGGGAGTGCCCACAAGCCTTCTATGAGGGGTACGTTTTTGTATGCACACTTGACTAGCTTAGCCGGCCCATCTTCAGCTGGAAAAACATAGAGAGAGCGTATGTGTTTAAGTTCTAAGTGGTGTAAACAAAAGCAAACACTTAATTCATAGCTATCATACAAAAAGACGGTGGAAGTTAAAAGGGAATTGAACATGGTGAGTTGCATGGGGCGACCGGCCGATCTAATTTGATTCCCGAGACTTGGTGATGAAAGGGGAGGTGAACAGAAAAATCAATCATTTAAATCACTGGGTCACCCATTGAGTTATGGTCGGATACTCTACTCCTATGAGAAATAAAAAACTAGAAACAACACTATCCTAGGCACCTTATATAGTCTATTATAACTTTACCTAAGGTAACCAATCATGTGGTCTGAAAAGTTCTATCAGCATATTTAGGAGATATACATTCAGCTCGCTATGAACATTTTTTTTATAGATAGCAAAATAGAATCCTAAAATCCCCAAAACTACGAGGTGTAGAATTTCTTATAAGGGAACCCTGAGTGTACTGGTAGCAGTGCCACCTGTCCGTTTTTGAACTGCCGGAAGAATTCAGAGGCTATGGCGTATTATATTTAGGGACAGGTAGAGTATTTAGCTTCAGCTAGCATGATTTGCCCAAGCTATTTAGCTAGAGCATCCGGGGCATGTGCTTCAAAAAAATCCATGGATCTATGTTGTCACACAGTCTCCTCAGCAGCACCAAGAGAGAAGAACGCATGCTCGACTCCACAATATGCATCTCGCTAACAACAGGAAAACAATTGATGTACACACGAGATCAATTGCAATGCTTATCTTTTCAAAAGGTTGTTATGTGGCCTGGTTAGCAGATTCATGCAATGGAAGCTACGGTTGCTCATAGCAAATAAAGAGGCTGATATCCAAAGGATGCATTCAAATGATAAATATTAACATGAGAGAAGTAGCTATGTCACTTGCCAACTCCATGATTAAAGCATGTGCAATCCAACACATACAACACGTAATATTCCAGACAATGGATTACTGCCCGACCAAGATGCTAAATGTCAAGCAGACATAATTAAATTAATAATAGTTAACGGATCTTGCTGAATTATGATACATTCTTGTAGAACTGTTCGATTTACTACAGCAGACCGAGTAAGACCACAATGTAAATTCCAGAAATAAGACTTTAATTCAAGATGAGGAGGGACAAATATTCATATACGATGGATACCTTGTCAGAGATGAAATTCAGATTTTGCTGTATAACAGACGTGTTTAGAACCGACGATATGCCAACAAGTTCATTGTTTTCATAGAAAACAGGCGCACCATTGCCGAGAATACGGTTGTGCCACAGTCTTGCATGAAGGAGCGATCATATGCATCACTAATAAATATTTCCTTTGTAAACTAGATAAAACAAAAGAAAACACACTAAATCATTTGAAGGAGAAAAATGAACTTCCTGAGCATGACCTACTAGGACATTCAAGCATGTACAAGGAAGAGGTCCACTTGAGAAGTCGTTAAGGTGAACTCCAACAAAATCTACAACATCTTCACCAATTCAAGCAGAATAAATTAGGGTGATACCATATTGTAACTAATCATGATACATGACATCCGAAAAACAATTCTTTAGTTACCACAAACTCCGAAGCTCCAGTGCCCGTGCTTGATCAATCATGAAGATAATTAGTCCAGCATATCGTATGTCATGAAGATAAATTAGAAAGAAAAACTTATATTACATGGCATATTGTGGTATTCAAGTTTTGATCGACGAAGTCACAAAGATGAATTTCTTGGAACATTGAAACATCGTCACCAAATTCAACTTCGACAACTTGCCTGGCGTCATACCTGAAAGGATACGTATGGCCACCTAGAGGGGGAGTGAATAGGTGCTACTCAATTTTTTGTTCTTTTTCGAGTTTAGGCTTGATACAAAGGTAAATTCTCTAGATATGCAACTAAACTGAATTTACCTATATGTCAAGTTAACACTATACTAGGCACGATACAAGTAAGAACTAGCGAGAAAGGACTAACCGAATGGGAAGCACGCGGAGACAAAGAGTTATTCCCGAGTTCCTCCTTTTTAGGGGAGTACGTCTCGTTGGAGGGGTGTGAGTATCAAACTCAAGACGCCACAAATGGCCTCACCCTATTCTCCGATGAACCTTGCCCAAAAGCTCGGTTCACCTTCCTTATCGGAATCCTTCAAGGCGGAATCCGGAGCCCTTACAACAACTTGAGGCTCAACCCACAAAAGGATTGGGGGCTCCCAAGCACAACAACACCTGCTACACAAAAGTAACAAGCAAGTGAGAACAACAAGATGCCTAGGTTTTCCTAGAGGAAACCCTAGGCTCAAATCCCTCAAGTGAATGAGGGGGAAATGAAGAACGGCTTGGTGAAGATGTAGATCGGTGCCTTCTCCTTCAATCCTCCAAAGATCAACGCTTTTGGGTGGAGGGATTGGGAGATCTAGGTTGGTGAAGCTTTCATTAATGGAGGAGAGAGAATCTTGAAGCTTGAAGAGCTGGAGGTAGGTGGAGGGGTATAAATACCCCTCCAGAAAATCTGGCCGTTGCAGTCTTCAGAGGGCCGGATATTTCCGGGCTAAGTGCCGGATATTTCCGGCAGGGCCGGATATTTCCGGGTCGAAACCCGGATATTTCCGGGGTGGCCGGAAATCTCCGGCTAAATATCCGGCCAGCAGTTGGGGTACTCCAGTACCAGACCTTGCTCGACACTTAGTCGAAATCACGTGCCCCGGATATTTCCGGTCTCTACCCCGGAATTTCCGGCCTGGCCCCGGAAATCTCCGGCCAAGACAGAATTGATGAAGTTTCTCTCTTCTTAATTGTTGAACCTGAAACAACCAAACTTCACAACATAGCAGCTTATATTAGGACTCTATTATGTTGTCTTTATTCACCAAAAGTAGGATGAAAGAAATGCCCTTTCAATCTCCCCTTTTTGGCGAATAATGACAACATGACTAGAGGGATTTGCAAAATATAGACGGGCTCCCCCTAAGTGTGTGCATTATTACGAATATGTTCTTGAATACAAAATGCACACGACTTATTGGAAAAACACCCCCTAGATTTTACAAACCACGCAAGTTCAAGTCAAGATATAAACTTGCAAGAAAGGAACTTGCCAAGCACAATAATACACATAATAGATAGTTCAATAAGGAGTTCTCATATGTCTTACCACACATGCAAATAGAGGTACACTTAAACAACAAATAAAACAAGTTGGGAGCAACAAGCATAAGATACAAATAGAAGAAAAACGCAAGCTTGTACTCCCACCCATGCAAATCCCCGAAGACCTAATAGAGATACTTCTCCCCCTTTGGCATTACACCAAAAAGGGAGAGAGACCGATGCTAGCGCCCCAAGCATCACGCGTCCGGGTCATTGCCATCCTCATCAAGATCCACATCATCCTCGACCTCACAGTTCCAGTTAACCGCTTCAGCATTCCATTGCTCATAAGGAATCAACTTCTTAGGAGGCTTGGGAGCATTGGGAATCTTGAGATGATCAAAGATCTTGGACTGATTGGTCAGAATAGCATGCCTCTCTTCATACGCGACATAGTTTTCCTTGTGGAGTTCAGAGCCCATGCATAACATCTTCTCCATGGCGCGGACAACCCATGGACGGTTCTTCGGAGGACCAGCTTTCTTCACCTTGGGGTTACTAGGAGCTCGAGACCGAGAATCATTCACAAGATCTTCATCAATGTCATACATGGTGGCTTGCTTTTGAATCACATGAGCAGATTTCTGGACCAAACGGACATAAGAGTGAGATTCACAATCAAGGGCAAGATCCACATCCTTTCCTTCTTCCTCACTTAGAGGATAGAGATGCTTGATGAGCTTCATAATATAAGGAGCATATGGAGGAACCTTCCTCTCCATGACAGCTTGGTACATCTCATGAAAAATGAAATCCATCACATCAATACGGCAAGAGTTAGGAGCGGGATCACCAAGCAAGTAAGTCTCATGCGCGAAAGCCAGAAGAGGGACAAGGCCTCCTCGAATATCATCGTTGTTGCCGGCGCTAGGAGCAATGGTGTGACGGAACATGCGAAGCAGAATATCATACACCGGCAAGAGCCCTGTGATAGTACCAATAGAGCCTCCAGTAACATAGAGATCAGCCAAGATGTTCTTGTTGGGGGTAACACCTTCCACATGCATACGCTCACCTTGAGGGCTGAGGTTGCCTTCAAAAGGATAGCCAAGAAGGTCCGCAAAGTCATGGAAGGTAGCATGAAGCTTGTGAGGCCCTGACATCCAAGTCATACCACGGTCTGGAGATGAATCAAACACAACTGTGGAGTAAAACTGATGAATCAAGGGAACGTTGTAGTTGCAAGAGGTTTTCATCAATTTCCTCAAACCCAAAGCATCAACTACACTGACTGCCCCACCAAAATAGTCTGCCTTGGTTGCTAGCTGTTTAAAGTTGATAACCTTGTGAGGGCAAACTTTGTGCTTGTCAGACAGCTTGAGATACAGCTCACGGTGCAGCAGCTCCATCTGAGAGGTCCAGAAACAGGTATCAATGTCTTCCTCTTGAGGAACCTCATAAGTGAATGCCGAACGCCAAGTGCGAAACTCAGACAAGGACAGATCGTCCAGAGATCGCTGCACAGACTTGTTCTTTGGGCGCCGACGCTTCTTTGCAAAGGCACCTTGGCTGCTTTCTGACTCGGAACTTGCCTCATCAACCGGAGGGTGAGGACCTCGAGAGGTAACAAGCTTTCGACCCCGGCGTGAACTACCACCTGCAGAAAGAGAGATAGAGCAGTAGGAAGCACAGGGGTAAGCACTCGTGTCCAAGGAACAAACAGCGTAGCATGAGAAGATTCATAGTTGGAAACAGAGTGAGCATGTCCGGAAATTCCGGTCCGCTGGCCGGAAATATCCGGCCCCGGAAATTCCGGGCCATGGGCCGGAAATATCCGGTGCAACCTGCAGCGGACGAATTTGCATCTTGCTCAAGAAATTTCCAACAAAAATCAAATCGATGCTAACACACAGTAGGGCAAGCCTAGATGATCATTTCTACCAAAGAATCATGGTATAAATCTCTAGAATCACTAGGGAACACGAAAATCACTTCGTCCTAGATGTGAAAATAGAGATGATTACCGGACTCCATGGAGAAAACGATTGGATGAAGGATCCCCTAGGCGTGGGGATGCAGATCCGGCACGGAACCGGAAGAAACCGAGGTCGGAGGACCCCGGCGAGATCGATGGCGTCGTGTGAGCTCTGGGCAGGAGAGAGAAGGAGGGAGACGCGGGGGGGAAGAACTGATCGAGAGGAGCAGTTGACCCAGCGCCTCCGAGGAAAAGGGCCCAGATCCACTTAGGCCGGATATTTCCGGCCCAAAGGCCGGATATATCCGGTACCGGAAATTTCCGGAACTATCTCCGGGCTAATTTCCAGCAACTCCAGTACTGAAGTTGTTTAGGTCCTTAGCCGCAAATAGAAACGGAAAAAGGGCACCGGAAATATCCGGGTTGGACCCGGAAATATCCGGGATGCCGACGCCAACAATCTTTTCAGGAAAAACTTAGGACACGAGTGAGAGAAAAGCATGGTTTTGAGATAAGAAGGCTTAGGAAGATAACAAGTAACTGGAAATGGTACTTCACACTCAAACATGTTCAAAAAGCAAATGAAAGTCTTAAAACCAACATTTGAGTGAGTTTTCCATAAAAAACACGGATAGGCAATAAAATCCAAAGAAGCTCCAATAAGATCAACTCTTCGCAAAGAAGAGGGCGGTGGCCTAGGCCACCATGTATGAGATTATGGCGTGACACCGCGAAGATGTATCTTGGGTTCACAACCAACACTCGTCATTGAAGCTCACATTTTCATGAATTGAAAATAGAAAAGCAAATGAAATCTTACTATCGGCATAATGGGGGGAGGGATAGTCCAATGTATTAGGACCGCACTCCCCCTATGTCCATGCCTACACCTAAACACAATAGATAGTTAAGACATAGGTGTGTATGCAAAATAGTCAAGCCACGCTCCTTGAATCCACGATATTTAGCTCATTCCTCAAATAAGTGAATCTTGCTTCATCAAGAGGCTTCGTGAAAATATCGGCAAGTTGGTCTTGTGTAGAAACATGGCTTAGCTCAATATCACCACGGGTAACATGATCTCGAATAAAGTGATGACGAATCTCAATATGCTTGGTTCTTGAATGTTGCACCGGGTTGTGGGCAATATTGATAGCACTTGTATTGTCACATAAAAGAGGCACTTTGTCACAAATGACACCGTATTCCTTTAAAGTTTGCCTCATCCATAACAATTGGGTGCATGCACTTGCGGCGGCCACATACTCGGCTTCGGCGGTGGAGAGAGATATACAATTTTGCTTCTTGGAGGACCAACTCACCAAGGAACCACCAAGAAATTGGCAAGCCCCGGAAGTGGACTTCCTATCATCATGATCACCGGCCCAATCCGAGTCCGTGTACCCACAAAGAGAGAAAACCTTGTCCTTAGGGTACCACAAACCAAACTTTGGGGTATGAGCCAAATATCGGAGGATTCTTTTGACCGCCATATCATGGCTTTCTTTAGGAGCGGCTTGGTACCTTGCACACACCCCTACACTCAACACAATATCGGGTCTAGATGCACAAAGATAGAGCAAAGAACCAATCATGGAACGGTATACCTTTTGGTCGACATCAAGACCATTTGGATTGAGTTTAAGATGAACCTTTGTGTCCATTGGAGTGCGCTTCTCCTTAACACCAACCATATCAAATTTCTTGAGCATGTCTTGGATATATTTAGCTTGTGAGATGAAAGTCCCTCCCCTCAATTGCTTGATCTCAAAACCAAGGAAGAACTTCAACTCTCCCATCATGGACATCTCAAACCTATCGGTCATAAGCTTTGAAAATTCATCATTGAAAGCTTTGTTAGAAGAGCCAAAGATAATATCGTCCACATAGACTTGGCATATGAAAAGCTCCCCTTTTACTCTCTTGGTAAAGAGAGTGGGATCGATTTGCCCAACCTCAAACCCACGGTCTACTAGAAGCTCTCTAAGGTGATCATACCACGCACGTGGGGCTTGTTTAAGGCCATAGAGTGCCTGATGCATGTAAAATGCATACATGAACTTTGCACTTTAATTGCTTATATTCCAATCATATTTGCATCATATAAGGGTTATATCAATGTTTTATCATGATTTTGGGAATACTTCATAGTTTTCCCATTTATTTGGAATTAACCCTGCACAGGCAGAAAACCCTAGTTTTGTATTTTAATGTTTCAGGGACCCAAACGTCAACGAAATCACCTGGAAATTTACGGGCGTCAATATTTGGAAGGAAGAAGGACTACGGAAAAAGGAAGCGAGCAAACGGAGGCCCGAGGGCCAAACGGCATGGCCCACGCGGCCACAGTACAGGCCGCGTGGGACCCACCCGTTGGGCCTCGTGGCTCCGTTGCCGTCGATCTTCGCTCCACCGCCTTCGTCTTGACCTAAAAACGCCTATAAAAAAGGTCCCCCACGTTCTCTGGAAGGAGCGCCGCACAAACACAGAAACACCGAAACGGAGATCAGGAGCTGCAGATTGGAGGGGGAAAACTCCGGCGGGGCGCTGCCGGCGTGGTCTCCATCTTCTCCATCGACTTCTCCACCGTCTCCATGATGAAGAGGGAGTAGTCCACCTCTGGACTATGGGTTTGTGGAAGTAACTTATGTATCTCTCCTCTCTTGAGCTTCACTAATTAGCACCGTATGAGCTGCTGAACATGATTACGGTCACCGTTGTAATACCTTTGTGGTGGATCTTTATGAGTTAATATATGTTTGAGATTGCAATGTTTGTTTCAGTTATGAGTATAGATGCATATTATGTACCCCGTTCTTGTCTACTTGTTTTGATCAAGCATGTTTATGAGAGCGTGTGTGGGGGAACGTGTGCATTAGTTGGAGTAACGGGGGTGGCTAGTGCAGTGAACGTGAGAGAAAGTTCTGCGATCCACTTTGGTATCTTTACCTTACTTTGTTACCTCACTAGGGATAAACTAAAATACCATGCTACCGGGGATGTGGGCGTGACCATTGCCACTACTCCATGACTAGATCTAGCATGTTCTTATTTTCACTTCATGTCATGATACTTAATGCTATACTCTGAGTTATCTTAATTACTGAGGTGTTATGATTTAGTTCGCATCTTGGTGGAGTATAAGAGAGGTTAATAACCAAAAGATCTCTATGTTAGGACGTGATGCCCATATATCTAAGTAACTTGTTATCAAACCCTGTGTTGCAATCTCATATGTTAACTTTGTGTGTTCCATTGTCTACCACTTTATAAAGAGAGAGTGCATTTGTGAAACCATGAACCCCAGTCCATTTTTAATCATAAGAAACACCTTTCCAACACCATATACCACTTTTTATTTTCAGCCATCATTAAATCCGAAAATACAAAAATACTTTTCATCTTGCATACATCATTCAAAAACCCAAAAATATCATTTATCATTGCATCCACCATCATTGCATATTTATTTCTTGTTTGCATTGCATAACTATCCTGATATCATTCTTACACCTTGTGCTTGACAACCACAGGTGAGGTTGAGGACCAAAACATCTAACCTTGTTTTGTAGGTAACCAAAAGAAGGATAAGAAGATAAATCTACCACTTCAGATTCCCCGAGAGTTCGATATTAAACCCTCGAGTCACCCCTCGTGGGGAAAACTGTCTTCCACTTACTATACACTCTGCACTTGGAGTCTCAACCTAATCCCGTTATTTGTGCAGGCATCAAGACTTGCTCTTCGGGATCATCAAGACGTTTTCTGGCGCCGTTGCCGGGGAATCGTAGCTGAGAGATTTATCCAAGGGTGTGCATCATCGCATTCATCTCACAACAAAGTCAACGTCACCAACTTGTGCTAACACCTAAGCTTGGGGAGGTTGCACCTACGTGAGCACCATCTTATCCATCTTTACTTACAAAGCAATTTATTTGTTTTGTTAGTGTCATTGCATATCATATCATATTTATTTCAGTTTTGCATAAAAAATAAAAATACCAAAAAAAAACTTGCTATCATGGTGCTTGGAAACAAACAAGGAGGGAGTTCTCTAGGGAATTCTGTTTCTAGTTTTAAACAATATCATGGAGAAACATTAAAAGATGCTTGGGTAAGAATTAATAGGATGCATTATGAAGATCCTACACCTTGTGAAGATGAAAAGCTAAATCTTTATTTCTATTATGGAATAGATCCTTGGTATCAAAATGCTTTAGATGGGGCTACAGGTGGAAGTTTTGTCTTGTCAACACCACCTTGTGCAGCCATGACACTTAGAAGGATTTTTGGTAGCTTTGTGGGTAGCAAGAAAAAGTTGGAAGACACCACAATAGCACTTGCTTCATCAAAGGATAAATTTGAAACTAAGTTAGAAAAGCTACCTAGTAAGGAAGATTTTGAACAACTAGTTTCTTATTCTGAAAACATTATTCCAAAGATAAACAATGAATTGGTTAATGTCATGCATAAGTTGAGAATTTGTGAGAAAGAATTTCTGGAAAAAGATGTTTACCTGAACAATATTGAGGAAAAATTGGTTCGAGTTAGTGATTCATTGAGAAAAGATTCATCTCTTAAACATGTGAAAAGTTCCTGTAAGCAACAAGTTTGGGTTAAAAAGGAAAAGAAAGTTGAGGAAGTCAAGGATCCTTTGCTTGACTTAGAAAATTGTAGCTTGCATGAATTAATATCTATCTTACAAAAATTTGCAAGTGATCCTTCCATCAACACTAACCAAGCAGGTTTTGGTTCTTATATTGCTAATCATGTCTTGAAAGAAAAGATTGCTAGGTACAACCAAGAGGCTATGATACCACCTAAGCTTGGGGATATGTGGATACCTAAGGTACTAGTAACTATTGGAAAAGAGACACACCATGCCATACTTGATCTAGGATCTAGTGTCTCTGTTTTATCTAAAGAACTATATGAAGTGCTTGAATTGAAAAATCTTGAAAAATGCTCTATTGAACTAGCACTTGCTGATGACTCTATTAAACATGCTTTGGGAAAAGTAAGTGATGTTATGGTAGAGTTACATATGACTTTTGTGCCTGTGGATTTTCTAATCATGGATATGGGGAATAAAACCTCTAGTCCTATTATTCTTGGAAGACCTTTTCTTCGTACCACAGGTGCTATCATTGATTCAAAGGAAGGGAATGTAAAGTTTCAGTTTCCACACAAGAAGTGCATGGAACACTTTCCAAGGAAGAGGGAACCATCAAAGTTCAAGCTCCCTCATGAGCTTCGTCCACAATAAAACAACAAGTAAGAAGCCTAGCTATATGGCTATAAAGAAAGCGCTTTGCGGGAGGCAACCCGGTTATTTTTGTGTGTGATTTTTCTTTGTGTCCTCTTGCTGTAACAAGAGATTTGTGTCTAGTTAGGTTCTGGAGTTTTTAATAAAGTGCCAAGTTTTACCCTTTTTGGTTTGAAAAGTTGCTTATTGCGTTCGGAGATTTTATTCCTGCACGAGTCAGTGCACGGTATGATTTTTAATTCTTATTCTGTAACTCCGAATGAGCTCATATTTGAACTGTAGTTGCAACTTTTCATCCTCTGTATGCATGAATTTTTTCGGAATTTTTCGAGAAAGTTTGGTAGGGTAGAAAAATACGTTTTGCTGCTGCTGTTTTTCTGGACAGATTCTGTCCCATTTTGTTTGATGCATGCTTTGAGCTTTTAAGTTGAATCTTTTTTATCCAATTGAGTTTATGAGTAGGCATACAATATTATACACTTTCTGGACATGTCATATGAATTTTTGTTATTTGATCAAAGATTGTGTTGGTAGCATGTCACTTCAAATATTATCTGTTTTTATCATTTACCTACTCGAGGACGAGCAGGAACTAAGCTTGGGGATGCTTGATACGTCTCAAACGTATCTATAATTTTTGATGTTCCATGCTGTTATCATATCAATTGCTACATGTTTTGGCTACACTTTATATCATTTTTATGCATTTTCTGGGACTAACCTATTAACAAGATGCCACAGTGCCAGTTCCCTGTTTTCTGCTGTTTTTGGTTTCAGAAAATCTATTAAGGAAATATTCTCGGAATTGGACGAAACAAAAGACATCGTCAATAATATCACGAGGAGATCACGGAGTCCAAAGGGGAGTCGGAGCAGACCCACCAGGGGCCACGCCACACAAGGGCGCGGCCCAGGGTGGGCCCGCGCCCCCCTATGGCGTGGTGGCCCCCCTCGGCCACCGACGCCGCCTCTTCGTCTATATATTCTCCGCGACGCGAAAACCCTATTACGGTCAATCATATTCCACGAAAAGTTCCGTCGCGGCCGTCATCGTCAATCTCAGATCGGAGGAGTTCTGAAGCTCTTCCCGGCACCCTGCCGGAGGGGAGATCATCACCGGAGGGCTCTACATCACCATGCCTGCCTTCGGAGTGATGCGTGAGTAGTCCACCCCTGGACTACGGGTCCATAGCAGTAGCTAGACGGTTGTCTCTCTACCTTGTGCCTCCATGTTTAGATCTTGTGAGCTGCCTAACATGATCAAGATCATCTTATTGTAATGCTAGATGTTGTGTTTGCTGGGATCCGATGAATATTGATACCATGTTTATTCAAGTTGTTTATCTATGTGCTCTTGATCTTGCATGCTCTCCGTTGCTAGTAGATGTGAAAGGACAAGGATGTCGCCTAGAGGGGGGGTGAATAGGCGTTTAAAACTTTTCCGGTTTAGGCTTGATAAATGCGGAATAAAACTAGGTGTTTAAATATCAAGCACAAAACCTAAATAAACTAGGTTCACCTATGTGCACCAACAACTTATGCTAAGCAAGACAAGTAACAAGGTGATAGCAAGATATAAGACTTCAAGCTGAAGGCTATCACAATGTAAAGTGCATAAGTAAAGAGCTCGGGTATATAAATAACCGAGGCACGCGGAGACGACGATGTATTCCCGAGTTCCTCCGTTTTAGGGGAGTACGTCTCGTTGGAGGGGTGTGAGTATCAAACTCAAGATGCCACAAAAGGCCTCACCCTATTCTCCGATGAACCTCGCACAAAAGCTCGGTTCACCTTCCACTATTGATTTCCTTTTGGGCGGAAATCGAGTCCCTTACAACAATCTTGAGGCACAACCCACAAAAGGATTGGGAGCTCCCAAGTGGACCCCAAAAGGTCCCAACTAGCCACAAAAGGCCTTGACCACAAAAGGTCACAAGAACACCGTCTAGGGTCCAACGACCCAAGAGTAACGAGCTCACAATCTTCACTTCCACGAATCCTCGTGGAGAGAGCAAACCTATGCACAAAAGCAAAGGCAAACCTATGCACAAAAGCAAAGGCAAAAACACAAGAAGTGCTCAAGTCCTTCACTCCCAAATCCCACCAAAAGCAACAAATGCTTGTGGGGGGAGAAGAGAGGAAGAACAAAGAAGAACACAACAAATGGAACTTCAAGAACTAGATCGAAAGGGTTCCACTCACTTAGAGGAGAAACGGCTCGGTGGAAATGTAGATCTAGGTCTTCTCCTTCAATCCTCCAAAGTTCAACGAGTTTGGGTGGAGGGATTGGGAGATCTTGTAGTTTTGAGCTTGCAACAATGGAGGAGAGAGAATGTAAATCGTGCTGGGCAGAGCTCGTTTTCTGAAGGTAGGTGGAGGGGTATTTATACCCCTCCCAGAAAAAGAGCCGTTGCAGCCAACTTACACCGGAGACTCCGGACCACGAAGGCCGGAGACTCCGGCCCGGGCGGAGACTCCGGACCAAAAGTGCGGAGACTCCGGACCCGGAAGAGCAGGAAAAAGTCGACGCAGGAAAGCTTGCACCGGAGACTCCGGACCACGAAGGCCGGAGACTCCGGCCAGGGCGGAGACTCCGGGGTTACTCCGGACCAACTCCGGACCCCTATACAGCAAGCGCCGCCCTGAGGAGCAGAGAAACTTAGCCTCAAAACCAGGGGCCGGAGACTCCGGACCAAAACCACGGAGACTCCGGACCAGAAAAACCAGCAGAGAGGCAAATCCTGAAATGCAATAACTTTCTCATCCGAACTCCAAATCAGGTGAAACCAAGTAGATGCTTGTGACTCCAAGAGGGGGTATTTATGCTCGATAGTGGGTTCAGTCTCTAGATATCTGGATCAGTGACAGAAAGGTCTAAGATGGTAGATGTGCTGTTGCTACTAGGGATAAAACATTGGTGTACTGTCCAAGGGCACTTGTATTGATTACATTACACACTTTACTTCATGCAATAATCTGTTGTTAGCAATTTAATACTGAACAGGATGCGGATGCTGCCTTGAAGGTGGATTATTTAGGCATAGATGCGGTTGGAATAACGGTCTATGTACTTTGTTGTAATGCCCAACTAGATTTCATAGTAGACATCTTGGCATGTATTGCATTGTTATGCCCTCTCTATTTGTCAATTGCCCAGCTGTAATTTGTTTACCCAACATGCTAGTTATCTGTTCTGAGAGAGACACCATTAGTGAACTGTGGACCCTGGTCCAATTTCCTCATACTGTTTACACAACCTGCTGCAATCATCTGTTTCCTGTTACTTGCTGTTTTTCCTGCTATTTTCCACACCATACGTTTAACTCTTTGTTTCTGCAAGACCGGAGAGATTGACAACCTCTCTGTTTCGTGTTGGGCAAAGTTCTGGTTTGTGTCTGTGCAGATTCCACGTTGGTGCAAGCTCCCTAGCGCCAGGGGGAGTCAACATCAACAACCTTCCAATTGATCGTCAAGTCCTACTGGATTGATAACCTTGGGTAGATTTCTCAAGGGAAAACTTCTACTGTCTACATCATAACCTTCCTCTTGGGGTTCACCAACACGTAGCCATCAAGCTATTTTCTGGCGCCGTTGCCGGGGAAGTACTCATCATCACCATCATCATCATCCTCAAATACTCTCCCGTCAACCAGGCACCAGCTGTTTTCTGGCGCCGTTGCCGGGGACTTGGAGGCTATTGGAAAGGGGAGTCTCTCAGTTCCAATCTCTTTACTTTGTTTTTGTCTTGTTTTAGTTTTGTTTTGCTTGCTGTTAAAAATCAAAAACCCAAAAAATTTAAATTCCTGCATCTAGTTTTTAATTTCGAGTTGCCCTGCTGCTTGTTTTAGTCTTGCTAAAATGAGTAATCCTGAAAATACTAAGTTGTGTGACTTTACTAGCACAAACAACAATGATTTTATCTGTACACCCATTGCTCCACCTGCTTCTAAAGCAAAATTTTATGAGATTAAGCCTGCACTGTTAAATCTGGTTATGAAAGAGCAATTTTCTGGTGTTAGTACTGATGATGCTGCTGCCCACTGTTGCCACGCAAATTTGTCACGCGACACCACGATACCCGTCGTACTTTCGTGACGACGAACGGATGCTTTCCGAGCAAAGCAACAAAGATCCCCTCGCTTTCGTGGAGGAGAGACGACCGCTTTTCAGCGCAAAACGGCAAAGATAAGCCAAATCCTAGGGCTGCTAGGATTCGGCAAAGAAGAACGATGAAGAAAACGATAGATAAATAAAAGGTACGTAAAAGTAGATGTGTATTTTGTTGTATGTCGATTGGGGTCTTTTCAATCGGCCGTATACCCATATTTATATGGGTAACCTGGTCTTCGGCGTACAAAGAGGACACGGAAAGGTTTCTTGGCATGCAAGCCGAATATTTTATATTCCTAATCTCTAATCAATCCGGCTGGGACTAGTTAGGTATAAAATATATCATCTTAATGCATTCCAGCACTAGTACGGCTCTTCTCTTGGAAAAATTACTTCCTTGCGTGCTTCGGTAGCTTTTGCAATTCATTTCAGCCTGGCATCCAAAGTCCGATAGAAATTGTCCTACGCAGCAGCGTTTTAATTCAGTCCATCTCTGAATATATCCAAGACTGGTCCTCGGTGGCCTCTAGCCAAGAATAATCAATATATTTGTCTTGGTCAAATAGCTTGCTACACATGATCTGCCGCTGCAACTTCTGTACTTAATACAACCAAGACTACAATTTGAATTAAACCTCAAATTCAAATGTATATGTCAAATAATAATCTAACCATAATCATTTAAAACAATTTGGCTTTTAAAATACCTAGCAGCCAAATTACACCTTCAACACATGCCCCCTGTTTTTTGTCAATAGTATATTTATTAAAAATAATTAAATTGTACCTCAAAACGATGTCGTCGCTTCACCGACAATACCATTACTTAGGACGATGTCCAAATATCTCATCGGCCAAGTGTTTTCTTAAGGAGATGTCTAAATAACTCATTAACCATATCGTCTTATGGCGATATTTTAACTAACATATCGGCCATTGTATCTTATAACCTGACTAATGTATCATGTATATTGCTTCATGCACTTCACCCATAGCTTTTTTTTTTAAGATAAAGATTTCACCCATAGCTAACCTAGATTGATAAGAATCCAAGCAATTACACAACGAGACATCTATTATTCGGCGATACAACTCGTCATCCAACAAAATATATGTTAAAGCTTGTTGCCGAATATTCCTATCTCTAGTCTGACCTTGCATCCTTTGAATAATATAAATAATCAGAACTCTCTGAGCACCTGGTTCTAAACTCTCTGCTGATTCGGTTGCTTGTAACTCATGCAC
Source organism: Poa pratensis (assembly GCA_947311845.1). NCBI lineage: Eukaryota > Viridiplantae > Streptophyta > Magnoliopsida > Poales > Poaceae > Poa > Poa pratensis. The sequence goes on along the minus strand of CAMZMU010000117.1, from coordinate 670,594 downwards.
CTAATCTTTCTTTGCAAGTACTACTATTTGCTGCATGCACCGAACTAACACCAGCAGATCGGTCTTATTTCCTATGGCAAACTAGCACCGGTTTCTCTAAGTTACTTGCTAATTCTGTTGTTTCTTACCACTGCACCGAATTACTTTTGCCATGTACTTGCTGTTTGTTCAAACAAGAAATAACTGCAGCATGCACTGAATTCGTAACCAACTGATCGCCTTTGTAAAGCAGATAGCATCGGTCTTTCTAATGTAATATTTTCTATGATAACCGGATGCTAATTGTGCTAAACAATCAGCTCTAGAATGTTCATCCTGGGTATATGGTTAATCGTGGAAGTGCTAGAGACTTATTTATGTCCAAACATCGGTCCAAGTAACTATTTAGTAAACAAGCAAAACACTGAAATTCGCCTTTCATTTGGTGTCTACCTGAAGCGAAACCCCAAAGCATTTATATCATTTACAACCAGACCGATGTTTCATACATAACATTTTAGATGAAGCTAAAACATTGTGCTTTGTCTTCTCTACAAACCGATTCATAAGAATTAAGGTTCTATGGTCAGACACTAACATAGCTAATATTTTTCATCCTTAATTCTATGATCAACAATAAAATCGGCGATAACTTGACCTCTCATAGCACGCAGCGATTCATAAGCTAAATCATATTCTATTAGTGCATAAACCCATTCTCCAATCCTACCGCTAAGAATCGGTTTTTGCAACATGTATTTAATCACGTCGGCTTGACAAGCTACTACACATGTACTGGACAGTAAATAAGGCCGAAATTTGGTACATGCATAATATAAAGATAAACATAATTTTTCAATAAATACGTACCGAGTCTCGGCGTCAATCAAACGACGACTTAAATATGCAATAATGTACTCCTTGTCGCCGTCTTCTTGCACCAACACCGCGCCGATCACTCTATCTTGGGCAGCAATGTACAACCTGAACGGCGCACCGGACTTGGGTGCTCGCAACACAGGAGGATTCGACAAATATCTCTTTATGTTATTAAAAGCCTCCTGTTGTTGTGCCCCAAGTAAATTCGGCTTCACTCTTTAGCCGAAGTAATGGAACAAACGATTCATTTTTGCCTGTTTTTGGTGCAATTGCATTTACCAAAAACACTATAGCAATACCTTAGGATGATATTGATCACTTCATCGGCTCATTAGTTTCTTAGGGCGATGTCCAAACAACACATCGGCCAAATATTCTTAGGACGATATTTTGAATAATATATCGGCCATAGTACCATCAAGCAGCCTTGCACATGCTAGGATAATACTCTTTCAAACATTTTCCATTGAGAGTTTTGGACAATTTCTCCCCTTGCTTTTCTCCAACTTTAGCCTCCGGCGTGCAAAATCCAGCGGATAACACCAAGACCATATTAACATCCATATCATTAAGTATATCTTCACCATTTTCTAAGTTCTCATCATGCATCGTGTCATCTGCGGATATATTCTCCTCCACCGCAATGCACTTCTTCCTCCAAATTTTTCTAGGAATCATTGGTCTTTCTTGATTGACCAATTCATTGCGTTTTTCCTCAGCTATTTTTTCCTTGATCTCCAATGCCCGCAGCCGCTGTACTCGTCGTTTCTGAGTATTTGTTAGTCCCGCCGGGCACCACCGAGGTCCCGGTTTAGTCCCTAGCGTGACGGACTTAATTCTGCTGCCCCTCGAGTCTTTCAGCCTGTACTGACGTACTGTTGTACCTGGAACGAATATTTTGTTACTGGCCGAAAGAACTCTTTGCTGACCATATGTACCACCAGTTTCAAATTTCCTTCTACCTCCAGTGAATGTACCAGCACATGCATCAGCCGAATCAATATTACTAGCAAGTACAACTCCGTTCTCTGAACGTGTGCGTGCATCAGGCTCTAAATCGGATGCATCAGCCGACTCTTTTGCACTAGCACGTACAGCAGCCTTCTCTGAATGTGTGTGCACATTAGTCTCCAAGCTAGCATGTACGCTCGTGTCTTCTGCTGTATTATTCTTGGTGCAGCCATGCTCAAGTCCATCACGTGTGATAACATCCTGTATATTGCTTTCCCGGCGTACCGGCATCCACTTAAACTTCTGATAACCAATATGAATTATGCCATCAGCATCGTGTCTTCCCCTTGTATTTGAAATTCCCGAGACTGGCCACTCATCTCCACCACGAACTACATTGGCCTTTCGTGGTTTAATTTCCTGATCAAATCGAGCTCTTTTTCCATGCCATGGATTTCGGTACATATGCCCTGATGGAGTCCACTCTGGTTGAAAATAATATGTTGGCCTTGTAAGATATGGCGCCCAATGAGTAAAATCCCGCGGAGGAAACTGTGGATATCTAGGAGGTGCACCGCGCCAGTATGCAGGCTGCATGGAAAAATACGAGTGCCGGTCATATGAATCTCTTCTCTATCGCTCATGACCAACATGTTCATAAGAAAACCTAGGACCCTTAACACCTCCAAGCCGATTAGACACATTGTTGGCCTTGTGTCAAGTGTATTTTTCCAACAACATGCTAAGTGTCGGCTTTATTTTTCGAGCCTGTCTCTTTTTGCCATTGAATTTCCACACTCCTACTTCTGAAATTTTTGGTTTTATCATCCTCAGTGTAGCACTATCATCAACGATGACATTTTTCCCTTTGGTAGACTCGGTCTGATCCGACCGAATAAGAACTTTCTTATTCTCAAAGTCAATAACATCGATAGGAAAAGAATCACTATCAAGTTTCATTTTAGTACTCTGAGTAAATGTAAATCGTCCATCATTAAGGGCCGATTGCACCTGTCGTCGAAACACATCACAATCATTGGTAGAGTGAGAAAATGAATTGTGCAACTTACAGTAAGCTCCCTTGCCCAATTCTTCTGGAGATGGAATAATATGACCTTCTCTCGCTCTAATTAGTTTCCTTTGCAACAATATATCAAAAATTATATCACACTTGTTCACATCAAAAGTATACTTAACTTCCTCTTTTCTAGCAAATGTGCGCTTCAGAGCATAACATGCAAAATGATTTGACTTTGGCTTTTGAACCCATTCGGCTACACATATGTCAACGTCATCCTCGCTAGCCGAATTACTATCATGTTCTAAATCATTAACCGTGTGGTTATCCTTCTCACCATTTATATTATCTTTAAACCGTCTATATTGTTTAACTTCCTTAGCCCGGTTTTCTTGCGCCAAAGCCTTATGCAAAACTTGACTAACATCTAAAAACTCTTGCCCTTGTAATTTATCCTTAACACTATCATTGGGCTGTGGAGAATTGGTTTGTGTAGCAGATGGAATGCAAGCACGCGATGGAAACTCCGGCGTAGAAATTTGAGCATGTGACGTTTGCAACAGACATCCACTAAAACATGAATCGGGTACCGGCCCGTACGGAACCCCGGTACCGATAGGCAGCAGCGGTACTGTATTGTATGCTATTGTATGATAACTAGGTTGCTGCAAATTAGAATTAAAATCAACACTTTGGTCATAACTGATGTAATTTTGTGGAACCGAAGTTGAAATAATAGGACAAGCAACGCTAGAAATAAAATTGTTAGCCGAACTGACATTGTTCCGACCACTTTGATCTAAATAGATGTGACGCTGCCGTGCAGTATTAGAAACAACATCATCAGCCGAACTGCTAGCATACGTCCAGCCAGCTTCATTATTATTTAAAGCAACGTGAGTAGCAACGTGAGGATGCATAACATTAGCCGATGTACCAGGCTTGTGAATACTACTAGGCAAAGTAATGAGTTCATTATTTTCTACGAATATCGGCCTTTTCACAGAATAATCATTATCAGTTTGCATGCCCGGTAACTGAACGTGACGAGGTAGGCTAATTCCAAGATCTACGGTTTCAGTACTTGTCCGTGTTGTACTTCTCACATCAGAATCATATTTTCTAGCTACGGCCAAATCAATTAGATGAGTAATTTCTTCAGTTGTCTTATTTACCTTAGCGCCGAGCGGATCGGAAGAACTCGGCGCAACTATTTTCTTGACAACGCCATCTCTTGTCTTCCGGTATCCAGCCAAAATCTGTTTCATCATCTCGGCTTGCTCTTCCTCAATCTCTCGTTCAAGCTCGCGCCGATCCTCTTCCCACAGATCATCAAGGGTAACGGCGATGGTGATGTTGGGGTCGACGTCGCTGCCGTTCTTGATGGCGGTGTTCATCGTGTGTATGTTCTTGTTCTTCGTCCCCAGCGGAGTCGCCAATTGTGTTGCCACGCAAAATTGTCACGCGACACCACGATACCCGTCGTACTTTCGTGACGACGAACGGATGCTTTCCGAGCAAAGCAACAAAGATCCCCTCGCTTTCGTGGAGGAGAGACGACCGCTTTTCAGCGCAAAACGGCAAAGATAAGCCAAACCCTAGGGCTGCTAGGATTCGGCAAAGAAGAACGATGAAGAAAACGATAGATAAATAAAAGGTACGTAAAAGTAGATGTGTATTTTGTTGTATGTCGATTGGGGGTCTTTTCAATCGGCCGTATACCCATATTTATATGGGTAACCTGGTCTTCGGCGTACAAAGAGGACACGGAAAGGTTTCTTGGCATGCAAGCCGAATATTTTATATTCCTAATCTCTAATCAATCCGGCTGGGACTAGTTAGGTATAAAATATATCATCTTAATGCATTCCAGCACTAGTACGGCTCTTCTCTTGGAAAAATTACTTCCTTGCGTGCTTCGGTAGCTTTTGCAATTCATTTCAGCCTGGCATCCAAAGTCCGATAGAAATTGTCCTACGCAGCAGCGTTTTAATTCAGTCCATCTCTGAATATATCCAAGACTTGTCCTCGGTGGCCTCTAGCCAAGAATAATCAATATATTTGTCTTGGTCAAATAGCTTGCTACACATGATCTGCCGCTGCAACTTCTGTACTTAATACAACCAAGACTACAATTTGAATTAAACCTCAAATTCAAATGTATATGTCAAATAATAATCTAACCATAATCATTTAAAACAATTTGGCTTTTAAAATACCTAGCAGCCAAATTACACCTTCAACACCCACTTAAACAATTTTGTTGAACTTTGTGATATGCAAAAGTATAAGGACGTAGAGAGTGATATTATTAAGCTGAAATTGTTTCCTTTCTCCTTAAGAGGAAGAGCTAAAGATTGGTTGCTATCTTTGCCTAGAAATAGTATTGATTCCTGGACTAAATGCAAAGATGCTTTCATTGGAAAATAGTATCCTCCTGCTAAAATTATCTCCTTGAGAAGTGGTATTATGAACTTTAGGCAACTTGATAATGAGCATGTTGCCCAAGCTTGGGAAAGAATTAATTCTTTGGTTAAAAATTGCCCCACTCATGGACTGACTACTTGGATGATCATCCAAACCTTTTATGCAGGACTAAATTTTTCCTCAAGGAGCTTATTGGACTCAGCTGCTGGAGGGACCTTTATGTCCATCACTTTGGGTGCTGCTATAAAGCTTCTTGATGATATGATGGTAAATTATTCTGAATGGCACACTGAAAGGGCTCCAACTGGTAAGAAGGTAAATTCTGTTGAGGAAATTTCCTCCTTGAGTGATAAAGTTGATGCTATTATGACTATGCTTTCGAATGGACATGGTGTTGTGGATCCAAATAATATTCCTCTTGCTTCTTTGGTTGCTCATGATGAGAAAAATGTTGATGTAAACTTCATTAAAAATAACAACTTCAACAACAATGATTATAGGAATAATTTTGGTAGCAACAATTATAGGCCATATCCTGCTAATGGTAGCAACTCTTATGGTAATTCTTATGGCAATTCCTACAGTAACAATAGAAGTGTGCCCTCTGATCTTGAAGTCATGCTTAAGGATTTTATTAGCACACAAACTACTTTTAATAAAACTGTTGAGGAAAAGCTAGGAAAAATTGACACCCTTGCTGCTAAAGTTGATAGTCTTGCTCATGATGTTGAAATGCTGAAAATAAAAGCTATTCCTAGTGATATTAGAGAGAGTAAAACACTCAATGCTATCCAAATTAAAATTGATAATAACATTAGGATGCTTGCTGAAATTCATGAAAGATGGGAGAGAGAAGAAAGAGAAGCTGAAATTGCTGAACAAAATAGTGTTGTTAGAGTTTGCACTATTTTTACTAATGAAACAAATGATGCCTCACATGCTAATGCACCCCCTACTGTTAGTGAAAAGATAATAAGTGTTGGAAATGTCTCTACTACCTCTACAAAAAAGTTTAAATTGCCTGATAGCACTACTTTTGTTCCTAGTAAAAGTGCTGAAATTTTTAGAGGTGTTGGTGATAATTGTTCCATTGTTTTTTATGACAACAACTTCAATTTCGAAAATTGTAACATAACTGAAGTCATCATGTTCTTGCAAAAGCTAGCTAAGAGTCCTAATGCTAGTAAAATAAATATGGCTTTTACTGAACATATTATCAAAGCTCTCATGCATGCTAGGGAAGAAAAATTAAAACTTGAAGCTTCTATCGCTAGGAAGTTAGATGATAATTGGGAACCTGTTATTAAAATGAAACTGAGTGAGTTTGAATGCAATGCTTTGTGTGACCTTGGTTCTTGTATTTCGGTTATGCCTAAAAATTTATATCATATTCTCAAGCTTGCACCTTTGGAAAAATGTCATTTGGATGTTCACTTTGCTGATTCTTCTATGAAGAAACCTTTAGGAAAAGTTGATGATGTTTTGATAATGGTTAACAACAATCTTGTCCCTGTTGATTTTGTGGTTTTGGATATTGAATGCAATCCTTCTTGTCCTATTGTTTTGGGAAGACCTTTTCTGAGAACTGTTGGTGTTGTTATTGATATGAGAGAGGGGAATATAAAATTTCAATTCCCACTCAAGAAAGGTATGGAACACTTCCCTAGGAAGAAGATGAAATACTCACATGATACTAGTGTCAAGACAAATTATGGTTTTAGATTTTCTGGTCTTGACAATACTTGATGCATCTCTTCATGCCTAGCTCAAAGGCATTAAAGAAAAGCACTTCTGGGAGATAACCCATGTTTTTATTTGCTGTTTTATTTTTGTTTTCTTGAGTCAAGGATGCTTCTTTACCTCTGTAGCAACTCCTTTGTATCTTTTATTTGCTGTTTTGTTGTGCCAAGGAGAGTTACTAATGCAAAGTTGGTTTTTATTTTCGGGACTGCATTGGGACAGATTGTTGTTCGTCACCGTTTAATTCAGTAGAAAATCAGAAAAAATCGAAAAATGCTGAAACTTTTTGTGCATGTTCCTGATGATGTTACGCAACTTTCATTATTTCAAAAGTTCTTCATCTGAGCATCGTAAGTGGCTCGAAAAAATTCGTCATTACAGACTGTTCTGGTTTGACAGATTCTGTCTTTTATTTTGCATTCTCTCTTTTACAAGTTTTTAAGTGGTTTCTTTTCGTGTAAAAGTGCCCACTTGAGCCTAGTAACAGTGGCTAATGTTTAAAATAGCTGGCTTGTGAGTTTTGTCTTTGCTGGAACTTTGAAGTATTATCTTTTAGTGCACTAACCTGCTAATGAGAAAAGCTGTTAAGTTTTGGTGTGAAGGAAGTTTTCAAGTGTTGATAGAGGAGAATGATATTACATGATCAAGAAGAGTGAAGAGCTTAAGCTTGGGGAGGCTTACCTCCCCAGCATATTTCAAGAAGACTCAAGCATCTAAGCTTGGGGATGCCCAAGGCATCCCCTTCTTCATCTACAAATTATCAGGTCATCTCTAATGGTGCTATATTTTTATTGCTTCATGCTAGTGTACTCTTCCTTGGAGCGTCAGTGTGTTTTTGTTTTCAGTTTGTTTTGTTTGCTGTGCTATACTTGTTGGATCCTAGTATTCATGTTTGGGAGAGAGACACGCTCCACTTTTTCATTTAGAATACTCTTGTGCTTCACTTATACTTGTTGAGTATTCCTATCTAGTTGCTGTTATTGCTGTTAGCTCTCAGTTTTTCATGTACTCCCTCCGATCCAGAAAAAGATTCGCAACCTGTATGCAAATGTAAATTTACAAAAAGGTCCCTCTAATTTACAATATCGCAGCGCCGACCCAACTGCTGCTGTCTCCGCCGCGTCCGGCGCTCCTCACCGCATCCCGCGAACGGCGGCTTGACCCGCGGCGGTCAGGCCTGGCGGCGGTGCGTACGTACCGAAGGCTCGCCAGGAGCGGGAGTCGGCGGATGCGCGGGCGAGGTCATGGAGGAAGTCCGTCGGCGGGCCCAGGTAGTCGAGGAAGTCCATCGGCGGCGACATCATGGAGGCCTCCTCCATCCCAAATCAATCGAAACCCTAGCAGCGCAGAGGGGAAATCAAATCGAACGCCGGGAATCTAGCAGAGCAGGGCAGAGGATCTCAAACAATCTGGGATTGATTGGGGGATGGATAGAGATGAGGAATTGGTTTAAGTTTTGGGATTCATGGGCAAGCAAGAAAACAGAGGAGCCACCATACCCGGCGCGTCCGGCCGCACAGCCACCGGATCCGACCTCGCCGACGCCGGATCCGATGATTCGTCGACGGTGTTGACCAAGAAATCGCGGCGCACCGAAGGTCGAATCTTCTGGTCCATGAGGACGGGGGCACTGCGAGGCGAGAGGAGGGGGGCGCGGCGAGGCTCGGCGCTGGAGATGAGAGAGGACGCTCGGCGGACGGCGGCGGAGCAGGGAGGGAGAAGGTGAGCGAGTCCATGCGCGGAGCGACTGCGTGTGTTGCGGTGCGTTGCGTTGAGGGAGAAGGTGAGCAGGGAGACGCGTTATGGTGGAGTGCGGGTTGAGGTACGAAAACTTGGAGGGCTCTTTTTAAAAATGTCCTGACACGACTCTTTTTCTGGATCGGAGGGAGTATCTCTTGTTAGAGCTATCAGTTTCTTTTGAAGAAAGTACTCTCTTGCTTCACTTATATCTGTTTGGAGAGTTGTCAAATAAGTTGATTGGTGTTTGGTTGGACCAGAAAAATGCTATGCATGTGGTAGTGGTATAAAATGCTTACATGAATCTTTTTAGATCGTTGTCTTGAGTAATTTGATGCTTGCCAATTGTTTTGAGCTGTCAAGTAATTAATGTTTAAGCTTGTGCATCATGTAAGTAATGGCTATTAATGAAGAACTACTATAAGGATTTTCTGCTATAATAATCTGTTGCATGATTGGAAGTCCATAGTAGTCTAGATAATTTTTGGATGAAGGCTATGTGTTAACAAGGAAGACAGTGGGAGTCTATGGTTCGTCAAACCTTGTGTTTTATGTACACTCTTGCTATTCCAGTTGATAATGATGTTTGCTTATAATAACCTTGCTAGCCTAAACTCTGTACTAAGAGGGAATGCTTCTTGTACATCCAAAACCTTGAGCCAAATCCATGCCACCTGTGTCCACCATACCTACCTATTATGTGGTGTTTTCACCATTCCAAGTAAATTTCTTCATGTGCTATCTACTAACTACTCAAAACAATTATCCTTTTTGTGTCACTACTTGAAAAGCTCATAAGGACGTAGTAGTGAGATTTGTCATCTTCCATGCTAATTAATTTACAAGGATTGGCAGCTTCATCTGCTTCTCCACCTTTTATTTTGCATTAAAGAGCTGGTTAGTCCACCCTATAAATAAATAAATAGACACTCCTCCATGGTGAATGTTGGTGGGCACCCGAGGATTCGGTTAGCCATGGTTTGTGGAAAGTAAATGGTTGGGAGGAGTGTCACCAATAAGTGCTTGTTACAAGTGCAGTCCTAAAAACTCTCGGAACCGCTCTAAAAGTTAGTTAGCCATGGAAGATGACAAGTACCTGCTATTTGATTTGTTGACACCTGTATACACCATTACCTTACAAAACAATATTTTATGCTCTCTATATGCCTTCGGGAACTACAGCTCTAGCACATGATGTTAATCCCTGCTTCCCTCTGCGAAGGGCCATTCTTTTACTTTTATGTTGAGTCAGTTTTCCCACTTCTTTCTGTCTACTTAAGCAAACATCATTGTCAACTCCAGTATAACAGTTTTTACATAACTTTGTGTTTGGTTGATCATATTCTTTGCATTGACATTATCTATATGATATACATGTTGAAAGTTGAAGCAAAAGCTGAAGCTATTATCTTCCTTTGTGTTGATACAAACACTTTCATGTTGAAATTATTGCTGCTGTGAACTAACTATTATGTTAGACTATTATATCTCTAAATGTTTTATAGTATTATTCATGAAAGTTTGCACTTGTGTGATCACTTATGTTTACTCTTTATTTACTTGCTTGCAAACTATAGACCATTGGCTTGGATCACTTCATTCAGATCATGTGCATTACATTGTTATTTGATCAAAGATTGTGTTGGTAGCATGTCACTTCAAAAATTATCTGTTTTTATCGTTTACCTACTCGAGGACGAGCAGGAACTAAGCTTGGGGATGCTTGATACGTCTCAAACGTATCTATAATTTTTGATGTTCCATGCTGTTATTATATCAATTGCTACATGTTTTGGTTACACTTTATATCATTTTTATGCATTTTCTGGGACTAACCTATTAACAAGATGCCACAGTGCCAGTTCCCTGTTTTCTGCTGTTTTTGGTTTCAGAAAATCTATTAAGGAAATATTCTCGGAATTGGACGAAACAAAAGACATCGTCAATAATATCACGAGGAGATCACGGAGTCCAAAGGGGAGTCGGAGCAGACCCACCAGGGGGCCACGCCACACTAGGGCGCGGCCCAGGGTGGGCCCGCGCCCCCCTATGGCGTGGTGGCCCCCCTCGGCCACCGACGCCGCCTCTTCGCCTATATATTCTCCGCGACGCGAAAACCCTATTACGGTCGATCATATTCCACGAAAAGTTCCGTCGCGGCCGTCATCGTCAATCTCAGATCGGAGGAGTTCTGAAGCTCTTCCCGGCACCCTGCCGGAGGGGAGATCATCACCGGAGGGCTCTACATCACCATGCCTGCCTCCGGAGTGATGCGTGAGTAGTCCACCCCTGGACTACGGGTCCATAGCAGTAGCTAGATGGTTGTCTCTCTACCTTGTGCCTCCATGTTTAGATCTTGTGAGCTGCCTAACATGATCAAGATCATCTTATTGTAATGCTAGATGTTGTGTTTGCTGGGATCCGATGAATATTGATACCATGTTTATTCAAGTTGTTTATCTATGTGCTCTTGATCTTGCATGCTCTCCGTTGCTAGTAGATGCTTTGGCCAAGTAGATGCTTGTGACTCCAAGAGGGGGTATTTATGCTCGATAGTGGGTTCAGTCTCTAGATATCTGGATCAGTGACAGAAAGGTCTAAGATGGTAGATGTGCTGTTGCTACTAGGGATAAAACATTGGTGCAGTGTCCAAGGGCACTTGTATTGATTACATTACACACTTTACTTCATGCAATAATCTGTTGTTAGCAACTTAATACTGAAAGGATGCGGATGCTGCCTTGAAGGTGGATTATTTAGGCATAGATGCGGTTGGAATAACGGTCTATGTACTTTGTTGTAATGCCCAACTAGATTTCATAGTAGACATCTTGGCATGTATTGCATTGTTATGCCCTCTCTATTTGTCAATTGCCCAGCTGTAATTTGTTTACCCAACATGCTAGTTATCTGTTCTGAGAGAGACACCACTAGTGAACTGTGGACCCTGGTCCAATTTCCTCATACTGTTTACACAACCTGCTGCAATCATCTGTTTCCTGTTACTTGCTGTTTTCCTGCTGTTTTCCACACCATACGTTTAACTCTTTGTTTCTGCAAGACCGGAGAGATTGACAACCTCTCTGTTTCGTGTTGGGCAAAGTTCTGGTTTGTGTCTGTGCAGATTCCACGTTGGTGCAAGCTCCCTAGCGCCAGGGGGAGTCAACATCAACAACCTTCCGATAGATCGTCAAGTCCTACTGGATTGATAACCTTGGGTAGATTTCTCAAGGGAAAACTTCTGCTGTCTACATCATAACCTTCCTCTTGGGGTTCACCAACACGTAGCCATCAAGCTGTTTTCTGGCGCCGTTGCCGGGGAAGTACTCATCATCACCATCATCATCATCCTCAAATACTCTCCCGTCAACCAGGCACCATACACCTATCATATTCAGATTTTCATCTACACTCTATGACCACTGTAGGATGTTCTACTTATCATTATGCATACATGTGTTCCATATTACTTGCTACCATGTTACACTTTGTGAACTATCAATGAACATCCTTGTCTTGAATACTTGATATCACTTCATAAACTATTTGCATATTGCTACTCCTTTGAAGAATGAATCATTTGACTATATGTAGCAATTGTAATCATCTTTGATATTCATTGTTAAGTATTAAATTGCAAAGTCCATGTTAGTTTTATCATCTTCATACTCGAGGACGAGCATGGATTAAGCTTGGGGATGTTGATGCATGTAAAATGCATACATGAACTTTGCACTTTAATTGCTTATATTACAATCATATTTGCATCATATAAGGGTTATATCAATGTTTTATCATGATTTTGGTACTTCATAGTTTTCCCATTTATTTGGAATTAACCCTGCACAGGCAGAAAACCCTAGTTTTGTATTTTAATGTTTCAGGGACCCAAACATCAACGAAATCACCTGGAAATTTACGGGCGTCAATATTTGGAAGGAAGAAGGACTACGGAAAAAGGAAGCGAGCAAACGGAGGCCCGAGGGCCAAACGAGCATGGCCCACGCGGCCACAGTACCAGGCCGCGTGGGACCCACTCGTTCGGGCCTCGTGGCTCCGTTGCCGTCGATCTTCGCTCCACCGCCTTCGTCTTGACCTAAAAACGCCTATAAAAAAGGTCCCCTGACGTTCTCTGGAAGGAGCGCCGCACAAACACAGAAACACCGAAACGGAGATCAGGAGCTGCAGATTGGAGGGGGAAAACTCCGGCGGGGCGCTGCCGGCGTGGTCTCCATCTTCTCCATCGACTTCTCCACCGTCTCCATGATGAAGAGGGAGTAGTCCACCTCTGGACTATGGGTTTGTGGAAGTAACTTATGTATCTCTCCTCTCTTGAGCTTCACTAATTAGCACCGTATGAGCTGCTGAACATGATTACGGTCATATTTGTAATACCTTTGTGGTGGATCTTTATGAGTTAATATATGTTTGAGATTGCAATGTTTGTTTCAGTTATGAGTATAGATGCATATTATGTACCCCGTTCTTGTTTACTTGTTTTGATCAAGCATGTTTATGAGAGCGTGTGTGGGGGAACGTGTGCATTAGTTGGAGTAACGAGGGGTGGCTAGTGCAGTGAACGTGAGAGAAAGTTCTGCGATCCACTTTGGTATCTTTACCTTACTTTGTTACCTCACTAGGGATAAACTAAAATACCATGCTACCGGGGATGTGGGCATGACCATTGCCACTACTCCATGACTAGATCTAGCATGTTCTTATTTTCACTTCATGTCATGATACTTAATGCTATACTCTGAGTTATCTTAATTACTAAGGTGTTATGATTTAGTTCGCATCTTGGTGGAGTATAAGAGAGGTTAATAACCAAAAGATCTCTATGTTAGGACGTGATGCCCATATATCTAAGTAACTTGTTATCAAACCCTGTGTTGCAATCTCATATGTTAACTTTGTGTGTTCCATTGTCTACCACTTTATAAAGAGAGAGTGCATTTGTGAAACCATTAACCCTAGTCCATTTTTAATCATAAGAAACACCTTTCCAACACCATATACCACTTTTATATTTTCAGCCATCATTAAATCCGAAAATACAAAAATACTTTTCATCTTGCATACATCATTCAAAAACCCAAAAATATCATTTATCATTGCATCCACCACCATTGCATATTTATTTCTTGTTTGCATTGCATAACTATCCTGATATCATTCTTACACCTTGTGCTTGACAACCACAGGTGAGGTTGAGGACCAAAACATTTAACCTTGTTTTGTAGGTAACCAAAAGAAGGATAAGAAGATAAATCTACCACTGCAGATTCCCCGAGAGTTCGATATTAAACCCTCGAGTCACCCCTCGTGGGGAAAACTGTCTTCCACTATACTATACACTCTGCACTTGGAGTCTCAACCTAAATCCCGTTATTTGTGCAGGCATCAAGACTTGCTCTTCGGGACCATCAGTGCCTTATCGAGCTTGTAGACATGGTTAGGGAGTTTGGGATCCTCAAACCCCGGTGGTTGCTTAACATATATTAATTCTTTGAGTGGACCATTAAGAAAAGCACTTTTCACATCCATTTGTTGCAAAATAAAATTATGATGAGAAGCATATGCAAGGAGGATACGGATGGACTCAAGGCGAGCCACGGGAGCATAGGTCTCTCCAAAATCAATGCCTTCAACTTGAGAGAACCCTTGAGCCACCAATCTTGCCTTGTTCCTCACCACCATGCCATGTTCATCTTGCTTGTTCTTGAAAATCCATTTAGTGCCTATAACATTGCGGCACTCTTTTGGCTTCTCCACTAGCTTCCACACCTTGTTGCGCTTGAAGTTACTGAGCTCTTCATGCATAGCATCCAACCAATCCGGATCTTCAATAGCTTCAAAGACTTTCTTTGGTTCCACCAAGGATATGTGAGCTTGATGGGCACTAAAGTTTGCGCATTGCATTCTAGTCACAACCTTGCCCTTCAAATCACCAATAATATTGTCCAAAAAGTGTTGCCTTCTCAACAAGGTCTTGACATTTCTTGCACGACGACGGGTGTTGATGTCCTCACGAGAGCTTGGAGGAATTTCTTGATCATCTTGTTCATCTTGATCATTTGTGTCCCCGTCTTGACCGGAATGATGACCTTGGTCTTCAATATGCACACCTTCATCACTTGAAGGGGAAGATGGACCTTGGTCTTGATCATGGCTAGCATCAATAATTAGAGAACTTGGTTCTTGCGTAGCAACTTGATCAACTTGAGGAGGGTCTTGAACTTGTTGTTGGCTTGGTGCTTTATTTGCTCCATCGGATGGTGCGGTGTCCACTTGTGATGATGATTGCTCCACATGGGTGGAGCTTGGTCCTTCTTGAGGCGTCTCATGAGAAATCTCGATTGGGCGAAAGAATCCCACGCCCATTCGCCTTATAGCATCTTGAGGTTCCTCATCATCTACATCACGAACATGAAATTGCGCCACTTGGGAGCCGTCATTCTCATCGAACTCCACACTACAAGATTCTACAATAGTCCCGAAGGTCTTGTCGTAGATTCTATAAGTGTGGGATTCGGCACCGTAACCAACAAAAGTACCCTCAAAAGCTTTAGACTCAAATTTAGTTAAGCGATAACCTTTAATCTTATAGAAACACTTACAACCGAACACCCGGTAGTAGGAAATATTGGGCTTGTTGCTGGTAAGCATTTCATATGGAGTGAACTTCTTGCTGTTAGATGAATGACATGCCGTGGAGATGGCCTCGGCCCACAAGAAGAGTGGGGACTTGAACTCCGCCAACATAGATCTTGCCATATCCATAAGGGACTTGAACTCCGCCAACATAGATCTTGCCATATCCAAAGTAGATCTCATTAGAGGGTTAGTGCATAATCAAAAATTCACATGTTCTATAAAGACGCAATATGATTTGTTACTTTAAACATTAGCTACAGCCACTGATGTTATGTGAAGCTCTTCCCAAAAAAGAATTTCACTCAACACTAGTAAAAGAGAGAATGCAAAATAAAAAGGCATAATCTGTCTAAAACAGAACAGTCCGCAAAGACGAATTTTTTCAAGGCACTTACGACGCTCAGATCGAAAAACTCTAGACTAATGAAAGTTTCAGACATTCATAAAGATTACGCACAAAATTTTTCAGATTTAATTAACAATCTGGTGATTTTAGGAATTCCGTACAGTGAACAGCAAAAATCTGTTTCTACGCAGCAATCAAAATTAAGCATCATCTTAACATTAGAGGCTACTCTTGGCACAACAATGCGAGAAAATAAAGATACAAAGGAGTTGCTATAGAAGTAAACAAGCACCTTGACTCAAATAAAGAAAAATTGCAGAAATAAAAACAATGGGTTGTCTCCCACAAGCGCTTTTCTTTAAAGCCTTTAGCTAGGCATGATAATTTTGATGATGCTCTCATATGTATAAGAGGTGAATATGAAAGAGCATCAAGAAGCAAATATCAAACACATTTAAGTCTAACCCACTTCCTATGCAAAGGAGTCTTGTAAGAAAATAAATCAATAAATCACAAAGTGACTATCATAGGAAGGCAAAACAAGTGCAACATCAAAACTTTCAACATAAAGAGAGAAGACTTAATATTATTGAGATATATGAAACCGTGTCTCCCTCTCTCATAAGGACCAGTAGGTCTTAAAGTACCCAGCAAATAAAAGCAAATCAAGAGAAAGCTCAAAACCTTCGTCATAAAGAGAGGTGTTTTAGTAACATGAAAATTTCTACAACCATATTTTCCTCTCTCATAATAATTTTCAGTAGCATCATGAACAAAATTAACAATATAGCTATCACATAAAGCATTCTTATCATGATCCACATGCACAAAAGTATCATTACTCTCCACATAAGCATAATCAGTTTCATTAGTAATAGTGGGAGTAAAAGTATCACATCCATCATTGTAATCATCATAAATTGGAGGCATAGAATAATCATAATGAATTTTATCCTCAATAGTAGATGGACTGAAAATATCATATTCATCATTGTAAACATCATATATAGGAGGCATATCATAATCAACATAAACTATATCCTCAATAGAAGGTGGAGTGAAAATATCACAATCATTATAAACATCATATATTGGAGGCAAAGTATCATCAAAGCAAATTTTCTCCTCCAAAACCGGGGAACTAAAAAGATCATTTTCATCAAAACCGACCTCCCCAAGCTTAAATTCTTCCATAGCATTAGCAATAATGGTGTTCAAAGAATTTATAGTAATAACATTGCTACCATCATGCAAATAATTTTCCATAGGTTTTTTAATTTTCTCTTCAAAAGCATCATGTCCTAATTCAAGATAAATTTCATAGAGCTCTCTAATTTTTTTTTTTTGTTTTCCATTAAGCCTAACTAGTGAAATTAAAAACAAGAAACAAAAAGATATAATTGCAGAATCTAAAGGAAATAACTTCGAGCACTCACACACTAGCAACAATACTAGAAAATAGCTTTGTAGCCAGAGGATGTGAATACCTTTTACCTTACCTCCCCGGCAACGGCGCCAGAAAATAGCTTGATGTCTACGCACGATTCTATTCTTGTAGACAGTGTTGGGCCTCCAAGAGCAGAGGTTTGTAGAACAGCAGCAAGTTTCCCTTAAGTGAATCACCCAAGGTTTATTGAACTCAGGGAGGTAGAGGTCAAAGATATTCCTCTCAAGCAACCCTGCAATTAAGATACAAGAAGTCTCTTGTGTCCCCAACACACCCAATACACTTGTCAGATGTATAGGTGCACTAGTTCGGCGAAGAGATAGTGAAATACAAGTGATAGGGATGATTATAAGTAGTAACTGCAATCTGAAATAAAGATAGCAGCAAGCAAACATGTAGCAGAACTTGTTGTAAACAGTGTTTCAATGCTTAGAAACAAGGCCTAGGGATCATACTTTCACTAGTGGACACTCTCAACAATGATCTCATAATTGAATAAATAAAAGCTACTCTTAAACACTCTCTTGTTGGATAACAAACACCATTCATTGTGTAGGGCTACAAAAGCACACCTCAAGCCGGAGTAAACAAGCGCCACAACGTCATAAAGGAGTCACACACGGTGCACACACTGTCACCTTTACACCGTGGAGAGTACCGGAGTTCATATTAAAGTAACCTATAGAGTGCATAATAGATAAAGAGTAACATCTACATATTCAACTAGATTAGCACAACTGAACACAAGTAAATACTACTCGGGATTATTCTCCTTCTTGATGAAGCAAGAGTACTATGCGTAGGGCTGCAAAAGCACACCTCAAAGTCTGAGTAAACAAACACCACAATTCCCAAGAATAAGCCATGATACATGTCTACACTATTCAAAGAGTCACACAAGTACCCACACTGTCACCTTGATACCGTGTTGTCACAATGACTCCAGAAACTAGACAAAATCAATTGAGTAGCATAAACATTATTAATATATTCAGCGATACTAGCAATACACATGATCACATAAAGATCACACCATGGGAGAGAGAGATGAACCACATAGCTACCGGTAGAGCCCTCAGCCTCGGGGAGAACTACTCCCTCCTCATCATGGGAGTCAGCAGCGGCGATGAAGATGGCGGTGGTGTCGATGGAGATGACTCCGGGGGCAATTCCCCGTCCCGGCGGCGTGCCGGAACAGAGATTCTGTCCCCCGAAACTTGTCGTCGATGGCGGCGGCGCTGCGGAACTCTTCGTGGAATATGGCTTATTATTCTAGGGTTTTCGCGTCTGAGGCAATATATAGGCGAAGGGCGATGTCGGCGGACCTCCGAGGGGCCCAAACCACCAGGCGGCGCGGCGGGCCCACCTGCCGCGCCGGCCTGTGGTTTGGCCTCCTCCTGGCTCGTCTTCGTCTCTCCTTCGGACTCCGTGTACGTGTTGGAAAAATAGGGACGTGGCATTTTGTTTCGTGCAATTCCGATAATATTTCCATAAGTACTTTTCTGAAACAAAAAACAGCAGAAAACAGGGAACTGGCACTGTGGCATCTTGTTAATAGGTTAGTCCCAGAAAATGCATAAAAGTGATATGAAGTGTATATAAAACATGTAGCAAATGGTATAATATAAACATGGAACAACAGAAATTATGGATACGTTGGAGACGTATCAACAAGCCCTGCAAAGACGATCTCTAGAAAAAGAAACATTCTCTTTTAGTCCAAGGATGTGGCCACCCTTGTGAAGACTTTGCAAAGTTCTCATATTGACATGGGATAAGCGGCGATGCCACAACCATCCGACGTTGGCCTTTCCGAATAGGCACATCGTTTGAGAGTTGGTTGACTCCGAAAAGTCTACCACAAACAACTCATTTTCGACATACCCAACGTAAGCGACCTTTAGAGTCTTGCTCCACATGAGTACCACAATATCAAGATCAAAATGGACGGCAAAACCCATCTTATTAACGGCACGAACGGACATTAAATTATAACCAAGGGACTCAACAAGCATGACATTCACAAGGGTGATATCCCTTGCAACTACCACCTTGCCAAGACCCGATACCTTTCCCTTTGAGTTATCTCCATAAGTGACGGTTGCTTGATTTATGCTTGTTCTCAACTCCATCACGATCTCCTTGCTTCCGGTCATATGACTAGTGCATCCACTATCAATCACCCATTTCGACCCGCCGGAAGCATAGTCCTACAAGAAATCATTGCTTGGTTTTAGGTACCCATTTTGCAATGGGTCCTCTTTTGTTAGCAACAAGGGTTTTAGGGACCCAAATAGAGTAAGCAATAGCTAACCATATTTATTAAAACTTCTCGTATTTTATGGGTAAATATATCTTACAAGTTGCACTGAGCTCATTAACAAGTTGACGATTTGCGTATGCTACTTATATTTCAATAGAATAACTTCAAGCTATCATCATTGAACATAAAATGGTGTGGATTCTACTACGTAGGTAAAACTATAAATTAATTTTTCATATCTTTTCTGCAACGCCACTTTATCATCTTATTAAACAAGTGTCCCCACCACTTTATGAAATAGTAAGTTCTGTATGAAATTTAATAATCTAGTTAGCTTAGATTTAAATATAACCTAATAAACATGTTGTGGCCCGATCTGATTTGTTTGCTCATACGTGGTAACATGTTGTGGACCCTTCTCCTACAAATTGAGGAGTTTATTGGTTTTAATATATTTAACGATGGTGCTCTAAGTTCCAAGATGACAGTAACAGTACTCCCTCCGTCCTCGAATAAGTGGACGTTTAGCATTCAAATTTTTCCACAAAAGAGTGTACTTCTACCTTCCCAATGCACTTAAAAGTAGATAATAATGCTTCTCTCTCATCGCACGAGAATCAAGCCCAATAACATTCAACACATGGTCTCTTTTTTTTCTACATACACTTAGCTCATTGGAGGTGGGATAATTAAAGAGGAGAGAGATGGTGGCTTGCATTTTCTCAATGCATTTTCTACTACTCTCCATAATTTGTCTTAAAATTTCTACATGTCCACTTATTTGAGGACAGAGGGAGTAGTTACCAATATAGTCTACTATTTTGGGCCGTGATGGTCGCACTGTTTGCCCGATCTATAGACCGGCCCTGCATACTTCTATGAATCCCAAGTACCTCACTGGTTGGCCTATTGTGGTCTTTTCCAGATTCCGGGACCATCTACACCCGAGAGCCAAAATGAACATCCGTTTGATCCCTACGGCTTTTGTTTTCAGCGTTCTAGCCTGTATTAATCCATGCTTATAGTTATTTAATACTATATTCACCGGAGAGTGTTATTTGCTCCCTCCATTACAAAAAACCGAAAATTATATTTTTGAGTTTCAAAAAATCCTGAAAAATCACGGGTGTAGCCAATGGTGTATCCCATAAACATGCAAAATTTCAGTTTCAAATAATTTATATTATGAGCTATAAAAATAACAAAATATGGTAAAACTTAGAGATTTCAAAATAGGACATATTTAGATCCATAATTTGTTATTTTGCTATAGCTCAAAATACAAAGTATTAGAAGTTGAAATTTTACATGTTCGTGGAATATACTATTGACTCCACCTAGATATTTTTTATCAGAATTTTTCTAATCTCATAAATATGATTCTCTAATTTTTTAAATTGGAGGGATCATTGGTTCCCGGAGCAAAAAGTCTGTACTGCATATTCATGCATCTCTCAGCTAGCTCCACTACAAAATCGCTCGAGCTGCAGCATCTGCGCGAGGCTGCTGCAACAATGATCGCTGCTGTAAAAGTTCAAGGAACGAGCCGAGAATAACCAGCCGAACATCCACGCGCCCACCCGCAGCGGCGGTTCCCGCGCGCTTGGACGTGTTGTCTCCCTCCCTCCCTCCACCATTTGTGGGTTCTCTCCCACCATCGCTCCACCACCCAATGGGGCCGCGCCTCCTGCATCACTACCGCTCCCTCTCCGCCTCCTCCTTCGCGCGCTCCCCGGACACCTCCACCGGCGACGCACACAGCCTCGGACCAGCGGCCGCCGACGCCCTCGACAGCCCCTTCGGTAACCTCGATGGCCTCTCACGCACCGACGTCCGCGAGGCCGCCTACGAGGTCTTCTTCATGTCCTGCCGTGCGGGAGGCACCAGCGCCAAGGCGCCATCGGCACCGCCAATGGCCACCACCCTGCGCCGTGGGACGCCGGCGGCGGGGACGAGTCGCCCAGGATCGGCGCGGGGCCCAGGGCGGCACGGGCATGAACGTCGTCAACAGCCGTGTCAAGCGCGCGCTCGGGCTCAAGGCGCGCAGGTCCTCGCAGCCCTCCACCGCCCTGCGCATGAACGCCGCGTCGTCGTCCTCCTCGGCGCCGGGCTCCCCCGGCCGTGCGGTCCGTGGCGTGATGAACCGGCAGCCGTCCGGGTCGCCCAGGGCGCGCCGCCCGATGACCTCAGCTGAGATCATGCGCCAGCAGATGCGCGTCTCCGAGCAGAGCGACGCCCGCCTTCGCAAGACGCTCATGCGCACCCTCGTCGGCCAGGTCCGTCCATGCTTCATGCGCGCCCGCAATTGACACGGGTTGTGACGTAACAATCGCCACTCGAAATGCAGGTGGGGAGAAGAGCGGAGACGATCATCCTTCCGCTCGAGCTGCTGCGGCAGCTGAAGCTGCCCGACTTCGCCGACGGCGGCGAGCACCACCAGTGGCAGCTCCGCCAGCTCAGGCTCCTCGAGGCCGGCCTCGTCCTGCACAGCTCCGTCCCGCTCGACCACCGACACAGCGCCTTCGTGCTCCGGTTCCGAGAGGTCGTTCAGGCCGCGGAGAGCCGCGCGATCGACACCGGCAAGGCCTCGGACGCCATGCGCGCGCTCTGCGATGCCGTGCTCGCGCTAGCATGGCGCTCCGCGCCCTCCAGTGAGGCGTC
Source organism: Poa pratensis (assembly GCA_947311845.1). Lineage (NCBI taxonomy): Eukaryota > Viridiplantae > Streptophyta > Magnoliopsida > Poales > Poaceae > Poa > Poa pratensis. Next base: position 648,489 of record CAMZMU010000117.1, on the reverse strand, counting down.
CCACTGGGCCGACGGGTACCCTCTCAACGTGCTCCTCTACGTCTCCCTCCTCCAGGCCGTCTTCGACCTCCGGGACGAGACCGTCGTGCTCGACGAGGTGGACGAGCTGCTGGAGCTGATAAAGAGGACATGGATGACGCTCGGCATCAACCGGATGGTGCACAATGCGTGCTTCGCCTGGGTCCTCTTCCAGCAGTACGTGGCCACCGGGCAGGTCGAGCCTGACCTCGCCGGGGCGGCGCTCGCGATGCTCACGGAGGTGGCGGCCGACGCGAAGCAGGGGAACCCGCCGCGTGACGCCGTGTACGCGCGGGTGCTCTCGACCGCTCTCGGCACGATACGCGACTGGTCCGAGAAGCGCCTCCTCGACTACCACGAGACGTACGCCAAGTACGGCATCGGCCGAACCAGCACGACCGCCATGGACAGTGCTCTGTCCCTGGCGCTCGCCGCCGGCAAGATCATCGCCGAGAGTGTGCCTGGCATGGGCATCAGCGCAGCGCACATGGATCACGAAGGCGGCGGCGTAGGGAGCTTCGCTGGTGACCGCGTTGACTACTACGTGCGCTGCTCCATGAGAAGCGCGTTCACCAAGGTGCTCGAGAACGGGCTCGGGCAGGAAGACGACATGATCACCGGCCGCGAGGCCGACGACCCCAGCGAGATCCTGACACAGCTCGCCAAGGACACGAAGGAGCTGGCTGTGTCGGAGCGCGAGAGCTTCAGCCCGACGCTGAGTCGCTGGCACCCGTTCCCAGCCGCGGTCGCGGCGGCGACCTTGCACGGCTGCTTCGGCGTCGTGCTGAAGCAGTACGTGGCAAAGGCCATCTGCCTGACCGACGAGCTGGTGCGCGTGCTGCACGCGGCCGGCAGGCTCGAGAAGGCGCTGGTGCAGGTTGTGATGGAGGACGTTGCCGACAGCGACGACGGCGGCAGGTCGGTGGTGCGGGAGGTGACGCCCTACGACGTGAAGTCCGTCGTGGTGGGCTTCCTTCGGACGTGGATCGAGGAGCGGCTCCGGGTCGCCAAGGAGTGCGTTGTCAGAGCCAAAGACACCGAGGTGAACAAAAGTTCTTGGCCGCACATTTGGTTCATCGATCAGACATGTCTATGATCCCAGCAAAAAAAAATCCCAAACATGGTCGCTCATGGCAATCTCCATTATTGTTTTGCAGAGCTGGATCGCGAGGTCGAAGAATGAGCCGTACGCGCAGTCAGCGGTGGAGCTTATGAAGCTAGGCAAGGCCACCATGGACGAGTTCTTCGCGATCCCGGTGAGCGCGAGGGATGACATGGTGCAGGACCTCGCCGACGGCCTCGGCGCCGTCTTCCAGGACTACATCTCCTTCCTCGCCTCTTGCGGCAACAAGCAGAGCTACCTCCCGCCGCTGCCGGCGCTGACTCGCTGCAACCAGGATTCGACGATAAAGCGGCTGTGGAAGCGGGCGGCGGTGACGCCGTGCCGGGCGCCCGTGACGGGGCCGCGCGGCGGCAGCGTGTACCACTGCGGCCAGAGCGCGTCCGCGGCCGGCGGGCACAACCCGCGGCCGTCCACCAGCCGTGGCACGCAGCGGCTCTACGTCCGGCTCAACACGCTCCACTACGTCCTCAGCCACGTCCAGGCGCTCGACAAGTCGCTCTCCTTCTTCTCCTCTGCCAGCGGCTGCGGCTCGCCGTCCGCCGCGAACCGCCTCCTCGCGGCCCCGTCCTGCCACTTCGACCACGCTCGCGCGGCGGCGCAATCGGCGATCACCCACGTCGCCGAGGTCGCCGCATACCGGCTCATCTTCTTCGACTCGCACCAGTCCTTTTACGACGGGCTCTACGCCGGCGGTGTCACGGACGCGCGCATCCGCCCGGCGCTCCGCACGCTGAAGCAGAACCTGTCGCTCCTCCTCTCCGTGCTCGTAGATCGCGCGCAGCCGGTGGCCGTGCGGGAGGTGATGAAGGCATCGTTACAGGCATTCCTCACCGTCCTGCTCGCCGGCGGCAACCACCGGAGCTTCACGCGGGAGGATCACGTCATGATAGAAGAAGACCTGCGCAGCCTGAAGCGGGCCTTCTGCACGCGCGGCGAGGGCCTGGTGACGGAGGACGTGGTGGAGAGCGAGGCGGAGGGCGTCGTCGCGCTCATGGGCCAGACCGTGGAGCGGCTGGTGGAAGAGCTGAGCATCGTGACGATGCCGACGACGTGCGGGGGATCGCCGCGGGCCGGGCAGAAGCTGGCGATGCCGACGACGACGAGACGCTGGAGCAGGACGGACCCGGACACGATCGTGCGCGTGCTCTGCCACCGTGACGACGAGGCCGCCAGCCACTTCCTGAAGCGCGCGTTCCAGCTGCCCAAGAGGCACCGGTGACCGTAGCCTCCGCAACCATTGCAGGCAGAGCAATAATACGTATATTAATCAACAAGAGGGAATGGATTATGTGTGTTGGAACAAAATAATTAACCGCTTGAAGCATCTACCAAAAACTGTTTAGTTTTTCAAACAGCAGAGGGGAGAGAAGGTCAGTGCCTGACGTCTGAAAATTCGGCTCTCTCTCTTGTACTGTAGTACTGTGTAGATGTAATGCATTATATCAGAGGGAAATAGAAAATTAGGTCTCTAACTTCACAATTCAGAAATGCAACTATCATGTGAGCTACACAGAAATGCTTTGTATGTACTAATTATCATGGTTACCATGTTGCATTGCTCGAAAATAATATTGTGAGCTTCCCCGAATAAGTACAGAAATTCAGAAAAGGAAAGGCAGGCACAGGCACAATTCAGACAGCCACAGCCACCTCTGTCCTTAAGAATAATCCGTAAGAAAAGTCCCCGTAAGTGTAGCATTACTCGAGAATATAATACAACTTACTGACGGTGTCACAAAAATACCATACTGCAAAATAACATGCTTACAACACATAACTTGAACATCACTTGTTTAACAGTCTCATACACTCTGCATCTTCTCAATACCCAGCTCTTTCTAAGCCTATAGCTGCGAGACACAAACCCAGCTGCAGCTCACCTTTTAACGGAGTACAAAAATTCTGCAAATTATCGTCAGAGAAGCTTAATAATCATCACAATAGCTTAAATTCTGCACAATAAAATGTATAGTTGTTTTCCACTGCAGATGTTAATGCATAATGTCAGATGGAAATAGAAACTTACTCCTAACCTCGCAATCCAAATACTGCAACTATCATTTCGGCCATATATGATGTCAGATAGAACCACGGTTCTAAAAAAAAATGTCAGATAGAACATAAAATTGGTGGTCCGAGCTCCCCTGAATAAGAGAAATTCAGAGCACAAAAGATGCAGGTGTCTGAACATTATGCTCTTTTTGTTGTAGTGCAGATAATAGATGCATAGTGTCAGAATTTGAGGGAAATATCTGATTAGATCACTAACCTCGCAATCCGGATAATGCAACTATCATGTGGGCTACACAGATATTGTTTGTATGTACAGATTATCATGATGACCAGGTTGCCTAAATCCAGAATTGAGCTCTGAGCTTCTCCGAATTAAGTACAGATAAAGTTCAGAAATGAAAAACAGATGCCGGCACAATTCAGAAGGGGGAGACGACGAACTAAGATGCAGCACATCATCATATTGACAGAGGGGGGAATCAATGATAATACATCATATTGACAATGCCACAAAAACATCATACTATAGAATGACATGTTTACACAACAAATAAAAGAATACCAAGTTCATCACTTGTTTTAACACTCTCACACGCACTCTGTATCTTCTTCCCAATTCCCAGCTCTTTCTAGATGGGACATGGGAGGCGCACACACACACTGAGCAGCAGTTCACCATTTCTGCTCCTGCCCAAACCTGCTCCTGGTCTTCATAAACCCCCCTCTTGTAACGGAATCATCACCGCTGCTGTTCCAGTAGGCGCCCACGGTGCCCAGGATGGGCATGTCGTCGGGGATGGGCTCGGGGACCTCGACCTCATCGGCGACGAGTTGGCGGACGAAATCTTGATGTCCTCCACGGTCAGGGCGCCCAGGATGGGCCGGTCCTCGCGGCTGATTGGCGAGTAGGACCGCACCGAGTTGCTCCTGCTCTCCGGTGTGCCCGTGGAGCCCAGCCACGTCGAGAGGCTCGCGTCCACCGACGCCTCCTGCTTGCTCGGCGTGCTCGGCGTGTAGTGGTCCGCGCTCACCGCCGGCCGCTCCTTCTTGTTGGGGGTGTAGTCGTAGAGCGTGTCGGTTGGCCGGTTCTCTTGCCCCAGCGTGACGAGGTTCTCCTTGTCCGAGCTCTTCGGCGCGGCGGCGGCGCGGGGCTTGGCGGCGTCCTTCCACTCGGAGAAATTCTCCAGCGAGCCGAGCACGGGCTGGGCGCGCGCCGGCGCGGCCGCTGGCTCTGGCTTGCCGGCGCCGTCCTTGGCCCTGGGCACCACGGGGAGCAGGAAGAGCGACTCGCACGCCTCCTCCTCGCCGCGCGCGATGCCCAGGAGCCCGCCGCCATGGTCCTCCTCGTCGTCGATCGCGTCGATCCCGTCCTCGTACTCCTCCTCCCCATCCTCGTACTCGTCCTCGTCGTCCGAGTAGTACTCCTCGTCACTGTCGTCGTCGCCGGCTGCGGCGGCGGCGCAGTTGCCGTACCTGTGGTTGAGCGGGAACGCCTCGGACTTGGCGCAGTCGGGCCAAGCATCCACGCCGCCGCCTCCTCGCCCTTGTCGCTGCCCACCGCCGGATCGGCCTCCTCCTCCTCCACCTCGCCCTCTGGGATCGCGGGCGGCTCGTAGGCGATCACGGTGGAGTCGAAGGTCACCTTCTTCTTCACGATGGTGAGGCACATGTCGTCGGTGGAATCCCTAACCACACAAAGCAAAACCCCAAAATCAAACCCAAATTCAGGATGCAGATCGTCACGCCGGTAGCACTAGTAGCGATCTGAGCGGACGGACCTGAGCTCGAGGAGCGTGGAGAGGAGGGGCGCGGCGGCGGAGACGGCCTCGGCATCGCGCTCGGCCTTGCGGGGCGAGGAGCGGGCGCGGGCGTTGGGGGAGGAGTGCGCGGGGGAGCGCTGCCTGCGGCGGCGGTGGCGGCGCTCCTTGGACTTGGCGCCCCCGAAGCAGCCGAGGAAGCAGCCCATGGTCGGTGGTCGGCGGCGGAGGCAGTGGTGAGGCAGCGGTGGAGAGAGCTAGTGGTGAAGGAGAAGGAGGCGTCGCGGCATTTGGGGGAGAAGAAGATTGGGAAAAGGAGTAGTAGTAACGGTCGTGTTGACCCAGCCAGCTGGCATGTGACCGTTGGATGGCCGGAGCGGACGGACGGCGAGGAAGAGCCCTGGTGGGTCCTTTCGCCAAGAGGAATCCAAGGCCGCTTTGTTTGTTTTCCCAGGTGATTCCGGGTTGGCAAAAATAAAAGAAGTGAATTTTTTTTGAGAAACACGGTACAACACAAACGCTCACATACACGTGCACACACTCACCCCTATGAACGCACACACGCACACCCTACCCCTATGAGCACCTCCGTAATACCGAGCCGGCGGGTCGAGTCTTGAGATTGACGAAGTCACCACGGGCGCCTCGCTGTCGACGGGAACGTCGCCTCCCACTGAAGAATATTCCGCCTAAATGAGAAACACCAACGTCAAACCTGGGGTTTGAACTCTGGTGGGCTGGGGGTACAACCACCCTCCTAACCATCTTACCATAGGCAAGTTCTCAAAAAATAAAAGAAGTGAATTTTTGTCCTAAAATATCTCTCTTTCCTGAAGTACAAAATTTAGGTTATACTAACCCGTTTATTTTATTGCGAAAATGTTCCCCTCATGAGTTTACATAAACTTGACTAAATACATGGAAGAAATAATTTACTCATAAAGTAACTTATGGCAACTCCAACGCATCGACACATTTCGTTTGCCCGCTTCTGTTTTCATCCGCGTGAGCAGAAACCACGACCCAACGCAGCGAAGAATTTGCGCTGCGTGTCCACTTGGTATCCGTGCAGACCCATTTCCTGCCCTAATTTGGACCGGGCTTGCGTCCCCACGGACAGAAGACGAACAGGCTGCCAACACCTATCAAACCCTACTCCCCCGCCGCGCAATGCCGATACAATATACATGGGAGGGGAAACACGACAACAAGGTCGGCTCCTCGTTGGGGGCAGCGTCGCGCAACCCTGTTCCAGGCGACTTCGACGGAGGCTGGGCCGCAACAACAGCTCCCATACCTCCCGGCGGCCTGCTGCAAGTGGTACTGGGACAAAGTCATCCTAGTGCCATGATCCGATGTGCACCTCGCGGACGGCTGACATTTGAACTGATAGAGGATTCCGGCGCGAGCTGTCCCGACGATCAGTGGGTCACGGGCTGAGATTCGCCGCCGCCGGGACCAGCTTCCATAGGACCTCCTCCACGACCCGACATTCACCGAGGACTCGCCAAACTAGGAAACTTGGTTGGCCGACGAGCATGACCAGAGGCGGCGGTCGTACTTCCGTGGCCCTGCTCCCTATCATGCCCCACCGCCTACACCACCGCGCGGTCGTGATGTACCACACCGCGCTCTCGACGGCTGACGTGTTGCACCTGCTTCACCACTACCTTGCGCCACCACTACCGCCAGCCCACCCGTGAAGGAGGAGGTGCTCGAGGAGGACGACACTGAGCTCCAGCAAGTCCTCCAGGAGTCCGTCTACACTGCCGAGATTGACGAGTTGGTGCGCCGGGACAGACTCGGCAGGGTCCTTCACGACTCGGTAATGGAGGTCACGCCGCCGTAGCAACCGGAGCCAGAGTACCCTTGGGACGACGACCCCGTGGGTCAGAGGTGGGTGTAGACGTCCACATACACCGCGACGCAGGGGCGATGGAGGCAGATAAGGAGAACGGAGGGCCATCTACGCCACCGTCACCAGCACCTTGGGCAAGGCCACCACCGCATATGTGGATGGCTCCATCGTACATCGACCTCGTCAACAACGGCGACGAGGAATAGTCCTCCGGTGGCCACCCTCGTTTTAGTTTATTTATGCTTTTTTTATTATTATTATGTAACGGCCTTTCCTGCATGCACTATGTATATATTTTAAATCTTAAAAAAACCTAGAATGCTTCCCCGTGCATCGGAGGGCCGGCGGATAGGGGGGCAGACATTTGGTGTCCATCCGGCAACCAAAACAGATAAATAAACGAAGATGTTTGGTTTCCGTTTGTGTCAGCCGGTTGGAGTTGACCTTAGCTTAGAACATGGACTGTTCATTATGCTGTCAATGCGTAACATAGAAATATTTAACTATTTAACAATGTACAAGTATATGATATGCAGTTTGAACTTGGAACATTCAGTGGATATTAGTTGCTGTAAGAAGCAGTGTGTGGTGACAGAGGAACATCAGCTTGTTAAAATGCCAGAGGGGCAGATACTATTGACAAAAACCAATTACAATTCCGGCCGTGCAAATAACACAATACAATTGTTCTGATGATTCAAAGAACATTTCGCTCATCACGTATAACATTACTAGTCAGGAAAAGCAAGGCTGCTGTTGCGCGCACCGCAATCCAAAAATAAACCAGAGAAAGGCTTCCTCCCTTCCCTGGTGTCTTTTTCACCTTTCTAACTGCACTGCTGTGTGGCAATATCTCCGAATTCTAAAATAACTTCCTGCTATTGGCAAATCTCTCCGGTCCTTCCTCGGTCGTGGAGATGGTTGCCATTCGCCCGTTACTTGCACTATAAGAGATAACTTGAGCCTGTTTGAGTGCACCTTTTTCTATACAAGAACTGTTAGGCCAACGCGCAACATTAAGATGCAGCTCTTGCTAAACAATCCTACTCTCCACCTGCGCAAGATGCATCGGAGATTCAGCCCTGCGGTATTTACATGACTGAGCATATGCAAGTATCCAAATATTCATCATCCGAGTCGCTTGAATCACTGCAGATTATGAAGAAGATGGCAGTGCAATTAGGTGATGAAAGCAATAGAAGCAGTGTGAGCAAGACTTTCTTCAACTACCAATATGATGAAAGGTCAACATAACTATTCAACTATGAACGGTCTTTTAGAGCTATATATCTGGTTTATTTCAAAGAACTTAAATACTTCCTCCGTCCTAGTTTATAGGGCACAATTTCAAAAACAATTTGTCCCACCTCTTAGGCACAATTGCATTTAATTCCCTCTCTATGAGTGGGTGGTTGCCTCTCCCACCAATGCATGCAAGACTTTACCTCCAATCAATTAGCACCTTGGTCCAAGAGATTTGCAAATTGAGCCTTACAAACTAGTACGGAGGGAGTACCATCAATCCCATACTAGCACCAAGAAATAGAACAAGATTATCGATAAACATATATCGTCACGCCCTATGTGGATTGCAGCCTGAGGGCAGAGCCAGGATTTGAACTCTGCCGGTGCAAAAATTTAAGTCCCAAAAAAATTTAGGCAGAGATACAAGTCTATTCAACATAAAAGGATCGGGATCCATGAGATACAACGACCACGAAAAGCATAAAAGACATGGAAACCACTAATATGGACTCCTGCCACTAACCACTCATGGATTGCAGATCTGAAGTGTAAAGCGATACCAGAAAAAAGACAACTCGAGGTACTTGAAGTTTTTGCAAAATCATACAAGTAGAAACCACATGATGGTGTACAAAATTGGTACAACGATCCACGATAGAAATTAAAGTCCACTGTAAAATTAAACTTGTAAAAAAATGCAAACTACATATCTTCAATTTCTAAAGCTTATGAAAGGTATCACTTGTTTACAAATATGAAATAATTTGACCACTGCTGGATTTAATAGTAAACAGATCTATAAGATCTAAAATAGCAACAGACGAAAAACTCTAGGCAGGTGAAACAAATATCTTTAGACAAAGGGTCATATGTCAACAAGTTTCATGGGGTATATGTAATGCTGTTTCAATCATCCTTCCATATCAAACTATGACTTGTAAGAACAGAACCTAGAGTTCGCTTAATAGTTAAACTCATCCAACAAAGACGTATGGTGCCATCATCGGCCTACCGGACTGTGACTGCGAAGAATGTAACCTAGTGTTTGCTTAAATTACTCTCAAAGTAACAGAGCTTAGCTTAGATGTCAAACAGAGACAGTTACAGACAAAAGCTGCATGTGGGGATGGTCCACACAATAGGTAGTTCAACAGATGATAAAATTATCACACTACTCTTCAAAACAGACTTTCACTTCTCAGTATAGTTCTATAGTCAACCCCAAAATCACCTCTTCATTTTTAGCGGTCCCATCCAAAATTCTGGTGATATATTTAGAACATATTAAACTAGGACGTCAAACAGAAACATTCATGTCATCATAGTCTAATCCCAACAGGCTGCTAATCAGAATTGTATGTAATTCTGCTCACCTATTCTTATGTGCAAGGTACAGCTTTAGAATACCTCTACAAGAATATTAAAGCTTTAGTATGCAAGAAAAACTAATCTAATTAGTAGACCTTGCAGCTTATAACAGAATATGAATCCATAAGATGATACTGTAAGTCTTAGGACAAGTTTTATAACCACTGATATTATAAAGTAAAACAAATAACTATGCTATATTGCGTAATTCTCCACACTAGTGTTTCATTGTTAGGCACATGTCAAGAATTCTATAACTGTCCACACTAGTGTTTCATTGTTAGGCACATATGTCATGAATTTTAAACGTTTAAGCTACTCTATGTCATGACCTTTGTTTACAACATGGTAATTAGGGTACCCAAAGACCGAAGATAGGGCACTAACCCTGAATAATCAGTAACAGGGGTCATCCCTGAGATGGATGAGAGTCTTTGAGCCATAGAGGACCCTATAGCGGGTTGGCGCTGGGCTACGACTTTAGATTAATAGTCTACTTGATCAATTTACTGAATATAATCACAAGTATCGACATTATTTGGCAGGATTCTATGTTACTTTTGGATCAACGTTTATTAGTTGAAAAAAGGGGAATCAGGTTTCCAGTTAGTTACTGCTAATTGGCAGTAACTTGTGCAGCCCCACCCCCACATGCATTAATAATAAATATATTCTGAGAGAACCAGAAGGTTCAATTCATCTAAATTTGTCTAATCGAATGCTGTGATTAGAATCATATGCAAAGTGGCAATTAGCATAACAGCTCACGGTGTAGCAGAAGAGCATATGCAAAGTGGCAATGCCTCAATACACAGCTCTTAATAGATGGCAATTAGTACTGACTGCTACCGAGGCACTAGAAAATAAAGCAACATTTTCGACTGTCATGCATTATTTCATTTGCAATCGAGCATCCTCAACATCCAAACAAGGATGCGCACATGTGCATTTGGGCAACTCTGGTCAGCTGCCTAAGATTTTATGCAATCTTTAGTAAAGCCAACTCTCACTTAATTTTATGACACCACAAAACGACGATAATAACATGTTTGTTTGCCAAAACAAGTTCACGACGAGCTGAACGTGAACTAATAGCTCGGGTTCAGGATGAACTTAAACGGATTTATAGCTCCACGAAGTTCCCTAGGCATTGACCCAACTTACTCGATTTAGAAGTGAAGAAAGCCGCAAGGCCCAATAATTCAGTTCACCAAGCTGATATCGGCAGATTGCGACACATGGGATGGATCATATGCTCTAGCATGATATCCTGCCGGAATACATATCATCTGATAACCAAACCTTGTATGGCAATACTTGCAGCAATCATTCCGCCCTTTCCTGCTCGACAAGAATACGGCCAATTTGTCTAGCCAAACAAGGAAACATTGCACAGGACTCATGGGCGTCCATCCTAATTAAACCTATAATAGAGGATACCAAAGTAACTCCGGCATGGGGTGCACCCATCTAATGTAATGCAAATCGAGGAATCACAGCTGCGCGGATAAGGACGCGTGGAGGTGAGGGTAGTTGTGTGGAGGATGTGATGTTTTACCTGGGCTGGAACTCGAGGACCTCGACGAGCTTCTTCCCGTGGGTGTCCTTCCACTGCACGCGCCGCTTGGGCCGCTTCGGCTGCCCCTTGCGCGCCGTGCCGCCCTCTGGCCGCCGCGGCGGTAGCAGCGCCCTGCGCTCGCCCGCGTCCGCCGCCGTGGCCGCGGGGGCGGAGGACGTCCTGGAGACCGCGGGCGCGGCGGCCAGGCTCTTGCCCCCGCCGTTGCAGGAGTTACTCCGGAAGGCTCGGCGATCCATCGCCCGGTGGCAGCATCCACCCCGCGAGGGTCGGCCGATTCGCGGCGGCGGCTCTAAATCCCCGAATTGGATCCGAAATGGCCGAGCTTATGGACAGAGACAAAACGAATGGAAAGCGATAGAGGAATCAGGCAAGGGACAATCAGCCAAGGGAATCTAGGGAGATAAGGCAGGCGCCCAAACGTACCGAATTCGGCGCGGAATCCAAGGGGAATTTCCGGATCGAGAGCCTCGGGGGCAAAAGGAGGGGATGTGGATTCGGCGGCGGAATCACTGGGTTGGATTGGGTGATTGGACGGAAGAGGAATCGATCGTGGCGGGGGTGGCGAATCCGGCGAGCGGGGAGGGTGTAGGCACGGCAAACTCGCGCGCCTCCGGCTCGTCTCTTCCTCGGGGCCCAAACCAATAAGTAATACTCCATTTTTCTTCTTCCCCCCACCCCCGCGTCAAGATTTGAAACATTTTTGTTTCTATGGATTTCTTTTTTTGTGTGTATATAAGTAATTATTATTGCGAAAAACAATATGTATATATATATAACCCAACATTTACATCTGAACTACTCCTAAGTTTCTTTCCTCGCCACACATGTTTTTTTCAAGATGCCCAGCCTCTGCATCGAATAGATGCATACGGCTTTCATTTCCCTCACCACACATGTACTTATATAAACGTAATAATGTGTTTGGAAATAGGACACAAATATGGAGAATGTGGATCGAATGTTTCTCAGTATGAAAATAGGTACAAATATGGCGAAGCAATTGACAGATGTCCTATAATGAGTCAACTATACAATGTAGCGATATAATGCATGATAATTTCAAGTTCGGTTATGATACATTTGACCACTTTGATAGTTATTTTAGGTTTTATAATTAGCATATCTGGCTGGAATTGGTTAAATTGGCTAACATAACGGATATATCCATTTTGCTTCAGAATTCAACACCATGTTTGTATTTGTAAAACGAATTCAGATGTTCTCCGCGTCCATTTCCACTTTTTCGGCATATTCGGATCCTTCCACTTCCATTTTCTATTACTGAAATACGAATGCCGGGTATATTTGGATTATCCACTACCAATTCCCACCCCTAGCCAATAGAGGCAAATCGTAAAAAGTGTCGAATAAGTAGACGAGAGCAGGAAAAAAACAAAGTCCTTCTTTCCCCTCCTCCACCATGTCAAGATTTAGAAGAGTTCTTGTTTCTAGGGATGTCTTTTTATATATGCAAAATCCAGCATGTGCATCTGATATATTAACAAACGAGCAGCATGCTGCAATCACGCTCGTGATTGTGGCACCCATGTATTGATTGCGATAACAGCGACCGAACTATAGACATCTCTCATGGACCTACGTGCCTGTGACGCTATTGTTCGTCCGATGGAAATCGGACGCTGTTTGTTCACACGCACCTTGAACTGCGTCGGCCGACTTCCCGTGTAAGAAGATGTAGCCTTTTCTTTTTAGCAAAGTCTAAGTCATAGCTGTCATCGTCAACATGATTTGGCCATTAAAATGGGTACTACATCAATGTGTGTATGAAGAAATCCAGCGGCAAAGCTTCTCGAGGATAATTATTAAAGAAATCTGCCCACAGAGAAGCGGTCTTTTGTTGCGAAGCTAGAGCCCGGACTCAGCATATGGCTTAATTTTAGTGTAGAGTCACTGTGATTTCCCTTCATAAAACGATAAGGTGCTTGATCCAAACTCAGGGAGCTGGATAGTGTGGGTCAATTCATCACGGACCATTTGGAAAGCCACGTTTGAGAGAATAAGAAGAATAGCGCATGCTTACCTAATTTTTCCACGAAAATGATGTCATGGTGCCAAGTCATGGAAAAATGGTGGGCAGTATCGGGCAAAAACTTGGGATTTCTTATATCCGAGACTCCAATCAGACCTGAAGAAGACTGCTTATTAATAGGTAACTTTTCTTTACACATAAAAAAGGACTGCTATTTGAGGGAATGCACCATGGGCCATATAGCTTGCTTTTCTAATTCCAACCAACTATGATATCATTTCAAATCCGCGATGTCAAATACATGTGTGCTTTTACTAGTTTTTGAAAATTTTCTTTTTGGTTTATGTTTGTACACAAAGGATTGGCCAAAAACCCGCGTGCCAATTGACCACGCGGGTCTCAACGTGGTCCTATGCTCGCCGTGCTGGGGTTGCTCCTCCTCTAACTCCTTTAGTTGACGACGACATCTTCTGCACTCCTCCTGTAGCAACCTTTCGGACATGGACTGATCAATCAAAAGCTCTCGATTGTAATCAATGACGGCCTGGAAAAAATAGGATTGACCTAGGTGGTTGTCAAGGTCGTCTCGATCTCGATTCTTTTGGGTGTATCGCAAGTCAACAGAGACAAGAGATTCACGGCGAAGCACGGTGCAGATATGAGGTAACCAACATCGAACGAGCACTTCTAGCGGCGACATGGAGGAAAAACAACAATAAAATACACGCGAGGATACCAGAAGGCGAAAACCTAACCAAATATGTGTGATTTCCAATTTATCACACACGGTTGTAAAAACATAAAATCCGCGTCCGACACATGTCACCACGGGATCCCAGGAGGGGCATTTCTCATTGTTTTTTTAGGAGAGAGGGGCCTTTCTCATAGGCTGGCCATCCGCGATAGGCTCGCTAGAGAGGCTCATGCCTAAAACTTCCCGGCCCATTTGCGTATTATTGAGTGCTGGAACTCGAGACCCATCCAGCGGCAACACCAGGCGTAACCCGAAGAGAGCTTCCGATGTCTCAACGCCACGAGCCGGAAGGAGCGTGGAGGGAGAGACGAGAAGAGGAGAGCAGATGTGGACCAACGGCCGATGCTCCTCTTCTCCTGTGACGGCGAAGTACATGGGTGATTGGTAGTTGCGGTGAGAGCGGCTTCAACAGTACAACTGCTTATATCCTTCTAGTTTTATGATACTTTGTATATGTATCAACTATGTATGCTTACTGTTATTATGAATACTCCCTCCGATTTGTTTTTTTTTGTCTCTAGGGAACAGCGTAATAATAAGTACAAATCCTTTTTTTTCCATATATATTAAACCAATAAAGAGTACACTATTACAATTTAGAAGTGAGTACAAGTAATGTATGGGCAACGTCGTAAAAAACAGTTATAGGCTTCCAGAGAGGCTCAGGCCTCAAATTTGCCCGTTTACCTATCGAGTAAACGGGCCTGAGGGCCTGAGGCCTAGTCCTAAACGACCCGTTTCCCAGAGAAGCTTCCCTGTCGCGTGTGTCTCTCACCAGAGAAAATTGCACATAACACCAACCTTTGGTACAAAAGTTGCACAAAACACAGAAATCAAACAACTTTTGCAGCTAGCCCCATTTCTTCGTCTAATAAGTTGCATATAGCCCAAAACGTTGATTTAGAGCCTTAACACGTATCTTACATGTGTGGTCATGACCATTATACCGTATTTTTACACCATGTGCCATAATTATATGACAATCCACATCATCTATATTATTTAAATAGCTGAATCTAATATATGGCTAAAATTAAAATAGGGAGAGGGATGTACGTACTTAATACAATATACGGTAGTACATGTAAGGAAAAAATTCGTGGCCAAAACACATATACATATACGATGTTTGGTATTTTTTTATTTTATGTCGTACCATAGTCGACGTCTTTTTAAATTATCATATAATTATGATATACGTTATAAAATACTGTATAATGATCATGGCCCACATGTCAGATACTTGTTAAGCTTTTAAATCAATGTTTTGGGCTAGATGCAACTTATTAGACGAAAAACTGGGGCTAGCTGCAAAAGGTGTTTGATTTCTGTGTTCTATGCAACACTTGCACCAAAGGTTGGTGTTATGTGCAATTTGCTCCTCTCACCACGAGCCGGAGAGCAGAGGAGAGATCATCCAACCAAAACCCCAATCCCCGCAGCCACCGCACCCCGGCGACGGCGAGCCAACCACCGCCTCCCCCGCCGGATTCTCGCTTCCCCGCAGCGCCCGGATTCTCCGCTCCGACAGGTTCGCCCCTCCCCTCTCCCCGTAACCTCGTTCCTCTTCATCGCCTTCGCTCCCGCCCGAGGACGCTCGATGCGGCGCGAACCTCCCGCTCACGCGTTCGCCGCTCGGGGGGGACGGCTTCGTGTAGCTCCGGTGTGTTAATATTTATTGCGAGCTGGGGATGTCCGGCCCTGACGCCTCTCGCCGTGGCGACTCAAAACATATTTACGCCGCGGCATTCTGACATCTCTGCCGGTGCGATGCGCAGGAAGGGGAGAGCCACTCGGTGCGGCGGACCGCTCGATTTCCACACTTTGGCCCTGTGATTATGCTCCTCCTGAATCAGATAGCGTCGTAAGCAGATTCCCGCTCCTCTGCTGGCCCTGAGGGAGGGACAGGCAGGATGGGTAGCAGAGCGCAGGGTTCCGAGACGGCTGCCCGCACCAGGCCTCTGAGCATCCAGGAGATCTTGCTGCGCCGTCAGAAGAAGGCCGAAGCTAAGAAGGCCAAGGAAGAGCTCCAGGACAGCGAGAAGGGTAAGCCGAAACACTCAGAATCGGGAAAAGGACACAAGAGCATAAAGGATCTCAAGGATGTGCCTGTGGAGGGTTCCAGAAAGGAGAGCATTAGAGATGCACCAAGGGAGGACTCCTCCAAGAAGGATGATGTGAGACATATGTCGTCTAAGGAAGGGAGTAAAAAGGATAGAACCAAACATGCTCCAAGGGAGGTCAGTAATAAGAAGGAGAACTTGAAAGATAGGGCGAAAGATGGTTCCAAGGTGGATGTCTTGAAAGGTGCACCAAGGAAGGATGCACCGAAGAAGGGCTCCAAGAAAGAGAGGTCATCCGTGCGAGATGATGGTCAGTCAGCTGGCAAAGACAAAGACACTCATGGTCCGCATAAAGTTAGCGCGGGCATGAGAGGCCGGCCTGCTGAAAGCAAAGATGGAAACCATGGTGAAGCCAGAGAAAGAAATGGTGATGCAGCAAGATTTGAGTCTCTAAAGGGACCTGTGAAGAGATGGAACGGTGAACCTGTTCACAGTGATAGAATCAAGGAGAGGAGCGACAAGCTCAGGGATGAAGCAAAGAGGAAAATCCGTGGTTTTGACGATCAGAGGAGGCCAGATGTTGATCTACCGGTGTTGAAGAAACATGATTCTGCACGGTTCCAAGTTCCCAAACACTATGACAGGTTTGATGGGAGGAAAGAGTATGGAAAACCATACCATGAAGAGCCCAGGGCAAAAAGGAGAAGGTCTAGAAGCAGGGACTATGATCAAGGAAGACGCGACAGATCTTTCTCACCATCCCCAAGGGAACAAAGGCGTAGCTACCATGGACATGATCATGACAGTTACCCTCCAGCAAGGAAGTATGCTGAAAACGACAGGCATAGAACATCTGGGAATGGTGGGCACGGTGGTGGTGGGTCTTACCAGAGACACGAAAGTCCGCTTGGTGGCTACTCACCAAGGAAGAGGAAAACAGTACCACAAGATGAACAAGTGACTACCAAGATTACTCCTCCAGTTGTTCGATCCCCAGAAAAGAAACCAGACACGTGGGATAAGGCTCCTGCAGGAGCAGACCAATCTAATTTCTTCACCACTTTGCAGCCAATTGTTAGTCAAACCTCTTCCGGTTCAGTCAGTTTTAGCACACCAAAGCCGAACCCTGCCACTGCGCTTGAGGCTATATTGTCGGAGAATAGTTCGTCTATTGATTCTGTCCAGCTAACACAAGCAACACGACCACTTAGGAGGTTGCACATCGAGAATTTAACTAGTTCAGCTTCAGAGGATATGTTGATTGGTTGCTTGAATGACTTCTTGCTGTCATCTGGTGCTAGCCATATCCAGAGGTCTAAACAACCATGCCTCAGTTGTATGGTGAGTCATCTACCACCTCTCCTCTTGGTAGTTACTTTACCACATTTTCTTCGTAACATTTATCCACATCCTATGTTCCTTCAATGCAGATAAATAAGGAAAAACGTCAGGCATTTGTTGAATTTCTTACACCAGAGGATGCTACAGCTGCTCTTTCTTTCGATGGAAGATCTTTCAATGGGTCTGCCTTGAAAATTAGACGCCCCAAAGAATATATTGAAATGCCAGTAAGATCTCCATACCTTTTACATCTCTTCTTCTCAGTTGATGGGTTTACCTTTTCATTAATTGCTTGAGCGTTGATTTGATCTAGATGATTCTCAGTTTATTAAGTTTCCAGTGGTATTTGCAACAATCTGTCAGTTGTTTCATCTTTTTCCTTCTGAATTTTGGAACTTACCAGTTCAGAGAATTGCAACTTGACAAGATATTTGCCACTTCTGTTTTATATGAGCTTTCAGATTACCATTTTCCCTTTAAAGATACTGTATTGTGGGCGAAAAAACATCTTAGTATTATTGTGATTATCAGTATATGATCATTCTTCATACTGGTCCATGTGGCGCTCTAATTGCGCGACTATGAATCTCACGATGTACTATACAGCATGCTGAACACATTTTTAGGATAAAAGATACCATCGTTAATAATTTGACGTACTTATGTCTTATGTACACTGATACAGATATGCGTATCCATATCGGTGCCGCGTAGGTTGTTGTTCCACTGTGGTTTCTGTATTTTTCTGTTTGTGTTGCATGACCTATCCAGCTCTGAATGTAAATGATTAGGTGTTACTGTTGACGTGTTCCTGATATCAACTCTCCCTTGTACGGCAGGCTACTGACTGCCGGACTTAGTTTAGCATCAATCCTTCTAAACGCCTTAAACTCCCCCTAGGTTATATATAATATATGTTATATCTGCTTCCTTCTGTTTGCATTTTTAATTTCAGATGCTTTCTGCATATATGGAATTTATTGTGCAGCTAATTGACTTGCCTCAACCTGCAAATGTTATTTCCATTTTATGCTTGGATGGTTAAACACAGCCATTTCGAGCACCGCTTTTGCAAGGAATGATATGATTTCATAGGGAAGAAACTCTTTGCTCTGCTCTTACATTCTATCACTTGAAGCTGTCTAGCCACTGAAATGCTCAAGCAATGAAATCATAGCAAAAACTACATAATGCTTACATACGTCATAGTTGCTCTTTGCTTTCAGTTTTTGCATTTCCAACATTGTAGTTTGTCCATAATTTGTGTACTATCTAGGTAGCATGCTATGATTAATGTTATGGTGAACTCTTGATCCAATGATCTCATCAATTATTCCAAATAAGAATTGCATGGGTGCAAACATTATATATAGCTGCTGTTTTGGATTTACTCATGGCATATATTTCTATCCTCCGAGAAGTTTTTGTCTGACGGGCATGTTGAAATCTCTTAAATAGGGTATTATAATTGGGTGTGTCATAATTCACGTTCAGGATCGTGAAGCAAAGGAATTTTAAAGCAGGCTTCCGGATGTATTTCCTGTATTATGTGACTGCCTCTTCTTCCAAAATCCATTGGTTGCGGATTACAGTGCCGGCAGAGTGCTTATGGTGGCCAGTTCACAGATAAATAGGAAGACAGTTTGTGCAACATCCATTTACGATCTTAATTCATGACAGTATAATGCATTGTGGTAGTATGAGCTGTCAATTTTTGAACTACTCTGCATATAGTTTAATGTAACATTTAACCGTTGGCTTTACTTTCCTCTTGTCCACATATCATGTTCCTGCTTAGCATATTTCATCCAGATGCATATTTAGCCCCTCTAGTTTGTCCTAGGATTTATTTGGAATCTTTATTTTGAAAGGACCCGTTAAGTCTCTCTTTGTGTAACTGATATAGTTGGTTGTTCTCGTAATCAAAACTGAAAAGTTAATGGCAAACTGCTACAACTGAGAGATGGAAGTGGTGGGGTAATTTATGGGGTTCCTGCAGTTTGGCTTTGGCAGTAAAGAAGGCACCCATCCTAGATTACAGTGATTAAGTGTCTAGACTCTAGTGGTCGTTGGCCTTTTCATTTCTCCCTGATGCCTCTGCTCCTCACCAATATATAGCCTTGTCCAACACTTACAGTGCAAGAATGGTAGGTACAAAAATGAAACTTCGATCTATCTCACATGACACGTAAGCAAGAAGAGCAAGGAAACTAATAAATTCAGAATATAACTCAACGTTCAAGTTTTGAGCACTTGGAAGCATGGGTCACATCAACTTAGCCAGCATACTTCAGAGTTTTTCCTACTCTGCCTCTTAGGGTCATCCTAATTGTAATGATTGGTTGCTCGGGCACGGTCTTCTCCAGGTTTAATTTCGATTGATCAGGGATCAGTTAGGTCGGCCCAGAAGTTTTGTGGCTAGGTTGCAATTGTTATGGCCTTTTGCCTGTTGAGCAGAGTTGGTAGATTGCAAAACCATATCAGCGTTTGCCAATGCCAGCATGACTCCAAACTGGGGGATACAACATAGAACCATGTGAACAGCCCACACTATATTTCCCTCTTAGGAATATGAATTGAAATCCAATAGAAGGACCAAATATATCCAAGTTAATAAGTAACCGATCTACAGTATTTGGGATCAAGGTGAGCCCAGGCCCCAGGGGCAACTAAAGGGACAAAATATGCCATAATCGCTGTATTTTTAAATTCTTGTTTATCCATCTCATTGTTAGAAAACTCTGTAGTAAGATCTCAAAACATGAGTTGATGGAGTTTAACCTGCATCCAGTATGATTTTGTGAGGCAAACATTAAATAGCTGCACAAATTATTTTCTGGTCGTCTCATCTGTGTTCAGGGACTATTCTCAATTTATCTTGTTTCAAATGCACTTTCCTAGTATGCTTATGAATTACGATGTCTATAAAGTTGAATATTGTAATCAGTATACTGCTCAGAACACATTCACATTTTGAGTTTTTTTTGCATAGACATTCTTTGGTATTCTTGCTGTTTGTATTCTGTAACCTCCACACCTGACATAAGTGCACGATGAATTTTAATCCATTTGACGCGTTTGAGCATTGGGAAGGGTAAAATACCCTAGTATTATTACCAGTCACTCTTAACTGTCCATAGTCTAAATGATTCATTGCTACCTAGTCATTTGTGATATGTTTGCACTTAACATAGGAAGAAAGCAAACTTGATTAACGATTATTGTGTTATACTTAATTACTTATAGTTTGAGTTTCCGCTTTCCTTCCTTAAACTATTGCTGGTATATTTTTAGCAATATCACTAAATGCAAAACATCACTCTCACATAAAGAGAGCTGAGAGTATTTAACGAGAAAGAGAAACCACATCTGTGCTTTGAGTATCAGTTAATGCAAAACATCACTCGCATAAAGAGAGCCCGGGAGTATTTTGAGTATTTAACAAGAAATCACATCTGTCTTTTAGTTGCATGCTATAAACTGCTTTGACTATCAGGATTTTAATGCGAATTGCTTATTGTATATGATTTCTGCAGCTTTGAAGTAGATTTTAGTTTCCAAAACCTTTGTTTATTACACTATTAATGTTAAGACACTGATTGTTCTCTGCAGCATGTTGCTCCAAAGAAGCCTGTAGAGGAAGAGATTAAAGTAACATCTGATGTCGTTGCAGATTCACCACACAAGGTAACTTGAAGAGTTAGAGAGGATTTTTTTTTCTGTTTTCTGCTTACCAGAATATGGGAGATTATATTTACTAAGAGATATGCGGCTAAAAAGTTTATACATTTTTTCTGGTCGATATCACACTTCTGTCCCAAAATATTTGATACATGTATCTATAACCGGTATCAGCTATTTTCAAATTCGTAGAGCACAAGAAGA
Source organism: Poa pratensis (assembly GCA_947311845.1). Classification (NCBI taxonomy): domain Eukaryota; kingdom Viridiplantae; phylum Streptophyta; class Magnoliopsida; order Poales; family Poaceae; genus Poa; species Poa pratensis. The sequence goes on along the minus strand of CAMZMU010000117.1, from coordinate 627,495 downwards.
TTTGACCGGTAATTTTTTAATGACATTCGTGTGCTGGTCTCACCTTGAAATTTTGCAGATTTTCATTGCTGGTATTTCTGGTGTTCTTTCGTCTGAGATGGTAATACAATCGTGTCCATCAGTATGTTGCTCTGCATAGAGCCGGCCATTGAGGCATACGTTCCTGACATTTGATTTCCCTTCCCACTCTTTCAGCTCATGGAGATTGTTAGTTCATTTGGCCAGTTGGCTGCATACCACTTTGTTTGTAATGAGGACCTTGGTGGGCGACGTGCATTTCTTGAGGTATGGAACTCCTGTTGCACCAAAACTAGAGCTTATGATATAAATATAAAATCCGAATACTCATCTGTGATCAATTTGATGGAACAGTACATGGATCACTCCATTACAAACAAGGCATGTGCTGGCCTCAACGGGATGAAGCTTGGTGGGTGCATCTAACCGCTGTTCAGGTGTTTCCTAATCCTCTTGAGGTACAACCATTTTCATGCCCAATCATGCCGTGTCTTTTACCCATTTCATTATTTGTATCAAGTCATATGCTGCTGCATTACGTTGCAGGTTTGCAATGAAGCTTCGCCATTTTATGGTATTCCTGACAATGCCAAAGCGCTTCTTGAAGAACCAACAAAGGTCCTGCAACTAAAAATGTGGTATGGCACAGTTTTATCCCAGTTTGATTATGGTTTCCTTGTAAAATAAACAACCTTTTCACATCAAAACAGTGGTTACCTATTTTTCTCCTTACTAGCTTGACACCGTCATTAATACCAACCATCAATTTTATTTCCATCTGTGAGCTATTCACCATGCCATAAATTAAAATGATATAGCAGTACTCCGTTCCTCACACTAATCTATGATATTGTAGTAGTTATAAACACAACTGCACAAGTATCAACTCATTTTTCACATTCTGAACACTTGTGAGTCGTTGACAAACATGCAATATATGTAGGTTGACCGAGAAGAGTATTTGCTACTTTCAAAACCTGAGCTGGAAGAAATATTGGAAGACGTACGCCTGGAGTGTGCAAGGTATGTAACATTCTGTTACTTTTTCATGTTTTACTTAGTGTTTTGGCTAGTAGCTTACTCTATGCACGAGATTGGCAGGTTTGGAGCAGTCAAATCCATTAATATTGTAGAGTATCCTGCTAGCAGTGGCAGCACTACTGAGGATACCGTAGTTGAGCCCAAAGATGCACCAGTCAAGCTTGAGCCCACTGAATGTTGTGCCGATGATAACTGTGCGGGGACTGAAACAGATTGCTCTTTACCAACTAAGAGCATATCAGTTCCTTCTGACCCTATGGAAATTGCAGGTGTAGACCCTATTTCTGAGGGCAAGGATCACAAAGAGCTTGACACGCTTTGTGAGCGTGATGCACCTGCCGTGGCAGACCAGTATACCGTCCGAGATGACATCCATGCCAGAGCTGCTGACCCCACATTGGATCAACAAACGGAGGCTGGTCATGTGGATTCTACGCAGGCTGGTCATGTGGATTCTGTGCAGGCTGATCAAGATGCTACTGCAGTGGGTGACATCGATGCCAGAGCTGCAGCCCTGAGATTGGATCAACAAACGGAGGCCGGTCATGTGGATTCTATGCAGGCTGATCAACATGCTACTGCAGTGGACATCCATGCTAGAGCTACTGACACCACACTGGATCAACAAACGGAGGTCGATATGGATTCTATTCAGGCTGATCAAGATGCTACCGCATTGGGTGACATCCATGCTGCAGCTGCTGACCCCACACTGGATCAACAAACGGAGGCCGATCATATGGATCCTATGCAGGCTGATCATCATGCTGCTGCAGTGGTCGATGGTAGTGCAGAGATCTGTACTTCTGCTACACCTGAAGATGTTGTGCAGAGACCTGAAACCAAGAATGAACAAGATGATTTTAGTGAAACTGGCGCAGAGAAATTACCTGTGGTTGACACCACCATAGGCGATGCTTCGGTTTCGGGCACCGTCGTGCTGGAAGCTGGCTCTGTGCTGGTAGAGTTCATGCGGAAGGAGGCTGCATGCATGGCCGCACATTCTTTACATGGACGGAGTTTTGGCGACAGGATTGTGTCTGCTGGATACGCGCCGCATGGTCTCTACTTGCAGATGTACCCGAGGTGATTTCTGCTGTGGCTAGATCCTGATGTTCTGATGACACCTGATGCTTGCGCATATAACAGAAACACGGGCATGTGTTGTAATTTTGAGATTCCGGATGGATGGTTAGTTATTTCTGTCAACTGTCAAGTAGCTTTCCGTCAGGATGATGTTGGGAGGAAATTTAGGATATCCACTGTGCAAGTCTTTTGGGCTGAACTTGCAACATGTATTTTTTTGTGATCCCTTGTAATCTTTGTCGACTTAGATTTCATGGATGTGAAACCTTTTTTTTTTCATAGCAGTAGGAATATAATGTAAAAGAAAAACAGTTTCTAGGTACATTTACTAATAAGTAGCTTCTTTTTTAGAAATTATCGTTTTCGCTGAAATCTGGTTGTAATCTAAGAGGAGACGCACATATATTCTGCAATCTTTAGTTGCCTGTTTGGATGTTTGTATTCTGTCCTGGAACTCGATGTTTGTATTCAGCCTTGGAATTCGATATTTGCACTGTTGTGCAGGTTTGAATACCTTTATTTGCTCAAGCTGAGTGGGTAGGTTTGTGCCGTGGAGATTTCGTGCTCCTGGGCACCAATGGATATATTTGGGATATTTTTCAGAATTTTTTGAAACTCGTAAATATTGTTTTCATTTTTTTTGTCAAAAATAAACTTTAAATACTTTGTATTCTGGCTACACAAAATGACAAAAGTACGGATCTGATTATGCTTATTTCAAATCTCTAAATTTATTAGATTTTTCATTTTTGTGTAGCCCCGAATACAATGTATTTGAAGTTGATTTTTCATTTTTGTGTAGCCCTGAATACGCCATTACTATATCCCTGGATGTTTTTAAGTTTTTTGTCAGGAACTATGATGTAATAATGAGATTTAATCATATTGTGTTGCATTGGGGCATAAGGGTGTGTTGCGCTCGAAATGCGCGTGTCACACGAACATTCTCAAATATGATTCTAGATAGTCACATTTTTATTGCATATTTTATTAATGAGAAATTTTGCAAGAAATTGAATTTCAAATGCAAAAAAAAAATGTTGTACCCAAATAACATGTTAATAGGAAGGAAGTTGAGACATGAGTTTCGTCTACGAAATCTCCCTATTTCGTCTCTTCGGGTGGCGAAAATTTGGATTCCACCAAATCCAGGAACGACTGTTTTGTACTCCCTCCGTTTCAAAATAGATGACTTTCATCTGTCCAAAAGTGGATGTATCTATACACGTAACATGTCTAGATACATCCACTTTTGGACAAATGGAAGTCATCTATTTTGGAACGGAGGGAGTATTATGTAATTCCTTAGATCAGACATATATATTTGCAAACACCGTACAGAAAGGTAAAAATGATAAAAACCATGCTAATGGACTAGAATGTTGTACCCAACACACCAAGAAGGTTCATTGTTCGTCCGAGACTTTCAACAGGATTCTTTGGGTACATGGACTAGAATGTATGAAGCAGTACCGATTCACACAGACGCATTAGTAGCAAGCAGTTTCTAGAGTGGAGCGGCACAAGCTAACATATATTTTCAACATTAGGTTAGAGCATATGCCATCCAACATATCTCCGTCCTCATAAAGCATTGACAAACTGCAATCCAACATATTTAAAAAAAGGGTGGTACTGATTCAAATAGCCAAACACACCAAGCATGGATTCAAATTACCTTAACAAGCAGTACTGATTCACAAAGACGCATTGGTAGCAAGCGGTTCCTAGAGCGGAGCTACACAAGCTTTCAAATAGGTTCAACACTAGGTTAGAGCATATGCATCCTCTTTCCATTTAGAGAATACATTTTGGCCCAGCAGAAACAGCTCTCGGTCTTCCGGGGACACATCTCCGTCCTCATAAAGCAGTGACCAACTCAACACTAGTTTAGACAGATTGCCACCTCTTTACATTTACGGAAGACATTGCCCGGCACAAACAGCTCTCGGTCTTCCGGGGACAAATCTAACATCTCATAGAGCAGTGACCAACTGTCATTCAACATACTTCCAAAAAAAAAGGGGGAGTTAGTTTACTGAACTTTCATTAAACCAGCATAACCCCAAAAATGTAGTTTGTAAATGTGTACAAACCTGTTTGAACCACGTTTATCATTAGTATCATCAGTATTATGCCTACAAAATCAACAAAGAATTTTTTTTAACATCATATAGCTGAATTGGATTAGTCAATGAGAGAGGTCGGTTCAACGAGGTCTCTGCTGCCTCAGCACCACAAAATAGCCTAAGCTTTCACCTCTAGGCCTTGTTTCGGAACATATTACAACATTGATACAAAACATGTCAATAGGGCTGGAATCTGATAATTAAATTTTCAAATGAAGTGATTTGAGTTGTTGGAATGAGCTCTGAAGTTTCAGATACCGTGCAATCATTCCCTTTTGGAGCATCCAAAACAACGAAGGAACATCACTCTCCCTCCTCTCAACTACATATGCATCATCATGTAAATTTCTTATGCTTTTATGTAGGTCATCCAAGCATCTCAGTTGATCAAATTGTTGCCTCTTTAAATCCTGTTGGTTTTCAGTAACCATGGCATCCAATTCCACATTCTTACTGATTTTAGTAACCATGGAATGAGGAAGATGATAAAAACCATGCGAACTGTGTGGGCAACAAGACAGATGGTAAGTGCACACGTGTCCAGCGTAGTATCATTGCTTGTTGGCCACAGGGAGAATCATTCACAAATGCAAAGCACCAAGAGCATCAGAAAGATAGAAATATACCAAAGAAAACCTAGTAGGAAAACCTCAAATACTGTTTGTCATCCAAGATCATACATACCCATCAAATCAGACAGGAATGTAGGACAGGACAGTGAGAGGACAATCATGCATGATAAAAATTCAACCAGAGAAGCCACAATATGTAAATACTGCAAGTCCAGAAATACCAACCTAGTTGTCCCAGAGTACCCCAGGAATTCAAGAACTTTGTTCATTGGTACAAATGCAGTCAATTTGCGGCGTCGGAAGTTCACTCCAACAAAGTTCCCATCAAAATCAACAAGGGGCCATCCACTCAGATCAGCCTAGCACAAACTTGAAGTGACAATGAAGGAAGTTGCAAAAGAAAATGGGTTTGACAATGTCTGAAACTGATAGTTCAGTTTGTATAAGCGACAGGTTAAGCCATATTATTTCTGCCATGCAGAGAACTAAAGGAAAAAAATCAAAGGCTCACCGTGTTCATTTTACATGTGGAGAGCATAAGCTCACGGATGTTATCACTTGCAGGGCCAACCACTGTCGCGTTTGTGAACTTCAACATGCCCGAGCCGAAACAACGCCCCACAGCTACCACCTTACTATTGGACTCAAATTGCACGGGATGGCTTGCACTGAGATGTGCTTCCTGAAAGCCATGTGCACGCCTGATGTGCACAACAGCAAGATCATACTTGAAATCGCAATGGTGTAACCAGCCAATGACAACTCGGTCACTGGGAAGACGCACTTTAATCTGCACCGATCAAGCAAGAATTAATAGGTGATCAGCAGCATCATGGTATATTGATAAGAAAGGAAATCAAAGAAGTACAGGGGAAGTTGGAAGCACCAACCGTCAGGTTATCAGTGATCCCATCATGTGAAGATCCAACTAGATTAGCTGAAGTCAGAATACTTGTGGTATCGGAACATAAGTTCTCGATTAATATCCCCGTGCATTCAAATACAACCGCATCTCCTATAATATAATGATAATAGTTTCGATCATAATTGCTGAATACATGTATGGAAAATAGTGGGCGTGCGACATATAATTACCATTGAATGAAGCAAGGGCGACAACACTTTCTGATATTTGTGACTCAATCTGTTTGGTTAGTTCACTCGAGGAACTTTTGCAGGATTTAACCAAGTTAGCGGATTCATCTCCAAAGGTAATATCTGGATGGATGGGTCCTAGTTGATTAAATAAACATGGTGTGAGTGCTACAACGTACAATTTGGCTGTGTAAATACTTGCAGGAAAATAAATGGACGAAGAATCAGTGACTCACTTTGTGTAAGTACTGTTTTCATAGTGTTTTTCTTTTTATTCAGGTATCCTATGTCCGTGCCTCTTCCCTTGCCCTTGGTTTTCTGCATCTTCCCAACCTTGTAGTCGGTAAAGCAATCCAAATGCCTTTACAAGAAAAGCAAACTATGGTTGTGAAAGCTGTACACTATATTGACATTATGATGTACTCCGTATAAGCCAGGCTGGTATATTTTATCACGGTGTAATTTCACGAAAAAAGGGCAAAAGTGGTGAACGAATAATGCAAGCCATGTGCAGAAAAAGAACCCTAGTGACCATCAAACGCCTCAACTAACCTGAACAGGAAGTGCAAAACTGATGAATCATGGATTTATCTCGTCAAGTTAAGAGATCCAAAGGAACAACCATGAAAATCTTGCCAAGGTGCCTTTGCCCATCTTATATAACAAGGCAAGGCTCTGTAAGACGGTCGATCATGCCCTAAATTTCGTAAAGATTTTTAGGGTTGGGGTATTTAGAGATTGTGGCAGAGGTTAACTTGCTCCGGCGGGCTGACCAGCGGTGGCGGCGTGGTGGCAGGGGCGGCGGGCGGGGTTTCGAGCGAGGAGGCGGGAGGAAGGAGGCGGGCCGCCGGGCCGGCACTGTCGAGCAGGTGGCGGTGTTGGAAGAGGAGCACTGTAAACCAAGGAAACCAAAGTACAGCCGACTGTCTTCGTGGAGAACTGCCGTTTTAGCGTTTTCTTTTTGAGTCGGGCCAAGGAAACCCTAAGCAAACCTTTCCAAATTCTTAACCCAAACTCTAATGGAGAGACATGCCGCCATTGGGTCGGCGACGGCTCTGCGGAGCACGGTGGCCGACGACGGGGCTCCAGTAGAAGAGAAGAGAGTACCACAGAGCGGCGGGGTGCAATCGGCGACGGGCAGAGTAGCCTCGCGCGCCGACGGGTCTCGTGTCCAAGGCAAGTGGATGACGAAGACTAGCGGCGCACAAGCAGTCGCATCGTTGACGGCTCTGCCTCCGCCTCCGCGCCACAGAAGAGTGTCCGGATACTGGGCTCTGATCAGAGAGCAGAGGAGGACGAACAGCGGCGCCGCACAACCGGCTGCATCGTCGCCGGCTCCACCGATCAGAGTTGGAAACGAAGCGAAGGGGATGACGAAGAGCGCCGACACACAGGTCGACGCATCATCGAAGGCTCCGGCTCCGTCTCGGCGCCAGAGCAGAGCTACCATGTCCTGCAATGGGCCTCTGATCCAAGACGAGAGGATGCCAAAGAGCGGCGGCGCACAAGCGGGCACATCGTCGACGGCTATGCCTCCACCTCCACGCCGGGGGAAAGTAGCCTTGCTCCCCAACGGGCTTCCCGTAGACGGCGTGGCACGCGCCGACGTCATCGAATACTACACGCATCGCGACGGATCCATCTACAGAAGCACGGATTACTTGGCCAACCTTTATCGTCTCCATGATACCAGTGAAAGTACGTAAAGTCTTTTCTTCTTCCTTGCTTAATCTGATCAGCTATATGTGGGGAGATTTTGCAACTACACATCAAATGTGCAAACGGTTAGTTATCTCATCCTCATCACTCAAAGTCAAAACACATTGGAAATTTAAATAATATTGATTTCCTCTGATTGTTTGTCTGTTGCCCATGAATGAATTTATTATGTGACGGAAACTGCATAAATTGTCCATACTGTGCTTATAAGATGATCTTTTGAACCAAATTGTGATTATGGTTTACTGCATTTGTAGTATGCTAGTTCAGCATTATCATATTTAAGTTACCATTCCTATTGGGGTTACAAATTTTCTAATGCATGTACACTGTTCCTATTGATGGTGGATCAGCTGGGCTGGAGGCAATGATGTAGTCGGAGCCAACGGACAATTGCTCGCCGAACTGGATTTGCTGTGGAAGACACGGCCCTTGCACCATGATGCAAATATTCTCACTGAAACTGGCAGATGCAAAAAATCTGCAATCTGTAGTTGCCTGTTTGGTTGTTTGTATTATGTCCTGGAACTCGATGTTTGTATTCAGCCTTGGAATTCGATATTTGCATTGTGCAGGTCTGAATACCACGAATGCGCCCGGAGGCCAACCGACTTGTCCATTGCTGTCCAATACACTATTGCGCCCGGAGGTTACACATCGCGGAGGTTCTGGTGTGCGAAACTTTATTTGCTCAAGCTGAATATGTGCAGGTTTGTGGACACGCTTCGCTCCAAGGGATTTGATGCTTCTACATGAATTTGAAGTTTTCTTGTAGTAGTGCTCCTCCAGTTAGGTTTTTTGTTTTTATATATTGTAAAAATGCCGTTTGTAGCCCGCGCACCCCCCATATGTAATCGGAACGGCCTTTTGGCCTAATATTAATATATGAACTTATAAGACGAAATGAGTCTCGCGCGTTGGGCTGTCACGCAAACGCGCGGATAAGGGCGGTCATTTCCTGTCCGTCTGTCAGCCCAAAAAATGTGTCCATTTTAATCCGTTTAGGTCGGCGCATTGCAAACGGTAATACCAAAAAAAACGGTGCATGAAACAAAAACACCCTAGTACAGCAACGCAATTAATGCTGGCCATGACTAGTTGATGCTGGGCGCAAAAGTCGTTGCAGGGATAGGCGTTGACTAACCGATCCGAGCTGCATCGGACATATACTCCCTCGGTTTCAAATTAATTGACTTCCATTTGTGCATATATGGATGCATCTAAACATGTTACGCGTATAGATACATCCACATGTGGACAAATTGAATTCAATTAATTTGAAACGGAGGGAGTAGGAAGCAGTGCATGCATTGGATGCTTTTCCCATGTGGGTGTCGTCTCTTGGAGAGCAATAAAGGATGCGTTCTGCCGCTGGCCTCAACTCCTCCAGCTACTTCGCCGTCAGGTCCTCCCGTCCACGTCCGGCCTGGCGGATGTCCAAGCGGCAGCCGGGGCGAGCACGGTGTCGGCGAGGTGAGGTCCCTCTTGCATTCTTTTTCCTTTCCTTTTGTGCTTTCCTACTGCTATTTTCTTCGTGTGTGCTCTCCATTTGGTATCCCTCGCCCCACCCTCTTCACCTTGCGACCTCATCGGCCGCCGCCCCTACTTCGCCGCGTGGGCGGCATCACCTAGCAGGCAACGCTAGCCTGTATTTTTTTTATGTTGTGACTCAACTGTGAAAAATGTCCATAATTTGCGGAAAAAGTCATTTGAGCTCCCGAGTTCCAGTATTCCCTTCGTGTTAAAATTTTCAAAAAAAATATTTAGAATTTTTAAAATAAATTGGAAATAATTCTGGATCTAGTTCATGACGTAGCCTACAAATGTACAAAAAATTGCAACTGAATTTTTTTGTATTATGTGCTATATAAAAATCTTTAAAAATTAGAGATTTGAAACACTATACTTAGATCTGTATATTTGTCTTTTTTGTGTAGCTCAAAATACAAAGTATTTCTAATTGAAATTTTGCAAGATTTTAGAATACATAGTTGAGAATATCCATGATTTTTTCACATTTTTTTGAAACTTTTAAATATTATTTTTGAATTTTTAAAAACAGAGGAAGCATTGGAGCTCGGGAGTAAGAAATCTCCACTCTGTCAAAAATAAACTTTTTTGCTACTTTTATGTATTGAAAGTTGTCCTCTCGTTACACTCTTGTGTTCCTCTGGAGCAACTATACAGCCTTGCACTAAATTATTTTTCAGTTTAGTTTTAATACACATGCCATACCTTCATGTGAGATTTTATGAGAAAACATGTTTATGTGAGATTCAAGATGTGTTTCATGTGGTGTTGAATTGTCCGCTCTGGCTAACTCAAAACTCGCTCATAATAGCGGAAAGAGGGCCGCGCCCGGTTTTTAGTTACTTAGGCAAACAAAATATGGATTGTCTAATGCTCAGTCAACTCCGATTAACTAAAACTGTCAATTGCACATAATTTGAATCTCTTGTGCAACTCTCAGTCTATCACGGATCACGGCGCAAATCCAACGACAAAGAAAGTGACTGAGATTTAGTTTTATTCTCAGCCGACTTAAAATTAGCGAAACCCTTTTTTATGCTTTCTTATTGCTACTGCACGCTAATAAGTAGTACTATAGACGATTTGTTGTTGAACAAATGTATTCCAGATCAAAAGGGTCTCCCAAATGAACTTAGATTCTAGCATACAATGGTTGGTTGTAGCAACCATAGAATCACATTCGTATTATTTGTCATTTAAATTTATGCTTGGAATGGCTTGCCTTCTTTTTATTTTTGGTGTAGCTTTTGAAATGCCAAAAGACTAACAGGAACGCTAGTGCAAAGGAACTACTACCTCCGTTTCAATGAATAAGGCGCACACTTTTCAAGATGAACTTTGACCGAACAATTTGAGCAAAAATTTCTTGATTATATTCTACATAATTAGTACCGTTGAATTCATATTGAAAAGCACTTTCTAATGATGCTAATTTTATACCAATAATTTTTATATATTTGGATTAATTCTTGGTCAAAGAAAAAACATGCAAAACTAGGACGCCTTACTTATTGGAATGGAGGGAGTAGCGAATTTGTAGTTTGAGCATTATAGTTTCCTTTTTGAAATCAATATATATTTGGTCTAGGCTAACCAACGAAAAAATAGCGTGCTATCAAAAATAGCGTGGCCTTTCTCCAGAAGCTATAGAAGATATAGCGGGATATAGCGAAGTTACACGAAAAATAGCGTGATGAAAAAATGGTGAGAAATACCCCAAATATTAAGGACTTCAGGCTTTTCAACACTAAAAATTTGTCCAAAAGCAGCAATAGTGCAATACATGCATAACCAGGTAAGGTAACCATATTCAAATGTCAAGGCCAAATCCATGACACAAATACAAATACGAGGCTTAAATCCATGTTCAAACTTTGCTGCGATTTCTTCCTTTGCATCCAAAAATGCGCCATAGATGAATCCCATAGCTGGTACATCACTGTCCATTCTCCTTAGCAAAATAGCCAACGGCTCAAAGAACTTCACAGCAACAGCAGCACTAGCACTTTCTCCTTGTACTGTTGATGCTGTGCTTGACACACCAACACCTACAATTGGACAGCAAGATCAGTTACAAATTAAGACATGAGTAGCTGACTGAATTCATCAAGGACAGCAAGAAATAGGGGACTAGCTAGTACTAGTTTACTAGCAGTTTACGAACTAGAACTAGCAGTTTACAAGTATCTACTGACTGAATCAAGTAACGTTGCTATGTAGTCTACAAATTACACTGACTGAACTAGCACTAGCAGTTTACATTGCTGTTTAGTCTACAAATTACAAGTAGCTACTGACTGAATCAAGGTCCATCGAGCTCTTACCTTGTTGTGGTTGAGCTGCCGACATCTTGAGGAAGACGACGCCACCGCTCCGAGTCGAGCTTGAGGAAGACGACGCCGCCGCTGCGAGACTGTGAGTCGAGCTTGAGGATTGAGGAAGCACCGAAGCAGAGCACCGACGCTACCGCTGCGAGGAGCTTGAGGAAGACTAGGAGTCGCCGCCGCCGCCGCCGCCGCCCTTAGCTGGACGGAAGAGCTCGGTGCAGCTGGGCGCTGCCGCCGCCGGAGGAAGACAAGCTGGGCGCTGCCGCCGCCGCCAGCCTCTATCTGGAGGATTAGGTTAGGTTCGATGTGGAGCTGTGGACTGGAGTGGTGGACGAGTGAGCTAGGTGCCTGGGTTGACTAGGTTGGACGCGCTATTTTCCAGTTATTTTTAGCGTCGCTACAACGTTACGAAGTTTAGCGTGATTTAGCGCGCTAAAAACGCCATTAGCGCTGTAGCGGCAACTTTTGTCAAATATAGCGTAGCCCCTAAAATTAAGCTATAGCGTGCTAATAACGACGAAATAGCGCGCTATTTTTTTCGATGAGGCTAACCCTTTGTTTTGGACATACAATCAAGATGGATCTAGTGGCGGGCGCGCTGCAGGCCCTTCTCCCCAAGCTAGCCCAGCTGATGGGCGACGAATACAAGCTGCAAGGAGCCGTCAAGGACAGAATCCGGTACCTACATCGGGAGCTCGGGAGCATGCAAGTAGCCTTAGAAAAGGTGTCGGATGTGCCGGCGGAGCAGCTGGATCCGCAGGTCAAGCTGTGGGCGAGGAGCCTGAGGGACATGTCATACCACATCCAGGACACCGTCGATTCGTACATGATTCGTGTTGATTCTGCTGCTGGATCTTCCACGGCAGCATGCTGCGTCGTCAATGTCGGGAGCATACTGCCACGGACATGCAAGGCTCGCCACGACATCGCCACAGAGATCGAGCGCATCAAGAAGGAGGTTGCGGAGGTATGCAGCCGTCGCGAGAGGTACACCGTTGACGGGTTGGCAGTCCCAGCCCCATCCGATCCCCGCTTGCTAGCTCTGTACGAAGACAAGGAAAGGCTTGTTGGCATCAACAGTTCACTAGTAGAGAACCCACCTCTAGTACCGGTTGTAAATGGCCTTTAGTACCGGCCACACAACCGGTACTAAAGGGTCGGCACTAAAGGGGTAACCCTTTAGTACCGGCACCTAAATAAAACCGGTACTAAAGGGTCTCCACGTGGGCGCACAGGCGAGCTCGACCCTGAGGACCTTTAGTACCGGTTTTTCATACAAACCGGTACTAAAGGTTCCTGCTTTTTTTGCTTATTATTTCAGGGGGGTTTTGGTTTTTTTTCTTTTCGATTATTTTTCGGGGTTTAGGGTTTCTGTTTTTTTCCTTTTCGCTCATTTTTCAGGGTTTCGGAGGAGATCGCGTATAAAGTACTCACTACACATATAAAGTAGTCATTATACACATACAAAGTACTCTCGTCACATATAAATTTAAGTACTCCTAATTAATTACAATGGAGCCGGTTCCCTTGTAGCATCGACTGCCGGCGGTTCCCTTGTAGCATCGACTGCAGGGGGTGGAGGTGGTTTTTCGTCAAAATAGAATTCACCGTGTTCATCTATGACATGTGTAAGTAAGAATCCCGCCAATTCCTCCGCAATAGCTTTTACGCAGTTGCGTGGTAGGAGCTGGCTCCGCTTGTTTGACATCTTTAAAAGAAGGAAATAAAATCAGCTATGATCGAATCTAAACACAATTGATGCATGGTGGCAAAATAAAAGTTGTGTATGATGTTCACGTACCTCTCGATTTCTTACACTCTTGACTCTCTCATTGACCTTCGTGTGAATGTACTCGCAAACGTAGTATCCACATAGTTCTGTCCCCTGTGGTTGTCGCAGACACCACTATATATACAAGAATATAATTTAATCAAATAATAATCAAGAGAATGATAATGGTATTAGAAAGATACACGTAGTAGTACTTACGTTGTTAGACTCGAACTCCAGCTTTTCTGGCCATACACCGCGTTCTTCCGCTTTGAACTTTCTGTAAACCCTGTCCGGAAAAGAAAATGAATTGAGTAGTTATTACTTATACTTTTGATATCCGGAAATGAACGAAAGAGACTGATATAGTGCGATTGAAATTACCTCTTGAGCATTAGACGCACGCTTTTGTATTCATTTTGATCTTTCCTTAGTGAGTCCCAGACTTCAACTTCTCCTTCCTCGAGTCTAATGATTAGCAGAATGTAGTGGAACCTGCGCACGTTTATATACGCAGGTATTCAGAACTTATCGATTACACTTTATATCGGGGAAGCAAAATAGAATGTGTAGAAGACGGTAAAACTCACCCGAAGTTGTAAGGAAATAGTATTTCCTTTTTGGTACTTTGTCGCTTAAAGAACGTTAGCAAAACGTCCTCTGTGTTCACGGGATTTTCATCCACGGTCTTGACATGAACTTTATCCGGGTCAATGAAACCAATGTCCCAGATTCCTTCGAGTCTGCATTCACGTATCTTCATTCTGCATAATTAGCGTACAAAGAATTTTGTGACGATAATTACAAGCAATGAACGAGAGCTTATAACTATAGATAATTAAATTACACGAATAAATTACTTACAGACAATAGCAGCTGATGAGAGATTTGTCGAGAGCACGCTGATTGTACATCTGAAAAAGTTCTCGGAACTCGACATGCACATAATATTCTCGGAAGTAGTGTTGTTCCTTAACCGCCGCCATGAGATAAAATTTCCCTTCTTTTGCGGCGGTCATGTACCAGCGATTCAAATTCCATAACTGTGTTGTTAGCTGGCTCGGATTTTCCACCATAGGCAGCCCGAGTTCAAAATCAAATCGTGGGGCAATCTCCGCCATGGGGTAACCTGAGTCGCCAAGGACAACTTCTCCATGCTCGATTTCCCGAGTTTCAGAAGGTACAATGAGCGGGGCGAGCGATTGTGCTTCTTGTTCTCCGAGTTGGGCAACTCCTTTCCCGCACAATTTCTCTTGCTCATTCTGCGAGGAAAGTACCTTGTCAATACCTCGCTCGTAGTCTGAAATGGGCGGAGGTGGAGGGTCATATAGGTTGTCAACGGTTTGATCTTTTACCTCATTTGGTATAGTCTTCAGAAGTTCCTTTATGGGGTCAAGTCTTGCCTCCACTCTTTCCTTCTTTTTCTGCTCAAAAAAGGCTCTCGACCCTTCACGTAGGCTCTCAGCTATTTCCTGCTGAGTCATCTCAGAAGTTAACTTCTCAGGAGCCTTGACTTCCTTGGGGTTCTCAGGAGCCCGTACACTTTTTCCACGTTTCTTGACAGGGGTGGACGACGGGAACAGCTTCCGCTTTGTCAAGTTACTAGTGGGCGCATCAGTCGGTTGACGGGACAACGCGGGAGATGGACTCGCGGCGGGATCCCAAACTTCGTGGGGGGGAGGCGGGTGGACTTTGATGTGGTGAATGTCTAACGGGAGGAGTCGATGGCCTTGGCTCCGAGTCTGGAAACTTGATGTATTTCTTCTTCCATAGAACCATACCAAACTCAACTTCTCCCAATGTCTTCTCGCCTTCAGCTCCAGGAAATTCAAGACGTATTGCGTTGAATCCCGGCATAACTTTCGTGACCCCGACACGAGAAAATCCAGGCGGAATCACACCAAAATGGAAGGTTTCTCCAGGTTGATGTCGTAAAGCATAGCCAGTCGCCACCGGACAAGTAATGTTCATCATCGGCGCATGTAACTCACAATTTGTCTTCTCCGTGATATCATCCACGGGGTAGTGAGCCGCCGATGGTTCAGCAACTGGTTCATCAACTGCAGGATCTTGTAGCTGCGTGGAACCCACGCTGCTTTTCCGCTGAGATGGGCAGGCATCGCCTGCAGGATCTTCTACCACTAGTACAGAAAAGCTATTCTGTGGCGCACCATTTTTCTATTCTGTGGCGCATGGGTGGTGCGCCACAGAATAGTCGCCACTAAATAAGCTATTCTGTGGCGCACACCAGGTGCGCCACAGAATAGTGGCTATTCTGTGGCGCACCCCACTCACCATGCGCCACAGAATAGGGTGCGCCACAGAATAGTTCTGGGTGCGCCACAGAATTACTGTGCCGTATTGTACCCGTATATTACCAGAATACAAATACCAGTATAATACCAGAATACATGTATATTTCATATTTACACAGATATAACAGAAACAGGGATATATTTTCACAGATACATATATCAAAACAAACACATTACTAATATATGTCTCATCACAAGTTGATACAAAAGTGCCGAAGTTTTACACAAGTGTTGAGATATATACAAAAGTTAATCGATCGTTGCACACGTTACAAATGAAGTGTTCACCGCCTACACTAGGATCGAATAGATTACATCTCGGCGTTGACGGTGAGCAAAAGCGGGAGCACGACGATCTCATGTAGCGAGCGGTGCGAGCGGCGCCGGGAATGGTTTGCCGTCTTTCTTCGTCATCCACGCCCTGTTGTCCTTCTGCAACTTTAGGCGTTCTTCGATTTCTCTCTGATGCAACCCTGTAGATGGAGATAGATATATATATTGGTTAATAATATCAATAGAGTATGCATGCATGATTTATTCATCTAAGTGGATAAAATAGAGTATGTATGTGTGCATGTGTAAGGTTTTCTTTTATAATACATCCTATCTACCTCGTCGGGAGCAATGGAAGGTCCCCCCTGCTGTGATAACATTTCCGACGATGACTTCCGATAACTTGGTCTTGATGCATTGGAAGTCTTTTCTAAGATCCATATCGGACTTGCGTCTGTCATATTCGACCCATGTTTGTAAAGCAGATGGCAAACCACATTGCGCTCCATCTCGGATAATCATGTTAATATGACGGAGGGCGTAGAAGGCATCCATCTCGCTGCCCGACTGCTCCTTGAGGCAAGAGAACTCGGTGATATGCTTGAACCGGCGCAACTTATTATCAATTAATTGTGGTTGCACGGTGCTTTCGAAGACGCCTCCCTTTTGGTGGTAGCCGTGAAGAGCTTGATTGAGGACAGCAATTATGTTGGCATACCTTTTCGTAGTACTACTACCTGAGTCAAAATAAGTGGCATGGTAATGGCTCGGGTGTAGGATGATGAGGACGCAGTACTTGTCCCTGCTCAACACAATTTAAATGAGATGATGATCAGAAACATGCATGCATTGAACTCGGAAAGGCACAAGATACGGCGGCGAGCGGATGTGTACTTACTCGGGAAAGAAAGGCACAAGAAGGCAATTCTTTTGCTGGTTTTGCAACATGAACCTCTCGAGGTACTCAACTGCGCTGGTCCGTGTCACAGATCCTTGCACCAGCTGGCTGTCACGCATGTAGTAGGGATCCGCTACCGCGACGTGCGAGAGATTATCTCTGTGGATAGTCATGGCCTCATTGAGCGCGTATAGGCGGACCAAGTTATAGTTGAGCCGCTGCTGGTTAAATAGATTGAACACGTCCTCGTATGCTACTAAGAACAGATCCGCGGGGTGTTCACCGACGACCACCAACCCGCCTTCTTCCTTTGGCACTTGGACAGTGAACGCCGGGTAATTTGGATCCCTGTCTTTTAGAAGAAAGCCCTCTAGCATAGAGATAGAAGCGCTCAAAGAGATCATTGATGGAGTTGCGAGGTGGATCATCTCCGGAGGCACTATCGGTTTTCCAGCTTCATGAACCATGTGCGCCGATTTGTCCGGAGGGGGTGGTATGGTGTCTTCACGACCCTGGATAATCATAGGAGTTGGCTGGCTCGCAGAGGCGCCCTTTGATCCCTTTGGCATCTTAGGTGGCTGGCTCGCAGAGGCGCCCTTTGGCATCTTCTTGGGGGGCCTCCTGGGCTTATTGTTCCATGGCTGCCCACGAAGCCCCTCTGCAACCGATTTCGCAATCGTGCCAGGGGAGAAAACGCCGGTAGCCGGTTTGTCTTGAGCTGCAACGCCGGCTGCTGGAGGTGTCTCTTGAGATAAACCCTGGAAGTCCAGGCGCTGCGTGACTGCATTGAGACGAGCAGGTTGATCGGCGTGGGCACGGAAGGGTGGTTCGAGATCCACAGGACGCATGAATCCGTCGGCGTCTTCGGCGCCAGTGTTGAGGAAGCCACCGACGTCGATAAGATCATCATCGTCGTCGTCGTCGTTGCCACCAATACGTTGAGGTGCAGAGGCGTTGCCTGCTAATTGCACCGGTTGTGGTTCGGAGCCCAATTGCACCGGTTGTGGTTGAGAGCCTACCAACAGTTGCTTCTGGCGGTTGGTGGTGGTGGCGACGGCTGCAGGCTTCTTCGGGGGACGGATCGGAGCGTCCCGCCGGAACTTTGAGGTGGCGCCGGTGTTGCGTCTTGGGCCCTCATCAATAATACCCCCCCCAAGACGAATCTGGGTCTTCGGCCATAGCGAGACCCATTCGGGGCACTTTCCAAGGACCACGTGTTCATCGGCTCCTTGAGGTTGAACGGGGGGGTCCATGTTGTGATACACTTTCGGCACCGTGACTACCTTGACCTTCATAAAACCCTTGTCCACTGGAGCGTGGTGCATTAGTTCGCTGCCTGTTTTTAGGATAAGGCCCGTAGCAACTTCCTTCAACTCGTCGCCTACCCTATGCAGGAGCATGCAAGGCGTTTCCTATAATGAAATTAAGCAACATATGCATTTGTGTGATTAATACAGTCATCGATCGAAGCAGACATAGTTATACAGAAGGACATAGTTATACAGAAGACGACGCAGACTAATTAATTAGTAACCTTGGTGACGACGTCCAGCTCGGCTTCCGTCGAGACACGGGCGCCGGTGCCAGCGGCGGTGGCCGGAGTTTTCTTCTCGCGTCCCGGTGCGGTAGGCAGCGCCGGTGTGACCAAAGGGGCCATGGGCGGCGGGGTCACGATGATGTCGCTCGGCGACCGGTTCATGGTGGAGTTGCTGCCGGAGAAGCTGGGCACGTGTATCGGCCCCTGTTGACCTCCCGCCATCCAGGCAGCGAACCCCTCCACTATCTGCGGGGGCATGATCTGGTGGATGCCTTCTCGGACTAGCTTTTGCACCTCCTGCTTGTCCACGGTGTTCTTCTTCAGCTCCTCCAGCTCCGCCTTCAGCCGCTCAACCTCGGCTCTATCCTCGTTCTTGGACGTCCTCTTCCTCTTTTTCTTCTCGCCGGCGCCGTCCGAGCTGTAGTACTCCGTGAACTTCACGCTCGTACCATAGCCTGACACACGGCCAGCTGATGTCGGCGGCGCCAACTTGTCCCTTCCCTTTGCAACGTTCATCGCCCGGTTGAAAGTAGTGTCCCACACTTCCCTCTCACCCTGGGACGACGACTGGCCGGCCTCAGCCTCAGCCTTCAACTCGTCCTCCTGCACACAAAGGTGAACACACTTAGAAATTTGAGATCAACGCAATGGACTTTGAGATATCTGTGGTATTTAAATTCACTTACCAGATTTTGCTGGAATTGCTTCACATCGTCGTGATCGGTAACGAACTCCCCAGTTTCCCAGTTGAGATAGTAGCGGGACCGGACAAAGTTCCTGGTCTGCTCGTCTGTGAATTTATCCCATGGGTTGTCCAGCCCACGTTTTCTTATTTCTGCGTCCTCCTTGTCCCAAGTGGGTTGTTTGGATTTGTAACCGCCGCTTCCCAAACGGTGGTTACCTAAGTTCCTCTTCCGCATTTCCTTCCCCCACTCGGTCCATCTTGTACACACCTCAGAATTTAAAAAGTCCTTAAATACCTCGAACTCTTCTAAGGTGATGTGAGGCTCGCCTGTACTAATCTCCTCCCAGCTCTTCTTATTATGAATCTTCGCCTTCACCCGGCATTTCCAGCTGCTCAAGGCGGTGCTCATCTTCGTGGTGGCGTAATTATCCACATTTTTGGGTTTAGGGTTCGGGAAGGTGTATCGTTGGTGAACCCTCCTGAGCAGGTGTTCGAGCAAAGCCGCATTCTCTTCGCTTCTAATGTCAGACGTGTTGATCGACACGCCTTCTCGGAGGATGCACCCTAGTTGCATGCTGTACCCTCGTGCAACGTGCTTAGGCTCCAACGGCATGCCACTTGGACTGACCTCCGTGATCACGTCCGTGACATTGTCCACCGACTGCACTTTACGCGGTTTAGTCCTTGCCCTCCGCTTCTTCTTCTTCTTAGCGGCCGGGTTGCTGTCGCCGGGTTCCGTGTGGTCGCCGCCATCGGTGCGGTCATCGCCAGTGGTCGTGTGGTCGCCACCATCTCCTGAGGTGTCATCCTCACCACCTTCTTCGTGGTACTCGGGGTCGGGATCCCGGACCTCCCGTTGATGCTCCTCAGCCTCGTCGCCACTAGTGACCGCGGCTTCGTCCCTCATATCGTCGGGCCAAAAGTCCATGTTCTGTACTCTTGCTTGCTCTTCGATGCTCATGCGCTTAGAAGCGTCGCCCGACATGTTTGAACTGCATTAAAAAGAGGCAAAAAGTTAGTATGACAAATATAAGAGAAAAAAAATCACCTAACTAAGTACTAAGATACCCCGGCCCATGCATTAGTCGCAATACCCCATATGTCCTATTTTTAGCAAAGTCATGCCAAATTTCACGAAAAAATTCGGCATGACCTTTGCTAAAAAAGGGACATATGGAGTACCCGAAATTGCCGGAACGGAAGTTAATCGACGTTCCGGCAATCTCAAGGGCCTCTCGGGGGTACCTGCAAGCATTTCCAAATTTAAAAAAACACAACTCCGGCCGGCATATCCGGCCGGCATCTCCACGACACGATGGTCGGAGCCAAATCCACATCTCAATAAAAAATCCACATCTCCCGCATCGCCATCTCCACATCTCACCTGAAAGAACGCGGTGCTTCTTCTAAATTTCCTGCATACGGGAAAATAATGCATTAGTTAACTATATACAATGTTATTTGACAACAAATAATGCATTAGTTAACTATATACAATGTTAGTTTCCCTTTTATGAAGTGATCAATGAACTATATACAATGTTATTGTGCTGATTAGTAAGGAGCGCCGTTTTGTTTTGCTCCTTTCTTGCTTGTTTGATTTTTTAATGTTTATATGTAGCATGGATATTTGTTTTGCATTGCATGACCATCTGAGTGTTTCATGGAATTTAAATCGAGTCCTTTATTCTTATGTTGATGGCCAAGCACGCTAGCAATCTAACAATAAAGATTTATATCAGTAAATGACATTCAGATTTCTGAATGCAAATTATAGCGTTGGGAACCTTCCCTAGATGGAAAAAGTATAGTAGAAGGTTTCTTGCACTTAGAACCCACAAGAAATTATTTCACCACTCAAAGAACAGAGTATCAAGTCCTACAGTATTAGCCAAATACTTGATTTGTGTTCTTTAATGCGTGACACTAAATTGTGCACTTTTTCTCTGGCTTGAATGATCTAAAGATAGTTGGGTGGAACAAATAAGCATCTGACCCCATAGAGAACATTTCACCACTCAACAACTTGTTTTAGCCGTTTACTCGAGAACATTTCCTACTTTGTTTTTCTCAAGAAAACGCTGGAAACACTGCCTATTCATTAGAAGAAGGGAATTGTCGGGTTAATTACGGAAACCGGACAAAAATTCGAGAGGAGTGCCAAACTGGCAAATATCTGGCTAAGCATTTGCACAAGCACCTTCGGTGCTAGGAGGGAGAGGAGAGGAGGGGCTCACCGTGGACGTCGAGGAGGGCGGCGTCGAGGACGGCGGCGTCGAGGAGTGCGGCGTCGAGGACGGCGGCGTCGAGGAGGGCGGCGTCGAGCACGGCGGCGTCGTCGACGGCGTGGTCGAGCACGGGCACGGCGGAGGCGTCGACCACGGCGGGGCGTCGAGGACGGCGGAGTAGAGCAGAGCGGGTGCGTCGAGCACGGCGGAGGCGTCGACCACGGCGGCGTCGAGCACGGCGGCGTCGAGGACGGGCACGGCGGGCGGGTGGTCGACGGCGGGCGCGTGCGTCGTTTGAGGAAGACGAAGAAGCGCGAGATGTGAATTTGGGGGAAGAAGGCTCGCGTGCGTGTTAGAAAAACGGCTGACATTATTCTGTGGCGCATGGCTTCAAGGGTGCGCCACAGAATAACGTTATTCTGTGGCGCACGGCTGAATGGGTGCGCCACAGAATAACGTTATTCGGTGGCGCACGGCTGCAAGGGTGCGCCACAGAATAATGTGGCCACAACATTTTTTTATTTGTTTCTTCAAATTTTGTGTTTGTCTCACACACATATTATTAATACAAAAAAAATTATACCTCCTTATTCATGCAATTGTCCATGTTTTGAACACATCATACCTCTTTATTCATTCATAATCAAAATTATATCACCAACCAAATGAGGTACTGTACTATGTTTTTTGTGGGTGAAAACGTGGCGCGAAATGCGAAAACGGGTGAACGCGCCGGAAGTCCGACGGAACGTGTCCCGTCAACGGGCAGCACTTCCGTAACGGTGAAAACTGGCGAAAACTGTCGAAAACGGTGAACGCGCCGGAAGTCTCCGACGGAACGTGTCCCGTCAACGGGCAGCACTTCCGTAACGGTGAAAACTGGCGAAAACTGGCGAAAACGGTGAACGCGCCGGAAGTCCGACGGAACGTGTCCCGTCAACGGGCAGCACGTCCGTAACGGTGAAAACTGGCGAAAACGGTGAACGCGCCGGAAGTCCGACGGAACGTGTCCCGTCAACGGGAACCACGTTATTCTGCTTGTATACGTAGATATGCTTGTATATATACATCCTTATTCTGTGGCGCACCTAGCTGGTGCGCTACAGAATACGCTTATTCTGTGGCGCATGGGCATGGCTGCGCCACAGAATAAAGCCCAAAGTGACTGACCCTTGCGTGGGTGTGGGGCCCGCGCCTATTCTGTGGCGCATGGGCATAGCTGCGCCATCGTTATAGGTGCGCCACAGAAGCTTATTCTGTGGCGCACGGCTATAAGGTGCGCCACAGAATAAGCTTCCATAGAATTGGCTTTTCCTACTAGTGTACTCGCAGTTGAGATTCCCTGGTCTGGGTCATTGAGGCCAGTTGCTTCTGCACATCCTGCACCGTGCGTTCTAATGCAGTAACCCTCTCCGCCTCCCTCTTCTTACTTCTGCAATGTTTTCTATAAGTTGCAACGTCTTCCGGAAACCCTTCAAGAAAACCAACCCCGCCTCCTCTGGCTCGACATCGCCCCCAGTGTTCTTTATTCCCGAGGGCTTGTGAAAGCTCGTCGTCCTCTCTATCGGGAACAAATTTTCCCTCCTTGACTAGTGCTATGACATTTTTTATTTTTCTGATGACTCTTCTAATTTTTCTCCGCCATTTTCCCTTTGCAACAATCAGCCCTGTTTCTGGGTGCAACACTGCCCCATGCGCGAACAACCAGAACTTGGACATGTCGGGCCAGTCATCTGTCTGTGGAGGGATCCCTTGTTTTCGCAGCTCGTCTTCATAGGCTTGCCACTTAGGCAAGGCAGTCTTGTAGCCACCTGAGCCCAAATGATGGAAATATTTCTTCTTCGAGGCATTCAACTTATTTTGTGTCGATCGGGCCACAGAGACGCCCGAATTCTTATACGCCGCAAATTCAGCCCAATCATCTTTTAGCTTCTCTAGATGTCCTTTGAAAACTATATCTTTGTTCCCATATTTTCTCCACAATGTGTTCTTCCAGTTGTTGAATTGCTGGGCCATCTTGCTAAGAGTCCACTCCTTGACTTTATCCTTCATCTTCTGTGGGAGATCTGCCGGTAGGTTGAATTTAGACATCATCGAGTCCCAAAGGGTCTTTTTAATTCTTTGCTCGAGATATTTTGCGCCTATGTTGGCTTTCTTCGGCTCATTCCATTATGTCACAGTGATCGGGACCATGTTCCTTACAAAAACTCCGCACTGCCGTACATATTTATTGTAGATTCCATCGGGTTTCTCTGGTTTGCCTTTGAAGGTAACTTCGTCGATCGACAACGTTGCACCTTCCGGGAGCTTTAACCCTTGGGCCGGGCCTCGTACGGGGATTGACGACTTAGATCCAGAGGGCTGAAAGAAAAATGTTTCGTTAATAAGTGCGCATATAAATCAATTAATGCATCTAGCTATAGTGATCAACAAGACTTAATATATACCTTCTTCTTAGCTAGGGCATCGTCCGCCTTAGATCCAGACGGTTCTTCTTCGTCGTCGTCGTCATCTCTGAATTTTTCTAACTCAAGTCCCTCACCGGAGTCATTCAAACATTTCGCGCTGAATTCTTCGGCGTCTTCTCCGTCGGACGAATCTTCTCCATCGGAATATTCTCCATCGGAATTAGGTCCGGCAGCGGTGTTATATATTATTTGTTGGAGACGGTCTTCTTCCTCCAAATCTTGGACGAAGGTGGGGGCATCGTCCGCCATAGCTCAATGTCACTACAAATTTTGAAACTTAGCAATATTTCTAACTTAACAATATTTCGAACTTAACAATATTTCTAACTTAGCAATATTTGAAACTTAGCAATATTTCAAACTTAGCAATATTTCAAACTTAGCAATATTTGAAACTTAGCAATATTTGAAACTTAGCAATATTTCAAACTTTACAATATTTCTAACTTAGCAATATTTCAAACTTAGCAAAATTTCAAACTTTACAATGTTTCAAACTTTACAATGTTAAACTATATTTGAAACTTAGCAATATTTGAAATTTGCAATATTTGAAACTTTGCAATATTTCTAACTTTCAAAATTGCTAACTTTCAAAAATGCTAATTGAAACTTAGCAAGATTTGAAACTTAACAATATTAACCAAATAAAAATATTAATAATCTAAACAATATTAACCTAATAACAATATTAACTTAAAAAACAGTACTAAAAAAAGAACAATTAATATTTTTACTAATGTTGTTTTCATATTGTAATAAACTAAAAATTCTATGACTAACAGTAATAAAAATTCCTTGACTAAACATTTTGTATGACTAACAAAAAATTGCTAAAAGATTACTTCTAAATTTGCTACAAATTGCTAACACATTGCTAACACATTTTAAAAATGGGCAACAACACAATGCTATCTACAAATTTCTAAAAATGCTATCTACAAATTGCTAAAAATTGCAATCTACAAAAATATTTTCTAACACATTTTCTAAATTTGCTAACACATTTTATAAATTTGCTAACACATTTTTTAAATTTGGTAAATATTGCTAACACATTTTCTAAATTTTCTAAATTAGCTAACACACATATTGCCAATTAATCAAAACAAAATTAGTAATAAACAGTAATGAAAAATAGTAATAACAAAATTAAAAAAAAAACTTACCGGAGATATCTCCAAGAGGCGATCGATGGCGCGCGGTGGTGGAGGCCGAGGTGCGGTGTGGTGGAGGCCGGCGCCGGAGCAGCGCGGGAGGCGACGTGCGCGGTGGTGGAGGGGTGGCCGGAGCAGGGGCACGCCGTGGAGGCCGGCGCAGAGGCGGCAGAGGGCGCGCGCCGGAGCAGGGGCCGGCGTCGGAGGGGCGCGCGGTAGCAGGGCCGGGGCACACGGGCGCGTCGCCGGAGATGGCGCGGGGCGGAGGACGCGCGGCGGAGCGTCGCCGGAGATGGCGCAGGGCGGAGGAGGCGCGGCGGAGGGACGGCCGGAGCGTGGCTTCGCCGGGGAGCGTGGCGACGACGGAGGAGATCGACGCCGGGACTTGGTGATTTGGGGATCAAAGCGTCGATCCCCTGCTTTAACTGCAGGCAACAGGGCTTTAGCACCGGTTGTGTTCTACAACCGGTACTAAAGGGTCTTTAGTACCGGTTGTAGACTACAACCGGTGCTAAAGGTGCCTTTTGGGCCGCGGCGAAAATTCCCGCGCGCAGCCCAGCCCTTTAGTACCGGTTGTAGTTTACAACCGGTACTAATGGGCTTTTTGAATTTTTTTTCTCTAGTTTTTTTTCTTTCTTTTGTTTTCTGTTTTTTATATCTATTTGGTTTCTATTTTGTTTTTTTCTCTACTTTCTTCTCTACTGCCACCAGGTGATGTCGCCGCAGTAGTCACCCGACGCGGACGCCGAGATCTGAAGATGGAGGAAAGCCATATCGGCGGGGGCGACGCCCCGATTCAATCCTCTTCAGGCGAGCACGCCAACCGACGACCACCGCCGGGAGCGGGCCACACCACCTCCAGTACCTCCGCAGAAAGGTCAGAGCAAACCCAACCGCGACGAAGAGAGGAACAGAGGACACAATCTCCAAAAGCCGGCCGCCATCTTCGCAACCGTGTGAACCAAGTTACAACTCCGATGTGCGGTCAACCGTCTTATGCAGAGACGATTTAACATACAACTAGACATCTACGTTACAACTTCACTAGTTCTAAATACTGGATAGAACAAATTAAGGTACAACTTGAAATTACGATACAACACAAGTAAAACAAAGACTCTACCTATCTCCCATCAATGCCTTTTGACGAAGATTCTGTCTTCTTGCCTTCCTTGCCCTTTGACGAAGATTCTGCCTTCTTGACTTTGCCCTTGGACGAAGCTTCAGCCTTCTTGCTCAGTGTTTCAACCCTCCTTTCCTTTGACGATGGCATGAAATCGTCGTCATCATCGCTGTCAACTACCCAGAGACAGGAACGACCGTACGAATCACGGTCAGCTTCAGTTCGGTAGAACGGACTATTCGTAACTTTCCTGTCAAACTTCTCTGCAAGCGTGAGCATTTCTGCACGAATTTGGAGCGGGGTCCTATACGGAAACCCATCGCGGCATAGCTTCGCCCCGAGCAAAGCGAGATGACTCTCAGTGTGCAAAATTTCTTCAATTGGAACTACCCTACCATCTACCTTCAAATTGCTCGAAAGCCTGGCGAGATGCTCGGATGCGGAAATGTGAAACCCGGACACACACTTCTCGCAAGGACCAATACACACCATGCTTGCGCTCAAGTGAGTACCATGCCTACCTTCGACTGGGTTTTATAGAACTACCGGTGGCGGCATTTGGGGGAACGATAGCGGGAAATATTTGGGCGGGAAACGGTGGCGGGATCGAATTAAGTTGCCTACCTTCTCCAGTGGATCAGGAAGAAGCACACGGATCGTGTGTTTCCTTCCAGCGATTGGGAGCCGTTGGATCAAGCGGTGTGTTTCTTTCGAGCGCTTGTGAGCCCTTGGATCAGGAAGAAGCACACGGATCGTGTGTTTCCTTCCAGCGCTTGGGAGCCGTTGGATCAAGCGGTGTGTTTCTTTTAAGTGCTTGTGAGACGTTGGATCAGGGGTGAGCCCGACTTTAGTCCCGGTTGGTGTTACCAACCGGTACTAAAGAAGCACACGGATCGTGTGTTTCTTTCAAGCGCTCGTGAGACGTTGGATCAGAGGTGTGTTTCTTTTAAGTGCTTGTGAGACGTTGGATCAGGGGTGAGCCCGACTTTAGTCCCGGTTGGTGTTACCAACCGGTACTAAAGAAGCACACGGATCGTGTGTTTCTTTCAAGCGCTCGTGAGACGTTGGATCAGAGGTGTGTGATTGTGAGCTGTTGGATCAGCAGTATCACGACCACTTCGTGAGCCACATGACCCTATATATAGCCCACCTCCCGGAATTCCAGCGTCACTCACTCACTCACACAAAACATTCCATCGTCACTCGGAGAGGCATCTTTGGGCAACCAGCGGCAAGACGTCTCTGATGACCTGCGACCGTTCCAAACGGTTGCAGATCATCAGAGATGTCTTGCCGGACGGTTGTAGATCATCAGAGACGTCTTACCTCTGCTTGGATCGAAGTGGCGCTCAAACACAAAACATTCGGGTTTCCTAGCTATGCCCGACACTGAATGCAACGACATTCGACCGTGAATCAGTGTCGGGCTGTAGCTAGGAGAAACCGTGTGTTTTGTTTCCCAGGTTACTCACTCATATATTCGGGTTCCCTAGCTACGTCCTGCAACCGTTTAGATCTCTCTT